>OX578278.1:33981687-34581687 GCA_951217055.1 Gerris lacustris
TGCTCTCTTTTTTCCCTCCTTTCTTTATACATCACTTTTCTTCTTGTTCTTTATGCTTTCTGCGATGATGGTAAACATATAATACACAATTATTTATGCGTGAGTTTGTTTTCTTCATGCTTCATTTTTTTTTATACATTTGACGTCACATCGTGTTCATTATTTTGTTCTGAATGGTATCCTATCTTAGTTTTTTTGCGATTTTATAAGAAGGTCGTAACTTTTTTTTTCTGATATTTTATAATATATTATATATTCTTGATATAATGTCTTCTCTTGTATCCTTTTATCCAACAACCAACAAGAAACGATAATTTTAGCAGAAGTTCCAAAAGCACGTGAAATAAAGTTTACTACGTTTAAAAATTACACAAAGAAATATGATCAACTTCCCTAAAAAATATTTGGATCAATTAAAACGAAATAAACAAAAATAATAAAGTAATAATTCTTATATTGCTGTTTTTCTTTTCGAGAGAGGTAGTCGTGAAGATTATCCCAAAGCTTGGCCACACCTTAAAAACCATTAATCTTTCTTTTAGTCACTCTTCAGTAATCATCGCGTGACTCTTTTACATTCAAAATAATGAAATAAAGAAAACCTGTATACAAACTATTAATATCGAATCTTACCAACTAAATACAAATTTAGAGAATGGTAGGTGAATAGCCTTAAAGGATTAAGTTAATATTTTATGGACATGTGTATTAATAAAGATATTAAAATAAGTTATATTGTATAAAAAAATAATGTTTTTGTATTTTCACTTCTTTCACGAAATTATTAATCTCTTAGTGATATTTATATCTCGTATACAATTCTTTCGTTCGATTTACTTTAGTGTCTGTGTGACGTTTGCTGGGTGTCTATGCTGATGTTTTAGGGTTTTCGTATTGAATTTTAGCATCGAAAAGTTTTTGTTTGCCATGTTTTTGTCGATTCGTTTGCTATGTATGGATTCTTCTAGTATATTATTAAAGGAGATTCTTGCTGTTGTGAAGTTTTTGGATTTTTGATTACTTTATAAGCTTAGAATGAAGTTTTTCTTGTCGATTCGCTTGATAGGGTTTATATTTTCTTTTGTAATGAAAACGTAAGGGATATTATTCTTGTTGTAGGTTTTGGATGTTGAAACTTCTAAAAGTTATTCTTGTATTTGCTTTTAATTTGATTGAAATGTCTTGAAGAAACATTCATCTAAAATTTAAAGATATATTTATTTAAATTAAAAATAAACAAAAAAAACGTATTCATCCATTTATAAGAATTCGAGAAGCATCCATGCCAAATCTCAAGATAATCGATCAACGCGTTTGGTCGTGACTGCGTAACAAACATATTTACAGACAGACAGACCAAATGCCAAACGGTCGTGTCTGGAGTTGAAACAGGGACTTCGCTACGCTCATTACTCACTTTATTGTGCTTTCGAGCTTACCGAAGATAACGCAAGCATTGTGATCATATCAATCACGACAATTTGTGATCAATCCATTTAAATGGTTTGTTGAAAGTTGTCCATAGATGTTCCCAAATTAATTTAAACCATTTGCTCACATTCAATATTGTATACTAATAAATGTAACCCCACTAGGACTCAAAGCAGCTCCAAACAACCAAACTTTCAATTTCCATATGACCATTCGTCCAATAATAGCACATAAAGAAGCTATGCGCTACACTAAATGACATACTATTTGTTTTTCAGTTCTACTCTAGGAGTATTGTTCCTACGATGACTGCGTATAATTGTATAAACAAATCTGTGTATCCATTATCATCTGTGTATCTTTCTTTCATCCAGATGGTTTGACTTATAATATTATTAAATTACGTGTAACGTTTAACACAACGGTTATCGATGTATTAGATTGATTGACACGAAGGACATAATTTATACACTCTTGAGCACAGGCCGTACACTATTGTATTTTGTCGTTTTGTCATTACGGTGCTGACCTACCTATAAAAATGCTGTCAACAAGAAACCTTGAAGTTACACCCTGTCATGCTTCTAAAGGTTAGTCGACTGACATGCAATGTCGTACAGACTCCCAGTCATTAATTAACTTGATCTGTTGACTAATACCCTGACAACAGAGGATGTATGCCGACAAACCGTACTCGATTACTTCATACATGCGGAGGCTGGGGGGGGGGGGATCCAGCCATCATCTAGCATAATGTACCAATCAAACCAATACAATATTAGTCTACCTTGAAACTAAAAATATTCGTATTCGTTCAGTAAACAATATCTCCCCAAATGTTTCTTGTGCCCCCTCTCCCCTCGTTCACATAAATTGTAATCTAGAATAATGTCAATAAAATCAGAAAAAGTCACAAAACACTTGTTATATAACTGAAAAAGGGATAGAAATACAAAAACTCAATATGAGGAAAAATCGATTTTTTTGTTTTGTATTTTTCAATTTTCTTAAGAAAGTAAGGTCAGCAGATTATTTTTGACTTTAGATTCGTGTTCTTCATGGTTTGAAGATATTCAAACTAACACTATTTTTCCCGATCTTTAGGCGCATTTTCCGGGAAAACTGTACGCATAGGAGAAATTTTGACTTCAGATTCGGATTCAGCACACCAAAATACTCCAAAAAAAGACATTTTCATTTTTAGCTTTTTTTTTGCAGAACAGTGTTATTTGTCGATTATAGCCCATATGGTCCATAATAATTTCAACTACCTGCGCTCATAAAATTTTGCTAAATTGATACCTTTATTTATGTAACATATCAAAACAATTATGATATTTTTAAAAAAGGAGAAATGCTGAAATATTTTAGAAAATAATTGGTTGTAAATGCGCGTTCTATAACATCATTATAGAACGCGACGAAGCTATGTGCCACACTAATTGGCTGATTATTTTTTAAAGATAGACATTTTGTGACCCAATGTTTAAACTATGATAACATCAATGATTGATGAAGCACAAAGTGTCTTAATAGTAAGTTCCTTCATTGTTCGGTTCTAAATTATTGTATTTGTGTAAATTTTGACATTTTCCTTGTAATTCATTCGCATTAATAGGATTTTATTGTTCCCCTTATTTTAGAATGTGTTTCGCCTACATTATTGTGAACAATTCAAGGTTTACTGACTTTGGATCCTGTTTCTTTAAATTTATTAACCACTTTCTATTCAAGGCGGTGCTTTATGGAATTCCTTTCAATCGTATTCAAGTCTGGGCTTTTGTTGAAGCTATTCTACTTAGTATAATGAGTTTTAGCATCCAAAAGCAGGATTCCGTATTTAGTTTCAGCCTCTGGGTGTGTCAGTACTCTATCCTTCTATCTTTAGGTTATATCCTTTATAGTAATTCCGAAGAGTTTGTTTAGTGGAAGACGTCAATAGTGACAAGATATGGATTAGAACAGGGGTTGCCAACCTTCATCGCCGTAAAATAAGTTAATAATTAAACTTGGAAAGTTATAAGTTCCCTTTAGCCACATTACATTTCAACCGTCAAATAGGATCAATACAATTCATATTGAGTTATTTTGGCCTACATTGATATTGCTTATCCATCATACATTCCCTACCACTGTGAAGTCATCTATTCCCTACCATTGCGAATTCATATATTTATATTCCGTGTCATTTTGAAGTCCAATATCCGAGTGTTTAGACCATCCTATTCAAATAATTGGATCTTCAAGTAATAAGATTGGAATCCCCTGGATTATAACATTTCGTTTTGGTTCTCAATGACTTTTAGATGTATCAACAAAATAAGCGGATGTGTTTTTAGCATTAGCATTGGATTTATTGCTTTATTGGCTTCTTTATCTTAGTACTGGTTACTTTATAAAATTTGCATGGTTCCCTAATAGAGTAAAGCATTTCAATTTTCAGCCAATCAGTTCCTACCTTCATAAACCATAAGCTGAAAATTATAACTAATCATACCCATTTAAACTTTTAATAACGATATTATGGTTAATTATTTCTCTCGTGCATTAAAGCCACCTTGACCGAGATTTCCATCGTTAAATAGTCCATCAGGGCCATTATCAAATCAGATTCGATTGGGACCACTGATTAACTAAATGCTTTTCGTGGCCATATGCCATCAATTTTTTAATATGATTCCATTTTTTACAAAAGAACTTCTAATTTGCCAGTTAGAAGCATAGTCAATTTTAAACCATTTAACAACTATTTAAAAGTGGTATTGTAATTGGCACGCTGTCAAATCCTAGAAGCGTTTTTCATTCATTGGGAAAACCTTGGCTAAATATTTACAACATTAGTTCAGACTGGGAGTCGCCGTCGAGCTAAAGGGGATGATCAGAGACTGTCCCCATAAATTAAATCTGGAGGCTTTTGGCTTTAAAGACGTTCAGAGCTTTATCGAATACATTGTAGTTGTTTATTGCTGGTCTTATATAACTTTGTTTTGTAAGTTTCATCACACACCTATTACCCCAATTTAGGTGAAGAATACAGAAAAAAAAGAATGTTGAAAATAAGACCAGTTTTTAAAAATGGTATTTTATTTATTAAATATTTTTGTTCTACTTAAATAGAAACCATAAGAGTTTTTAAATTTAATCTAAAATAACTTTGGAGATCTACAAAATATAACATTGATCATTATTATTTTACGAATTAATAGTATCAAAAATGCCCATACAAAAGTATAGTGCCTAAAAAATATGCTTTTGGGAGTACTATATTATTGATATTACAATTTTAAATTTAAAAAAGATTATGTACAAAAATTTAGATTAATTATTATTCTTTAATTTTCAAAACAGCTTAACGCGTTAGCAATTTTATTTTCTAATAGTTCTACACTTCTAGTTTCTTTCTTTTGTCTTTGATACAAAAGAATCACTTTTCTTCTTTTATTTATGAAAAGAGATACATGTAGATTGGTTGAACCGTGAGATGTTCTTACTTCGTTTTGAATCGAGCGTGAACTGACAGATTGATTACAAGGAATCCATAAAAAATCGATTTTTCTAACCCCTGAAAGCAAAACTTACACGTTTTTGATTCCTCGGCCTATAAATCATGAATCCCTAAATCCCAAAAGCATCCTTGAATGAGATGGAGAAAAAACCCACCCACTCAGACCATGTATCATTTGACTTGTTAGCTGGAACCAGGAAAAGGAGAAAGGAAATAAGTTCGTCTCTGTATCTTCATCAAATAAACAGAATTGACACACAGATATATAGCCACTTTAACAATTTATTTTACAGTCAATAATCACCAACATTACCTTCTATCTTCAATTAATTATAAATGATTGGAAATTTTATACCTCTGAGTACGTAAATAATATATTATGTACATACAGTACCACAAATTCTAATGTCCTCAATGAGACCTTTAAATCGACTCCTCATGTATTAGTATCAGACAACTTTTGCTTTTTATAAATGGCAGAGGGGGGGGGGATTTGTGAAATTTGATAATCGAAATTTTTATGCGAAATTTGGAATAGTATCCAAAAGAAATGATAAAGAATACGTTTTTCTTGAATAGTTGAAATTTGGACCGGTTTCCTCTTGTACGATTTTAGGAAATTGTATTTTCTGGGTACAGGGTACATTTTGAACTAAAAGTAATACTATAAATCTTCATTTAAGAACAAGCAGGAGATTTTATGAAGAGGGACTTTTCTTCGAAAATTGTTTTTTTTTTTAATTTACACGTATAGGCAACTCCATCCGTGGACATACTGTATATTAACCAAAATCATTTGATAAATAAATGCAATGATTAATAAAGTGCAATAGTTAAAGTATTTTAAAACCTAACGAATAATTATCTGGTGGTAATAAAAAACATTTTATTACCTTCATTTTGTTTTATTTTTAAATTTATTCATTCATTCTCTTTGATATATTATTTTTAAACAGTCTGTCAGGTACAATTTGTACTAAAATCTGGTACTGAGTACATAATTACTTGATCCAGTTACAGTTTTCCAAGTTTCTTAGTTACATTGAATTATTATTCTACATTATACAAAAAAAAAATAACTTGTCTCCGTCAGGTAATCAAACCCGGCCTCTCGCCGTCTGCGTTTATTGCTATTTTCTTTAAGGAACTATATTTTCCCGGGAAAACGAACGTCGGAAATAAATAGCTAGCCAATCATAATGTGTTGAGGGATAACGCCCCTAAATTGGAGCTACATTTTTTCCTTGATTTCGTCATAAAAAATGTGTCCCTGTCATATCATTAAATTATGTTCTGCATACTGACTTCATAATTACTTTTGCTTAGGACGTAGAAAGAAGCATCAAATAATAACCGTAATGTTTTAAAAATATATATGGCTCTATTTAAACTAATTAAGTTTGTACCAACAAAATGGTTAAATTTTTATTTATAGATATATTTATCTATGTTTATTTTAATTGGTCAAAGATCACGATTTATTTAAAGATATCATTTCTGACAATATTATAACTTTCCTTTACGATTCTAATCTTATGATTCACAACTCTTTTTCTAGTGTTCACATCACTCGGATGTGACGTCACGGATTCACCACTCCGTGACCTCATTGCTTGTCCAATAACAGTTTGGTTCGTTTAGTAAGCATATCTTATTGAATGTTAGTCCTATTATTATTTGTGTCAGATTTAAGTCTTGACCTTTTACACGGCAAGTAGTCAAATTATTTTGGTTTGCGATTTGTCGCGCTCTTATTCCTATAGATTCTTATTATACTTGAATTTTTCATGGTTGTATACTAATTGTTTTACCTGTCGGCTATTGCAGCTACGTTTTACATTATCATGATTATAATGTCCCATGGTCCTTTTATGTTTTAAGAACACAGTTCTCGTCTTAACAATAATTTTATTTTATTATTATTTTTATTTTTATTTTTTTTTGCAACCTTGTCCTTCCATGTATGGAATAAATTCTAAGATTAAGATTAATATCTTTACACTTAAATGTTTGAATAGAAGTGTTACCTAAGTGATTCTGATTTTACGGCTTGATTTATAACAAGTAATTACTTAGATGTAATTTTACTGTTAATTAGCTGTAGTTTATTCAGTTATAACATATGTAAAGATAGGGTTTAGCAAATAAGACTTTTTATTTTCTCCTACATATACAGCTATGTATATCTATTTAGAAAACATAGAGATAGATTGCAAAAATCGTTGATGATGTGTAGTAAGGTCCAAAAGTAGTCCCAGATTCCAAAAAAGTAGTTTTTAAAAAGTGTCTGTCGTCCGTGCATACGGACCTAGGCTACTGGGCAGATTTTGATAAAATTTGGCATACATGTTCAAATAAATCATACACCGAGGCTAAATAGAGAAATATATTTTTGCTCTAAATTTGGGTGCACATTCAGAGGCAGTGGACGCATAGGCAGGGCTGTTTTTTGAACCGAAGAAATATACGTGACCGCATGGCCAGCCAGAACACTCTTTCTTCTCAATTCGCGTGGTTTCGTTATAGGTCTAAGGAATTTTGTTAAGAAATGCGGAATAAATTATAGTCAATTTTAATTGATAAATTACCTTCATATTAAATCTTAAAATTCAAGCTTAAAATTAAGTAGTTAATTGTGTGTTGACCAATTTTTAAGATGGCTAATAAGATGTTAATAAAGGAGAGAGGAAAATATTAAAATTGTACGTTTCTCCAATTTTCCATAATGACTCACATTGAAGATGATAATAATAAGATGAAGGTTCCATATCCTTATGAAAATCAATATCATCAATAATAAATTATTAAATAAGATCTAAAGCAATAATTTAAAAAGATCTTATAATAGTGAGCAAAAGCGTACTTGTATAAAATAAATAAACAGCCATATATATATATCAAGCATTGTTACTTTAGAGACTTGACTGTACTAGTTGATTTATTGCGTAGAAGAAAGAAAATAAATATAACGGTTTGTTCGTATTCAAATACAACTTCTTTAAATATATATGGAAATTTGTATTATTAACAGTAAACAAAAGTTAACATTAGATAACAGAAAAAGCTATAAATAAATAAGAAGAAAAAATTATGGAACGGTTTTCGTTAAAAGGTTGTCTTGAAATATTGCATATGCATTTAAATACTCACCTCTAGCCTAAATATCGTATCTTGAAGTCTTAAAGAAAGTTGGTATTGTTCTGTAGCGAAACTTGTTTAAGAAGAAGCGCTGGAAGAGATATTGATAGTAATAAATCAGAGAAGCAGTGAAGCCCTGAACTGTGAACTGCCAGAACAGAAACATGAGTTACGTTACTCAACTCGCAGCTCAACTCTGAAATCCGTTAGAGACTTGGGGCTGTCTATAAATCTTAAGCATGCTGTGGGGGTGGGTACTTGGTTCAATGCTGCGCTTAAACCAACTTTCATCGCTTTGTTCTACAGCAGTAGATTGTGTTAGAGTATTTTCTCACTTCACTGGTACAAATAACACAAATTTGCATACCTTTCTATCTATATATATGTGCTGGAGTATGTAAGAAAAGCAACTTTCTTTTTGGATGTAAAATGTTACTATGATAGTCGAGCGTGAGGGGATATATTTATTTATGTTATAAAATACATATTTGCTCACATTGTTATTAAATTATAATATCATAGGTATTAAAATTTAGTTCATTCTTATTTTAATATGTACATATACTTATTATGTTATAGCGAAAACACTACCCCCTCTGCCATTATAATGCGAAACAAACCCCGTTTAAACAAACCAAAGGGTTAGGGATCGAATAGAGTGGAGACAAGTAGGTCAAACGAACAATTTTTCTAGGTCGACCGACACCCTCTTTGGCGCCGCCACCCTGTTAAAAAACCCTAGCCACAAAAAAATGTCAAAAAAAAGTTTAATTTGCCTATCCTTCTTTAGAATCAACATAAAAGCCAGCAGCCTGAAACTAAACATATACTCACGTATATAGTGACTTAATTGGTACCAGTAATATCTAATTTAATCAATGTAAACATTACAATAATTTTTGTTCCACGTACAGATTGAGAGCTTAGGTTAACCCCCAAATTTATAGCTATAATATATTTCTTGACATCAACACGGGGTGATGATTTTTCTGAACCTGTATGCAAACTTTCATCGAAATCGACCCATGCAGTAATATTTAAACTTCAATTGTTTAATTGAGGGTTCCTTAAATCCTGTAAGTCCACATCATGTAAAATCGTAATTTTCGCGCCATCACTATTCTTTCTCTACTACGCATATGATATAGTAGACATTTCTCTATAGTATCATAAATACAGTGCAACTGCGACCTAGCCAGCCTAAGCATGAGTGAATTGATTGCAGTCAGACGGTTCACACTTACGGGAATAGTCGAAAGCTCGCAGTCACACCGCCGACAAAATATCCTCGGCGAGGATTTAACTGATACGTTACTGCCCGTGACCAGCCCTTCCTGCTAGTGTGAAAGCTCCCATATAAATTCATAGAATTAATTTTGAATGCGACCAGAACATTCTGTGACCGCCCCGTGACCGTCCCATACCTAATATTGTGAAAGCTCACATATAAATCAATTAAATTAATTTTGACTGCTGTCTGAAAAACCCGTGGCTGTCCCTAAAATGTGAAAGATAGTTAATATATTAGTTGTAATTTATAATTTTCATTGGACATACGCCCGAGCATTGCATGTACAGATTCGTTTCCTGATGAAGCTACTAAACGACAATGCAATATGTGTGCTAAGTGCGCACGCTGACACTCAAACTTATCAAGATATTATTATTAACTTAATTTATTTAAAATTTATTTAAAAATGAATAAAATAAATTAGAAGAAAATTAATTTCGATTTGCAATGATTTATATAGTTAACCATAAAGCTGTGTTTACTATTCAAGACATAATTTATAAGCTTAATTTAAAAAGTGTTTTTTCATTTTTAAAAAACATTTCATTTTTAGTTTTTATTTACTAATATTAATTTTTAATTAAAACATATGCATCCTTGTTAGTTTATTATATAACTCTATTTGCTATTAGTGATTCAGAATAAATTACATGTTAAACATTTATCATGTGATCATGTGTATGTAGATTAATGAGAAATCTAATCCATATTTTACTATAATAAAATATACTATAATTAAAAACAATACTTTTCCTTCTATAGGTAGTGAGGAAAAGTAATAACTAATGAAAATTATTTATTTAAACTATAAGAATCAATTTAAAATATTAATTGAAAAAATTAAAATTACGAAAGAGAAAGGAATATGCACATACGTATATATTTTAAATTTTATTACACTGTTCTTTGATTTTACGGTTGTAGGTTATAAATGAAAAAGAAAGTTTATGAGAACTTAATTATGAATTTAAAATGGCAAAGCAATCCAATTAATTGTTATCTATTTTCCTTATATAGTATATTATATATATATATATATATATATATATATATATATATATATATATAAATATATATATATATATATGGGAATGGTATGTATAAATATCAAATAAATTTAAGATACGATTAATATCTGAAATCGATCGATAGTCGAGGGTGAATATGTAAGCAGAATTTGTGTAGGGTTGGGAGTGTCGCAGCAATTCAAGCTCCATCAATATTCTATGTACCACCTATACTTTACATCTGTATGGATTTACTAACGGCTCCCTCCATTTACAGACGCAAAATAGCAAATTTATTGATCAAAATTAAAACCATCAAGGAAGAATTATGTTCGTTAAATATTTATAATAAGAAATTTTTTAAATTGATGTTTTAAAGACGATGATACATCTTTTATATAGAATTGTAGAACAATATATAAACTTGTATGCACTTTTTCGTTTTTCAGTTGTTAGGACTGTGAGTGTGAGTAAATATATACATATATATTGTGGCATCTCCACTCAACTCATGGTTTCGGTCAAATAAAAACTTAAAAAATGTTATTAATGCCTACAGTTTTGGCTCCATATATTTAGCCATTATTCAGTGCGAAAATATCTTAATAAAATCTAAAAATCTAACATACGTATAGAGAAATAAATAGAAAAAAAGGATTAGGTGTGGGTTGACATCAGATAACAACGCGACGGTGAGAAGAGTAGGAACTAATGTCAATTAAATTTTTAAATGTAATTAGACGACCGCAACATGAAGAAATGCTTTAATATTTAATATAAAAAATGCCTAATACTGTTGTTACGCACAATTAATGGCAATGTCGCTCTAATAAATTTTATAATAATTATTTTTTAAGTACTTTGTGCTTAATTTAAGCATTAAAATACTGTTAGTGCTTACTTATATAACTTATGGATTTAGGATTATCTTACTGAAGCCTTACATTTACTTAAACAACTTAAGTTTTACATTCCTGTTTTAACTGGCGCATTAATTACTACCTAAACTTATTTGGGATCAGATAACTGTACATAAATATTTCGATATCTTAATAACTATGAATATACACAGACATTATATATATATATATATATATATATATATATATATATATATATATATATATATATATATATGTATTAAACCAAGATGCATTAACATATTTAGTTAAATAGGTATGATGTAGTTTATGCGTTAGTATAATTTCTTTCTACGTGTCATTTACCTTTATATTTTTATTTACATAAATAAATATATTAATATTTATTTACAAATATAATGTGTGTAGATTAATTTCTTTTTTGAAATTGGCCTTTTTAATGTTATTATAATGTTTTATACATTAAAATATTATATAATCATAAAGAAATAAAAAAAAAATAATATAGTATGATAATACTATAATAATTATAGTAATTATATAATTATACAGTATAATATTATTAGTTATATGCTAGTATATATTAATTATTTCTATATTAATTTTCAATTTAAGTTGTATAACATTTGCAGTTGTTCCTTGTTTAATATCCAATTATCCTTCATAAATGACTTCTTTCGGCCAGTCATGATGTAATAAAATAAAAATATATATTTATAAAATATGCATATGGCTCAAAAAGTAAGTTGCATTGAAGCTCTGCTATTTTTTGTTTTAAAATATTAAAGAAATGCTTTAAATTCTGTTTAAAAATGGGATGAATTTCCGATTACAATGTTACTACAAGTTGATAAGATATTATCGTTCCAATTGGAAAAGGAATGAAACAAAAGCATTCTTTACTTTAAGGTCATCTCCTTATTTGTCGAATGGACAACATTTTTTTCAAAAAAAGATTTACTAAATAAGAAGTAAAGTACAAAGGACGTGATTCGTGCTTTGCATCGTTATATCATGTTAGGATAGGGTTGGGAAGTGAAATATGTTATGGCCCGTATAAGAAGGAAAGTCCTGTGAGGATATCAGCCAAGGATCACGCCTCAAGGAAGCAGGCCGAGACCTTGAACCAAACACTCAGCAGCACTTGATTCCTTAAGACCGTGCTTGAGCATCCCTTGCCTCAGGCTCTTAAGGCCGCTTAAGAACCAAGGCCTCTGAGGAGACCGGTTCCGAACACTTGTTGGCCATCTCTTGTCTTTAATGTGATCTTCCTCGAGACTTGAGCTTTAACGCCTTAAGGCATCATTCTTTAGCGCATCCTTTTTTTTATACCCGAAAAAACACATTTTTTTAATCTTGCTGATTTTTTTTTCTTTTTGTACCCATTCCCATCCAGCACCATACAATTATTCGATTTTAAGTTAATGATGAAATCGATATTCTTAATATCCTTTTTCCTTTTCTCTCTTGGCAGGGTAAAAATTAAATGCTTTGTCCATTTTTGTGATATTTCGTTCCAACGAGAAAACCGTAAAACCTGAAAAATATGTTTAACCTTTTTTTTCTTTGTTCTCGGCTTTACCACTTGTGTAATTTAAATTATTCTTTTTTAAAAGCCATCTTTAATAACTTGTTAAGGGTTTTCTTGGAAAACGGTTTTCTTGGTTTAAATACTAATCTTAAATTATATTATTCGTTGTAGTCCAGGAGATAGCGTGCATAAAAGTGACTAATTAATATCAAGAATAATTGTTATGACCACTTAATCAAGGTGACCTCTTTGATTTGGAGAAATATTTGACCAAACAACCCAGCATCAATCCCCCTCCAATCTTATCCTATAAGTGGCAAACTAAAATCCAACTTGATTTTTTATCTACTAATTAATCTGGTACTAAGGATAATAAAATATTGCATTGTCCGTCATAATGGGTGGGACATTGCTTTTCTCCACCGTTTTTTTTATCAGCTTATTCGTACGAACTTTGCAGACCACATTATATTCTTGAAGGACACCAAAATATTAACTTCTACTAAAAATTCTAGCCACTTTTTAGCACGTGCATCTTCGTGGCAATAAATATATTGGTTTTCCAGTAATATTATTATTAAGAAGGATTTAAAGTCCGTTGTTAAGCTTCCATTGATGGAAGCAACTTGAAGCGTGTAGTGCATCTTGATATTAGCTCGAAGCACCAACAATATAAACTTACTTATTATTCATTGATTGAGTATTAGAAATTTTGAACTGCTATTGACGTTTAAATTTGTGATACATGAATTTTGTTTCAAAGTTATAGTGACTAGAAGAGAGACTTAAGTACGTTCATAGGTTGATTATATTTATTCTGAAAAAATATCCTTGGGTCTTCTTTGGATATATCGTTTGTTCGTGTTTTTGATTTCCTGATCAACAACATCATTAGGTTATTACAGGAAATACATTTAAAAAGCGTTCAACAGGTAGTTGTTTAATTTTTGTTTCCGATTTTCAGATGAATCATTTTTATTTTCATCAACATCTTGGAAACTAGATTGTTCCCGGGGAAACGTCTTATATCGTTAGATTCGTACTTAAATGGACTACTTGTTTGTACGTTTTAATAAAAATCGCAATACATATTAGTAGACTCCCTAGAAATGGCATGATAATGTAACCTTTTCCTTCAATTATACCATTATTTTATTACCAAATGCTGTGGTTCATAAAACAAATATTAAACGCCACACGCCCCTCCTAAAAATATAACAAAGTAATATCTAAATGTTTTGTTGTGAAAAAGTACAAAGAATCCTACAAATGCTGTTAAATTAAAGCCATCATCGAGGTTGAAACCAATGATCTTATCTTAAATGATCGGACGAGAATTGAGTTGACATTAAGGCAGGCAGGTCTCCGGTACAATATGGAAGTAACGTTTAAACCTGTTTCTTCCTTTCTTCTTGTATCTTAACATTGTCTCATACTATTGACGCAGAATCGAAGCCGTTAGAATAAGGATCTAATGGGAGGTTCGCTGGTGTCACTGTAAATTCTCTTGGATTCTTCTGAAAGTTGATTGTATGGAACTGTAGAAATCAAGTTTAATGTGTCAGGACTTGAGAGTGAATCAAGATTACTATGATTGACCTTGTTCTTTCTTTGTTTCTCAGAGTAAAATGATACTGGCATTATCTATGTTTTGTTAATGATGACAGCGACTCGATCCGTTGTTAAGTCTAGCATTGTTGGAACCATTCGTTTAAGAACAAATATTTTCAATGAGATTCAAAGAGGCCTTCTCAAGATCCTTCATCCTATAAAGTTCATTGACCAAGTGGAGTGAGGCCCTGTTTTAACTCGGCTGTTTACCATGTCGTCTGTTTTTTGTCTTCATGTCCGGCTGTGTGCTGTGTGTAAATTTGTTTGTAACACTGTCACGACCAAACGCGTTGTTCAATGTTTCAAATTTGGTATGGATGTTGCTTGAAGTCATTAAAAACTAAGTATATATTTTTTTAGACACGAGGTCTACTGTTCTAAGAACTACTAGTTTTCCTTTTTGGCTTTAGAATCATCATCGTAAAGCTAAGAAAAATTTCGAAGGACTCAGCACACAGCTTACCCAGAGGATATTTCATATAAGGATATTTTATACTCAATTCTGATCTTGAACATTTTTTTATCTTTAGTGTAATCGTATTTATTTAATTACATATTTTTGGTCACTGCTTTTAACATTTTTATAATAATTCATGGTGTAACTTATGAATTCTCATTTTATGGTGCACTTACTTAAGCAGTACAATTTCTTTTGGTCTAACGAGAAAATAACGACGTCATTAAAATTCCTTGAAATGCATTTTTGTTTTTCTAAAAATAATATTCAATTTGTCATTTTCTACATATTACTTATTTTTATCTAATAACCAGCCAATAATGCATTTAACGCCTGTAACAACCATGCATTTATCTTTGTTACCTTAAAAAAGCATTTTTTTTTTCGTGTTAATATAAGAGAAGACTTAGCTTGTAATAAGTATTGGAAGCTGGTTTTGGTCTCACGAACTCGGTCCGAAGGATTGATGAGGTTTTTAAAGCGCTGTCAAGTCGCGGCGGCTTTGACACAGTGTTAACCTCTGACGTAGGTAAAGTTAAGGATGTTGAAGAGCATGCTCTTTTTCAATATGGTTTAAGGATGTATGGCCTAGGTTAGGGGCGAAGTCGAGGCGTTAAGACACCAATCTTTCCAGCTTCTTAACTTTGATGGATCACTCCCGTTCAAACTTCCTCCAACTGACTCACTTCACTACACCTTTCAAAATAACAAAAAACACGAAGTATAAAATATATCTTCAGAAGATATTACACCTCAAGTTGAAGTGCGTTATCATGAAGAAACATCTCATTTGCATATTCATTTTAAACATAATATTCATCTATCTCCTTTAAAAATGAGACTAAATAACAAACGTAAAAAAAAAAAATATTACAGATTGCCGTCGCATTTACCATGGCTTAGCAACCGGACCGGCATAAGCGTTTTTTTTAGTTTTATTTGTTTGCCGACTTGGCAAGTTAAGGTACCGTAAATTTAAATATTTATTTATAGCTCTTTATCTTCGGGATCGAAAACAGAACATTGTATCTTTTATTATATTATCTGAAAAACTAACAGTTTTTTGTTGTTTCTCTGTTACAGGTTAGTATCACATTGTCTGCTTTTTACTGGGGGTACGTAATGATTTGTAGTAAAATTTTAGAGTAATGCATGTTTACTCATAAAACAATTTCAAATCCTAGGGTATATATATTATAAAATATCCAAACATTTTAAAATTTTCGCAAAAGAAAATATTTTATTTAAAATTTAATGGCAACTTTAACTTTCCCTAGTTAGTGTATCACTTCCGTTTTCGCTTTTCATGCAAATGTTTTTGGTTAATTTCCCAGGGAACTCGAATACCGATTTGGGCGCTCAGCGTCCGCCATTCTCGTAAACTTCTGTGTCACTCTGCAATAGCAGTTAAGCCGTATAATGGTCCTGACCCATCGCGGGATATTTTACCACAGACTTTTATTATTATGGTTTAAAATATTAATGTTATCAATATTTCTTTTTTCCTGTAAAAGTTTTATAAAATTGTTAATTTTAGTAAGTTTATTACCTTTTGTAGTCTTTACCCCGATGGATTGTTGCTATATATTTTTTCATTTGGTTTGAAAGCTATGAGGATGCGGATCTGTCTTTTAATATTCCTTTGATGTGTGCCACTCTACTCAATATTGAATTTCCCTCTTTTATTTTACATAAAGCTTTTCATGCCGTTTTATCCTGTCGTTTTAAAATATTTACTTTAGAACCTCCTACGGGTTAAGAGTGGAGAGAAATGTATGCTTAAGAGCTGCCTTGGATATAATCAAAGTTTGATGCGCGCTTTCACTTTATTGATATAGGAAATTTCCTTGAATCGTTTGATAAAGGTGTAAAGGTTCCTACCTTGTTTGCTAGATTTTTCAAGTTCAAGGATTATTTATATTGTTAGTTCTTATTTCTTAGAGAAATCTTCCGTCGACTTTTAGAACGAACTCAAACTTAATAGCTTTTTCCCGATTATTCTTAATCTACTACGTACAACAAATAGGTTTTTTTTTAACATCCCTTGTTGCGGAGCAAAGCTCAGCAACCTATTTGCCTACAAGGGGGCAATACCAGATCAGAAAATCACCGAGGGCCCGAGGGCACACATTGCACATGCCAGGTGGTTAACGAGCAAAAAGAAAGCAGAATCTTCCAAAAACTTTATACCTGATTATAGTTTGTTGCCAACGAGTTAATGAGAGAGAAAAAAAATTGACAATTTGAGTCATATCGGATATTGGCAGATGCATTAGATGTACACCGAGGACTTTGGGTTTCCAACCTCTGTTGTAGATAATGATATTTGACGTTTTTCTCTCACTGCTAATAGCATCTTCTGAAGTATCGATTCAAAGTAAGCTGCTAAAAGAACTGCACTAAAATTTAATTAGATCAAGTTTCTTATTACAGAAGAAGTTAATAATGAGTGTGCTGTATGCTGTATTATTGATATTAGTATGTCATGTTACGCTGTGTAGGGTCTGAGGTTTTGCTCCATCAACATATAAATGGTTTGTTTGAAGAAAACATCTGAATAAAAATACCACATTTAACTTATATAACTATGCGCAACCTTTATAAAATCAATTGTATATTGATTCAATATAATATTAAGCAATGCATTATAAAATACCTTCGGGGAAGGTGAGGAAAAGTAAAAATTGAGGTTCAATATAGTTATGATAATCAATCATATTATTGATTTGACTTGATATTGATTTAAGTTAATGACAACGAAATCTAGTAGAGTTTTTTAAATACTGTAATTTTACAATACCTTAAGACGTTTTAAGTTCTATATATACTAGCTTGGTATTTCGTTTTTTTTCTTCACTTAGACACATGACCTTATCAAGGAAACATTTCATGATAGTCTAGTGTAATTTTATCCTTCGTGATGTGATATATAAATTGAATAAGGAATCTTTAGAGCTATTTCACTTTCGGTTCATTCCTTTTCATTTAAGTATCTACTCAGGATAGAGCGATTTTTAGGAGAGCTAGATAAATGCGATTATTCGTGAACTTATCTATTCTAAATTATTTACTGCTCATGCCTTAACAGCATGAGCAGTTCCTATGAAACGCGTATACCTCGTGTATGGCAGTATGTAGGTGGTCGTTTTAAAATTGTCTCTCTTTTTCAACCTCGGGCCTTATACTTACATCTAATCTTTCTTAAGCCTCGGTATTAACTAAGTAATCTCTTTGTACATCATCATAATAGTAAAAAAACGACATACCTACTCACTCACTCATATATATATATATATATATATATATATATATATATATATATATATATATATATATATATATATATATATATATATATATATTAATATAATACTTTATTATTAAATATCTATTGAATCATACGTCTTTTGTTGTTATCTTTTTTGATTGTGTATCCATCATACTGATATACAGTATGACCTGAGCTTTACTAATTATTAAGAAAGTTATTGAACCTTAGTTTGGGTTACTTGGCGTCCTGTCATCCTGCGCCATTGTCAACCGAGACAATGGAGCGAGTTGATCCTGTCGCCCCTGACTCGAACCTCATTCAATTTTCATTAAATCCTTAATTGAATTTTTCGCAGGATCAAATTAGAACGCTAATTTGTGAATTAAATAGTCTCAATACCATTATCCTACCCAGTGTTTATTATCTCAGTAAATTATTTAAAAAAGCAACAAAAAAAACTAAAGCATTGTTGGTTGAAATAACGAGGTGGTAGCTGGATGCCTTATTAAGCTACTGCGTTACTTAGGTAACCAAACAAGGTTTAAGGAATGCCAATCAATTTACTCTGCCTTTGCTTGCTTATATAGAGAATTAAATAAAAGAAATCAGATCCAATCATTTTATATTATTCTACAACTTTTAACTTTAATGCAATCTGTAATGATTTTCACTTTTTATAAATGAAATTTTGAAATGCCAATTTGGTTTCCCTTGAAACTTTTAAGCGTTAATCAGTCAACATTTTAATTATCACTATATTTTCAAATTGAAGTTTCATCCCTCGCAGCATAACATAAGACGTCACAAAATTAGCCAAGACTAGATTATATATAATTTCCTTTCCATTTTTAATGGAAAGTTACTTACTTACTTACTTAGTCGCCCCCTTATACCTCGAAGGGTGTCGGGGTTTGCTTTGCAGAGAGCTGTCTGTGGCCTTTCTTCTTAATGAAAACTGTTTTCCTTATATACCTACCAGTAAAGGAATTCTTGTCATTTATAATGTCTTGTAATTTATTATGTTTTATACGCATGCACAAAATTGCACTAACAGATTTCAACTAACATAATATTTTAGGCAAAAAAAGGCAAATATGAAGAAAGCAACAAGTGAACAATAACTGGAAGATTATTACAAGAAATATATATTTTATATACATATAATAAAATCTAAATACTATTATTGAGTTATATTTAAAAATTTGATAAAATCACATGATTATGCATTAAGGAAAGGGGTTATTGCTTGGATTAAAAAATCAGTAATTACTGTTATTTAGGTAGCTTAAAGAATGTGACCACTAGGCATCTCAATCATTACACGGTAATTTGTTAGAATAAATTAAACCGTATTCACTATTATGCCAACTTTAAGAATGAGATAGTTATAAAATAATGTGCAATATGCAATCTTAGTGCAATTTACGATGTTTTAGTATTATTTATTAAGAACTAAAAATTTGTAATATTACTGCCATAAAAGAATTGTAATCCCTGTCTCTTTATGTTACAATGCCACACAATACTATCCATAATACTACCGATACTATTCATGATACTACCAATCCACAATACTAACCGATTCAATTTGCATCTTTATAAAGGGAAATTGTGGATAAAATGTCCATTTATTTTTTTTGTTACAGTTACAAGTTGGGATTTGTATGCTTAACGAAAACCAACAGGCAAACACCAAAAGTGCTAACTTTTTTTGTACGCTTTTTATAAATTTATGATATTTAATCCTCGTGGTTGATTTAAAACTCGTATAGTCTAATGTATGTCACTTTTAAATAAAGTTTTAATTAGATTCCAAGGCATCAAAGGCAGGTTATCATGTTAAATAAATAAATTTACCTGATACCTTGTCCTTGAAATAAAGTAATCAAGTTCCATGTTTACCTTCTTAACAGTATCCTTTACCTGACCTGTCAGGAACTTTTACTTGTCGGGATCCACCGAGTCGAAAAAAACAAAATGAATTCAAGATGCAAGAGAAGGGTTTAATGAAGAAATAGATAATAAAAATAAATATATTCTTATCTAATTTCAATTCATCAGATATCAAATTACACTTTTCATTCTTACGTATTGTGGTTTAACATATTCTTGTACGTATCCAGACAGATAGACGGACAAGTTAACTTGCTTGAGGTTTACAACCGAGGCTTTCTATATCATGGGCTTAACTAGTTGCGACACGCTGTCATACGTCGTTAGTCGTTAGTATAAGTCCTATAAGAAAGAGTCTTACCCTAGCTGTACTTTCCATACGTCTCTGTAATCACGTACGATCGCTAGATTCGGTAGTAGGTTATTTGAAGCACGTATCCATTTCTATATCTAATAAAAGAGTTCATAAACCTCGACCAATATGTACCACGTTAAATCTTTTTGTACAAGCTATTATACCTTAACCTAATTCCGCAAAGATCAAAAACTCTGTTGCTGCCCTTTTAAAATTCCATGCTGAGCTATAAGTTGGGTTATCTATTTTTTCTACCAATTTTTTTTTTAGATATTTTTTTGGCTGAGTTAAAATCATAGCCGGTATTTTATAGAAAATGTGTTTTCGCCATTGCAGCAGAATATTATTTCGTTTAGAAAATTATTGTAACTTGAAAATTCGTTTACCGTAATTAATTATAAATTATGAAAAGGGAAACTTTTTAACTGTAAATTTAGTTAATGGATTGAAAAATAATAAATTCTTTGTGACTTTTAAATTTGTTTAAAGAACTAATTCTTTAGTTAATTGCCGGTGAATAATTCATGGCTAAATATTCAATTAAAGGCTTAGAAGGTTGTTTTACTCTTTCCCTCAGTTTTAAGATGAGAGTTTCCTGGGAAAGTTTCACAAGAGAAAAGCTTAGAGGGGTTAGAGGAAAGCGCTGGAGTAAGTTTCTACTTTAGATTTCAATAACTTTTCAAGGTGGCAACATGCCGGTTTCCGGTTCCAACTCATCCTTGCAACCGGAAACACACTGATGAAACTTAAAGATGAATAAAAAGAATAATGTAAAAAGTTTTTAATCGAATGAATAAGTTAAGGAAGCATTTCTCTAAACTTAATTTAAACTGTGCAAGAGAAATGGATTTCCAACTACGAGGTGGAAAATAGTTTTCCAAAGATTTTAGTAAAATTCCTAATTAAAAATTCTAAATTGGGCAACATTAATACTACTAATTTCTAATAAATAATACTGACTACTTTTGGTTACAGTAATATATAATACAGACTTAAAAGTTGTGAAATAGTAATATTTTCAATGTGTAATGTTAGTAGAATTATGGATAAAAAAAAAAAAAAAAAAATAGGTGTGTGCCAACTTAAAAAGTCGTAGGTCGAACATGTGGATTTTTCTCACCACACAACCTCTAATTGAACATTAGTTATAATTTAATTTTAATTTATAACCTCCCAAGTTTTTTTTTTCCGTGAGCTTGAAATATTGATTGATTGGCTTTGTACTGACTAATGGCTGTTCATCAATCAAAACAAAAAAAAAAAAACTTTGACTCTCCACTTAATAAATTAAACTTACTCCCAGTTGTGCTTCTGTTTGCCCAAACACTTAGCAAATAAGTATCGATGAGCATAATTACATTATTTTTTCTCCCTGGTGGCAATTAGCAAAGTATTATTATATAATAATCATTCCATTGTTCGTTGTTTGTCAAATAGTGAGTAGGACGGATGTTTATAATGTATTTGGCCAATAATCACTGACATTGAAAGTCTTCAGTCTAAGAATTTCACTACCATGTGCAATAATTAAACAACATCTGTAAGGTGAACGTGGACATGGACACTGCAATTAAAGTGTAAGCACTACAAGGTTGTTTACTAAGAAAAATAAAAACACTTTATACATTCATTTTGTTTCCCTTGAACCATGGGCGTAAATTTACGTTTTCAGGTTTTTCTTGTTTGGAGGCACGGTACTGTCAGTGTCAATTTATTTAAGTACATCTATTTATTACTTATATTATTAGTATTCTATTTATTATTTATTACTTATTGGTAAACGGTAATTAATTAATTATTATGTTAAAATTAAGGCAATAATCACTAAAATACACGAATCCTTAAATTTAGAGCTAATATTCTTTTCTCGATTTTGCCTATACTTATGAAATGATACTTTTTAACTCTGACGCGCGGGAAAATCGAAAAAAATGGGATGGGAGCCAATGAGAGCTTGAAATTTTGGCGGGTCAACTCAAGGATCTTATAAAATAGGGATTGAGCACTAAGTATATCTCCTGGGTTAAGAAGTGTCGCCAAGAACTTGGAAAAAATTTACATCAAACTACCACTGTGCGCGCGCATTAGTAGGACGAATTTCTTCCCGACTGTTATCCATTGTTTATTATTGAATGAAAGGTTACGTTACAATCTAACATTTTTTAAAATTTTAATGAAATATTTTATTGTTTTAAGGGTTTTTATTTCAATTTACAGTTTTCATTTAATATATTAATAAAATTTAGCTATTAGAATAGTTTTTAATAACCAAATAATTAATATTAATTAATTTAGAAACAGGTTATTTCTATAGCAGAATTAGATTTTTACAAATTTTAACAACTTACCTTTGTAACTGCTAACACAGTAAACAAGATTGCTTAAATATAGTCCTAAATCACTAAAAAATAAATTAATTGTACACAAGAGAAAACAAAACATAAAGCAAGTGAGAAATCACAAACTACCAAACAAGGAGAAATATGAAACGCGAGGGAAGAAAAAAACATAACCTGATCGAATATTTAAGAATTTTTCCCATTCTTCTTGATCTTCTACAGTTATAACCATACAATAAGTAGGTAATCTACAATAGTAGGTAATCTATCCTACTAGATTTTCCAAATTCTTGGCGACACTTTTTTCGCCTTGTGCTCAATCCCTATTTTATAAGATCCTTGGGCCAACTAGGCAAACAAAAATATCACTTGTGGAAGGGCGAGGCACTCAGGATAACCGTTCGAGATGACTTCGTAACCTCCACCCCTTGAATCTTTGAATTTCTTTACTGTTCCTTGTTCCGTTTGCATTTTGCATCGTTTCCCTCTTGTTTTTATACCTTTCCCTTATTAATTAATCACCCTTATATAACATTCATCATATTTATTTCTAATAGTAGGGATTAAATCTTGCAACAGTGCAAATCAACCACCGTATTTCTTGAGTGTCATTTGTAACATAAATACATAATTGCTTTCTACTTTAATTTGGTTTATAACGATTATTATGCATTTCTTTTGCGACATTTAATATGGCTGCGGTTATATTGTACAAAAAAAACAGGGTCAATATAATGATATATTTTTGAGATGTACTACATATTACAGTTATATCACTCTTTATCTAAGATGTTTTATTAAGCATTCACTATATTTCATAACCATTAAAATTACGTTTATTGAAAATCAAAGGAAAATAAATTTATATTAATTGCAAGAAATATTCGTAAATAAGAAATTAAAGTCAAAGGACAAAGCTAGTTAAGAAGATCGCGATTTGAAATGGAGTAACATAACCTTCTTTTGTTTACCAACAAATGATGCTGCCACACCCTCCTACCGGCCTAGTGGCTTTATTTCTTCTCCCACATAGGTTGGCTATTCTGAGCTGTCAAATTTAAAAAGTATAATTTCATAAGTTTAGAAGTATTATTTTTTTAAGCCGAAATCACCCAGTAGTTTAGACTCTACGCGTCTGCACAGACGGTTGACTAACCACTTTTTTGGACTCAGGGGACTCAAAACGTGTAAATCCATCACAATCAGATTCTTACGCAATCACAAATAGAGAACAAAATAATAAGTTGGTAAATATAAGCTATTTTAATAAATACATAAACAATATAATTATTATAATATACAGGATATAAAGTAAATCTAAACATTGTATTGCTTATTCTTATTGTTAATATTATAAAGCTAAGATATTTTGAATAATGTAAACAAAGAAAAGGTAAATATAGTGTTTTCAAGGTTAAGAGGGTGAGGCTAAAGTATAAATTTGCCAGTCTGTGCCGGTACATAGTCCAATTCGTCATGCACACGCTCCACTGTCTTATTCTTTATATTCATATGCAAAAATAAAAGGTAAATATGAGTGAAATATTTTTGCAAAATGCTGCAATTATCATCTCATTATATTATTAAAGTGTGATAATTCAAAATAATACCAATAATTGTAAATTACGTGAGAATAAAGCAAAACTTACGGGTATACCTTATTTTTTTTAGTGTTAATTACTTATTTGAGGAGTTATTTTTTTCATATTTATCG
This sequence comes from Gerris lacustris, assembly GCA_951217055.1. NCBI lineage: Eukaryota > Metazoa > Arthropoda > Insecta > Hemiptera > Gerridae > Gerris > Gerris lacustris. Next base: position 34,006,112 of record OX578278.1, read on the forward strand.
CTTTAAAATTATTCATAGAACTTATATTTCATTATATTTTGTGGCAGAACAAAATATAACTAAATATAAGCTTTAAAAATCGTGGTTCATTGTTCATAACCGAGATTAACACAGTAAAGATTTTTTTTTTTTTTCGGAGTTGTTATTCGTAGTATTATTAAGTTTATTCTGTCTGACTATGATAAGTTGAAACTTTTAAATCGTAATGATCAAAATGACGGGTTTAATAATATTGTTTTCTATCTCGAACAATGTCTAAATACTAAGTAACAGATAACTGTAATATATAATAATTAGTAGATACATTTTTTGAGGATATTTTATGGCTTAGATTAGAATAATACTGTGTTATTTATTTGTAGCACTCTTTGAGTGGAAAAAATTTCAATTTAACTACTTCAAGTTTTGCGGCTAAATTAATACTTGCTCTAGAAAGTTACAATCACTGTAGCACGGAACTTTAGGCTCTGGAAATTCTACTATTCTCATAGAACAAAATATTCCTTTTTACTAAACAAACTGATTGAAGCTTTAGATTCTCTAGATACTACAAGATACAAAACGTTTTTACTAAATAACTCAAGTTCTCTAAAAAGTAACAGATATAGGAAGCATGTTATACATTATAAAGATGTAACTGAAATGTGGGTGTTGAAAAAAGTGTATGCTTATGAATAAAGTATGTTATGTCTAAGTGTACGTTATGCATGTTATATTATTTTAAAGCTCTTTTCAGGTAGATTAAGAATATATGTTTCCCCTGAAAACTATTACCTGGTGGCCATATTGAAAACAAATATATAAGGCAAAATTAAAATGTTTCTACGCGAGTTGTTTACACGCTGCATGCCGCATATCTAGAAGTAATTTATAATTACATACTTAGAAGGTATTAGTATCTAAGGTTATCTGTTAACTTTATACAGAAAGTTACGTTACTATAATGAAGTCAAACATTTACTAATGTATTGACAAGATGTCTCTGGTTTTTAGTTCTTTTATTAACGGATCCGATTTAGGTTTAGCCTTAAAAAGGAAAATAAACATATTTTACATGATTGATGAAACATTATTTATAATTTGTTTCATTTTATCATGTAACAGTTGTTGTTAGATTAACATTTTTATTTTTAAACGTTAATGCTACTTTTTAACTAATATATATATAAAAAAAATAACATTGTGTTTTAAATATTCTTTAGGTAGAATCGGAGCTATTTTTTAATTATTATGCAGAATTCTAAGAATATAATTAAATTAGATCTGTTTTGTTTTGATTTAGGAGAGTCTCAACTATCTCCTTGCACTTAAAAACCTGAATCTCTTTTGTAAAAGAAATATTTTTTCCTTGAATCTTCTTGGAACAAATCACTGTTTTTTCTTTGTTTTTATTTTATTTTATAGAGAGAGTAGATGTTTTTATAGGACATTAAATTCAACGTTAATAACTTTAAAAAGTATAAACCTTCTTATATTGTGGTTAAATTAGTTTTTTGTTTTGTTTTTTTTCCTGGAAAATTTTTGTTTTAAATTGAATCTTGCAATACATGATATTTTTACACTTGACAAATAACTATATAAATAGATGGATATATGGTTATGTATAAAATTTGTTGACTATTAAAGTATGAAAGGTTTGGGATTGAGTCTTATTAATTCTATCTTTCAAAGGTTTAAAAATTAATATCGATTACAAATAACGATTATTCACTTGGTCAAAAGAAATATACTCGCTAGCTTTCATATATATATATATATACACACACACAAAAAAAAAAAAAAAAAAAAAAAAAAAAAAAAAAATATATATATATATATATATATATATATATATATATATATATATATATATCATAACCCTATATAGGCACTGGAAGCATTAATACAGTTACTGTATTAGTTACTGATTTATGCAGATGATGTTGTTATATAGCTTCTAGGTCAACAAATAAATTAAGAGAGGTGTTTACCATGCTAAATTGATCTTATGGTGAACGAGGGTATAAGTCGAAACAGTACTTTTCATCATATAACTCGACGAGAAATATATAAAAGACTTATTGGAGGATGCACAATGTTTAAAGTGTATATGAAATCCTGATAGGACCTGTTATCACACGCATGTATGTGATACGTGGATATTGTCCACAACTGATGAGAAGGAATAAGACGCTTTGAGAGGTGTATCCTCAGAAGGATCTATGGACTAGTTGAGAGGTTGATGGTACCTGGAGGATGCGAAGAAACCACGAGCTGGAAGAACTCATAAAAGGTCCTGTCATAGTGCGTTTTATTATGTCGCAGAGACTGAGGAGGCTTTAATATCTAGTCAGAATACCAGAGAGTAGAAAAGCCAAACAGATGTGAAAGGTGAGACTCTACAAACCGTAGTAAAAGATGAAATCTGAGATTAAGATGGATGGTCAGAATAGAAACAAATATCAATAAAATGGATATTCGTGTATGAAGAGCGCGAGCCTTCGATAGAGATGAAGGAGGAAGGTTGTTGAGGCCAAAACCGACACCAGGCTGTAGCGCCAGATAGCGTAAGGAAGCATTAAAATTACATTTGCAATTTTTTTTTTTATAGTTGGAACTAACATCAGTAAAAACAATAAGAGAGAAAAATTTATCAAGTACCTATCAATAAACAATCCAATTTAGAATAAGAAACTGTATTTATGTATTTTTTTTTATTATAAAACTTTATTCATTTATTGCAGCTTACCTCACCTGTCCAGTAAACCCTGGATTTACCTTATCAATGACCCTTTGCTTATACCATTATATTCAAAACTCACTACACCTTAATGGGTAATTAATACATTATATGTATTAGTATCGTGTTATTAGACACTAGTATGTAATCATTCATAATACTCTTTACTCATTGGAGAAAATATACATAAAGGTAGCGAGTCAGTGGCGTAACTATGGGCCCGCCCGGTGGTAGGGGGCCCTAAATCCAAAAAAAATATGAATTAACATGAAATTACTATAGCTATGTGCAAATGCCGCCTTTAGAGCATAATACAAATCTAATAACTAAACAGGTTTCCTTTTTTTTTTGCTGATCAATTTTCTTTGGCGAGGGGCCCCAAACAAGTTCTTGCGGGGAGGCCTCAAATGCCCTAGCTACGCCACTGAGCGAGGTCACTATATTCACTTATGGGAGGTGAACTTTTTTTCTCCAGTATAAAAATTTCCACTCGCATTTTAAACTTTAGACCTTCCTGATAAAATTTAGTTTCATGTCTGTCTGTTGGTCTGTGTCCTCGAATCCTTGCGCATAATTTTCATCCAATTTCGATAGCATCTTCAGAGATTTTACAGGTCTTTATATGGTCCCGTGTGAATGTAATTGTAATTGAATTTATATAGTAGCCACTGCGCATAGGCAAACGTAAATTCCTCTAAATATACATATTTCTCGAGGTCTAACCAACCGAATTTACTCAGAATTGTTGATCCCCATGAATTTTATAAAGATCGAATAGACTAGTAGCTACTGTGCATGCGCAAACGTAGTATTTCTCCTAACACAAATTTCTCCCTGTCTAATGAACCATTTTTGCTCAAAATTGGTGGATAGTACCCACATGGACAATGGATGGACCCAGATGAAAACAAGACAATACCCACAATGTAGATTGAATTATCTATACACTCATGTTACGAGGAAATTATGGGTCACGCCCACTTGGCAGACTTTTCTAAAATCCAATAAAGTTGAACATGTGACTTTGAGCCTTAACAGAGGGTTAAATAGTATTTTATATTGCGCTTCTTTCATTTATTACTTCTATTCTGCTGATAACGGTCTGGAGCTTTTTATGATGGTACTGCGAACATTCCTAAATTCTAAACAATATTGGAACTTGTCAAAGTATTAACTCTTGCTTGTACCGTTGGAATCGATCGAAATTTTATGATTGTTTCGAACTAGATTAAAATAGAAAGGACTATTGTAAAACTCGGCGATGTCGTAAAATAACCTGGGATTTAATAAGTAGAGAAGGATCGTGGGTATTATTGCTTTTTATCTTTCGAGTTCTTCTTCGAATTTAAAGCCGATTCTAGTTTTATGCATTTTGTCTCCTTCTTTAAAAGGTATTTTTGCCGTGAAGCTTCGGCCTTATTCTTAAGCTTCGATCTCATATTGTCGATTGAATTAAATTCCTCCGGGTCATGTTCTGAAGACGAACCCCAGTTGTAATAAGTCCCTTGCATGTCTTATTTGCATAATACGATAATCCATTACTTGAATTTTGCAACGAGAAGTTGTAGTAAAATTCGTGATTGAGAGTTTAAATATGATAAAGAGATGTGCAGTAGAAGTAATACAAGTAGCTTACTCTAAGGTAATACTGAAGTTTCCGTTTTATGTTTTCCAATTATAATTTTACTATAAAATAAAGTATGTCATACACTTATATTATTTGAAATGATGTCGAATTGATTGGTCTTGCTTTGATATACGTTCCTTTTAAGGTGAAAAAAGGTTAATGGTAAATAGGTTTCTAATCTTTAGAAATTTAACTTTCAGTTTTGATAAATGTTTTTACCGAGATTTTACTTATTGCTCATGGTAAAAATGAAGGAGATTTGTATATTTAAAGTTGTCATAAAAATATCTATTTAGCAATATTTAAATGTGGAAACTGATTTGTTTGTTTGTGATCATTTGGAGGAGAAACAAATGGACGAAGAAAATTGAAACTTATTCATCACCCACCATCCAAATTTTATTAAAATCGGACGAGTACTTAGTTTAAAAAAGTAAGAGAAAGACAGACTGACCGATCGACAGACCGAAGACCAAAAATGTTTCCTGATGTATGAAAAGGATTTCTGTCTTGGAATTTGAATTGCACATAAAAAAAATTCTTTATTCTTCATATACATATGAAGAAACTTCATATCTTCATGGACATAAAAAAAATTTCGTTCATGCTACATTTACCTTTGGTAAGCTCGGAAGCAAAAATCAATATACATATTTTCAAACTTTAAAACGTCATCCTCAAATTTTACTGAAACTAAAAAAATAGTAATTTATTTACAGTGTCATAATTAAAATATTTTATTGTTCCATTGGTTCGCAAGATAATAGCGATTTTGTGAACCAATGGAACAATATGATATTTCAATTATGACACTAGTTTAATAATAAAAAAAAAAAAAACTAGTTTAATTTGTCTCGAAAACAAAGAATTTGCCGGCATATACTTTTATGATCTTTTTTACTTCCTTTCTTTTCCCAAATATGATCTATAGTTCTTAAAGAACCTAAAAATACAATAATATTTTTATGTGTGTTATATACCTACGAAATAGATATTAGATCATATTATATAACGATTAAAACATTCTCATGTTATATATTTCATGGATGGGCCATCGAAGAACAACTAAGGTTCATGAAACTAATCCCTTTAGTTTTCTTACTTTAGGTTTATTCGTATGCTATTAGGTTTTGATACTTTTTGATTGAATTTATCGATAAACATATTTTCTGGCCCGAATCATACTTATTTGTATCGCTTTTGTTTAACTCTTTTTTAGTTATTGTTCTTTTAAATAATTTATTATCCAAGTTTGGTTATTCGCCTTTTTATTTTTTCCTTTTTCTTTTAAACTCAAATTAACGATTGAATGAAACAGCCTTTTTTAAAATAAAAAAGTGTTTTATGACGTCTTAAAAAAATAAAATACGGTTAAAAAATATTATACTGCCTGACTAAACTATACAACTTTAAATTGCCTTGATATTTTTTTTATGATTCTAACTTTGCTAAAGTGAATATATGAGTTGGGAAAGGACGTAATAAAAAAAAATATCTGTTTATAGCCCATTTAAAAATAATTATTGAAAGTCTGTTAATGGCCGGACTGTGGTGAGAGACATCCCTCAAAACTGCAACCCGTTTCTTTTTGCTCAGAATAGATTGCCTAATTAACTAAACAGCTTGGAACGATGTTTTTATTATTTATCAAATAAGGATATGACGCACTTTTAAATGTGTTAAATAATAATAAATGCATTTTATTTAAATAAATATAAAAAGGAACAATCTTTGAGAAATCACGTAGCTCTCTCGTTCTGTTAACTTCCTTTCTGTTGTGGGTTCTCTTTACGGTCTTAGGACATGAAGGGGCGAACCCTAGCCAAACGGTATCAAGGTCTAAAAGAAATAACATAAACTCTCTCTACACGTTTGTTGAAAACTTTTTTATTTAAGAAAGTAGTTTCAGCCTTCTTAAGGTCAAAATCAGGGCAGAAAAGTGGAAGAAATTTTGGCACGTATGTAGGCTGAAAACAACTTTGTTAAATAATCTATTTTTTTTTGTATTTTCGTGGACAAAAAGTTTATATTAATCCTTTAAGGGGGGGGGGGGGGTGGATTGGGCTTGAAGGGTACAAAATTACTGAAGATTATTTTAATTTAACTTGACTGTTTTTTTTTACTTTGAATTACAGTTTAGAGCAGTAGTCCCTTAACCTTTTTAAACCGGATGACCATTAGACCGATTAGAGTTGCAGACCACCAATTTATGACTTTATTAGATTAGTGATATAAATTAAAATTTTCGCTGGTAAAGGTTTAGTCACATATTCAATAATGCAAATCAGTATACACTAAAATACAACAAACAAAATCTACTGGTGTACAAATAAGTATTAAATTATTTCTTCCGAGCTTACCGAAAAGATTGGATGCAATGGATCATTGTAAAGAACGATTTTTTTTTATGTTTAAGAATTGGAAAATTCCTAGACAGAAATCCGTTCCAGACATTAGGGAACATTTTTTGTCTCGTGCCTGTTGGTTTGTCTGTTACACTGTAAGTTCAAAATTAACCTTGTATTGGCCCTATATTAATATCTATCTTCTGCGCCTAATGGGTCTCTTCATGTGCAACATTTTAAGCATGGAACATGCTTTAGCCTTGGACCTAACTACCAAAAAGGTTCACGTTTTGGGGAACGCGGATGTGTGACGTGGAGAAGTATAGAAATTTTGTAATGATTTTCAAGTACATATATATAAGTATATATATATATATATATATATATATATATATATATATATATATATATATATATATATATATATATATATATATATATATATATATATATATATATTATAACCTATGTCTATATCATTAAAAATACTCATCCGATTTTCAAGACATTTATTGTTTGTAGAAACTAGTCCTCAAATATATATTATTATATTAATTTCAACAGTTTGTTCACATTAAATATTGCTGAAATTAATATTTCTATTTAAGGAGGGGAAAAATTGTTCGATTACGGGCCTAAAAACCAAAACACTATAAAGTACGCTTTATAGGACGAGAGGAAGCTATATCACACACTTAAACTAGCATTTTACTTTATTTATAACTTTACTAATACTTCTATAGATATGTATATTTTTGTGCCGCTGTTTGCTGCAATCACCTAAAGTACTAGTTTAACGATGTCGTTTAATGTCTTTTAATAATATTAATTGGTTAGAAACTTGTTCCTATGCAGGTGGAGGTAATTGTTTGTTTATAGCTGAGAGAATATTAACAAGTCAAGTGGCGTCACATTTCTTCACACTAATTTTCTAATGGTTATTAATTTCGTTTCTTTGAGAAGGACTTGTTTTTTATCGGCTCTATTAAGTGTCAAAACAGCGTGAAAATGACGCCTCATTATAATTTTTAAAAGATTTGTGAGATTTTTTTATTTTTCACAGTTTCAGGTTTGAATACTAATTTAAATTCTGGGTTGATCCTAGATATTTAATCTTGCGTAACTTTTCACTTTGTTCAATATTTCGATTCTTTGATAATCCGTTAATATTTTGAAAGATTTATTTATTATTGTTGATTTTATTAATAAATAATCCCAACAAAAACCCTAGTGTAAAAAAATAAGCCAAGTCTCGCGTAAAAAGTTGTGAGATCATAGGTTTAGCCAAGTCTCCCACTGTCCGAGTAAGTTCTACTAGGTCTAATTTATCCAGTGCAAGTACATGATGTTTGTCTGTCCCTCTCTCTATTCTCTTCCCCAAATCATTCTACACGTTTAAATTTAAAAACATTTTCTGGCTTGGCAAATACACACCACAAACTTAAATCAAATAATAAATATTATTTTTTCATTTTAGCGTCGCAGCACAAGGATACAAATTTGTATATGACACTGCATTTAATTTTAGCCACTTTGTGGTGTGTACTTGCCTAGTCAGAAAATGTTTTTAAATTTAGACGTGTAGAGTGATTTGGGAAAGAGAACAGAGAGAGGGACAGACAAACATCATGTACTTACTTGCACTGGATATATTAGACCTAGTAGAACACATTTTTTTTTGTTGTAATATGAACGTTTATGTGATTTGATTGAATGTAAGGAAACTTACATTTTATACCATCTGAACTTATTCAGTAAAGTATTCTTAAAGGCCTCCATGCGTGATCAAACATTTTGCGCAAAATTTTTGCGCAAACCTGATGTCGGGCAAATTTAGGCCATACACGTCAAACATCATGTTTGTGCAAACTCCAAACAGCCCCATACACGGTCAAAATGTTTGCTCAAACATGATGTTCTTATATTATAATGTTTAATTTTCCCAAATTTAATGAGTATAGCTAAATATATATCGGACGCAAAATCTTTATTACTTTAATATTAGTACTTCCCCACTACTTTTTAAAATTATATTACCATGAGACGAGCAGGCTGTTAGGAAGTTGGACTTTAAAAATATTATATAGGATTGGTATTTTTTATATTATTTATGTACAGTTATACATTTTTTAAAAAGGTTTAACACCTGGTGAGTGATATGGTCAACAGCACGGGTCAAAACTGTTTTTTATTAAATATTTGTAATTTTTTTACCCATAAATTATTTACTCTTGAAATTAAAGAGTGCTATGAGTATAACGTAAAGTTTTATCTTGAAGACCTATAACTTCGTATTAAGTTAAGCTAAATAACCCCCATAAAAATATCTTGCAGTTAAAAAGAGAATTTTACAACTCCCTAAATCTCATGACGTACTTTGTTAGAAAGTTACATCATAATAACTTACATAAACTGGCATAAAGAAGGGGGGGGGGGCACTAAAAACAATACTGCACGTAAATGGCTTTATAACGTAGGTATACTTTTACAATGGAAAGTACACCACAATTCATGAAGTAAAATCTGTATTGTGTATATATATACACGATACAGATTTTCATATGAATACAATATATGTTCTACAATGTAATATAAAGTAGGTGTATTATAAAGAACTTTGTAAAAAACAAAAACAAAAATCTCGAGTTTAAAAGAATTGCGATTTGAAAGGTGAATGCAGAGATAAAACTATGTGAAAGTTACATAATGTAATGTTAAAAAAATGAAAGTAACAACCTTTTATTTTTATCTAACTAAAGAACAAAGATGCGTTATTAGTAACTGCTGCTTGAAGATTTATAGTTTTATGTTATGTATAGAAAACTAACATAAATATATTTATATATATTGAATTGTTTTTTCCCTAAAGACTTCCATGTTGGGAAATAAAAAAATGTTTCGAATGTAAATTTAAATTAAACAAAATTTATGTACATTTTTGCTTTATAGTTACAAGAAATGTATGCTCTTGGCTTAAAGAGAGAAAATATTTCTATGGAGATTATACACACAAATATAAGTGAAAAAGAAGTCAAGGAAGTTCATTTGCATTCAAATGGTTGCTAGATAACTTTGTTGTTATGGTCCAAAGGAAAGAATAAAATTTAAATAACCAACCTTTTAGTTAAGCTGTTTATTTTGGTGGTCTACTGTAAATAAATAAATAATATATCTATATTAGGTAGTATTATATATTATAAATATATGTGTATAAGGTTGTCTAAACTAAGCTTATGATAAATGATCAATTAGAATTTTGAAACTGGTTTTTATTTATAAATTATTTTAAAAATTTAAGAAATTGACACAACTAGAAATTTAAGAAACAATTTTTGTCGCAGGTTTTTAGATTAAATCGTAAATAAATACATTAGATCGCAGGAACAATTTTATATTCATTCATTTCTTTGCTGTATTACGAGGCATGCATGATATAATTGTTACTAAACCCTCAAATCTTAACAATTATGCGGGTCACATATTCGACTGTCTTCAGAAGATAATTATATATCTTTTCGTTTAAAAGATCAGGAGTAAGAACTTGTCACTTTTTGACTTACATAATTGCAAAAAAAATTAATTGAAATATTCTGTTGTTTTTGTTGTATCAAAATATTATTAATTGATAATTTTATTATCATCAATATTATTAATATTCGATGTTACAATTCTATAAGAAAAAATCATTCCGACAAATCGAACAGAACTTACTCATATAAATACATATTTACACTGTATTTAAATCCCATAATCTCATTCAATTTATTTTTTTTCTTTATTTGGTACATCTATTGATTTATTGCTCCCGAACATAACGAAGGTAACGGAAGCTGTGTGATCGTTCTGAAGAACGAATTTTTTTTTATCTCCGATTTTAAAAATTCCAAGACAGATATATCCGATTCAGATATCAGGGGACATTTTCGGTTCCGTGTAAAAAATCAAAACAATTTTAAAAAATGATGGAAAATTAAATAGATTTGACAATAATTGGTTGTAAAAGCATACTATCACAGTCCAGGAGATAGTGTGCAAAAATTTGTCTAACATCAAGCTAGAAATTTGTGTACAAGTTAATCTTTTGGTGCCTTTGAAGAATATGTAGTCGGCTAAGTACGTTTGCGGGACTTAGCTTCCCTAGACCGAAAATCAAGTTGATGTTAGTTTGTCACTTGATAGGTGATCACTTTGATGTTGAGTATTATGTGAATAACTAACCACTAACCTACCAAGAGTGACAAACTCACATCATCTTGGTATTCGGTCTACTAACTAATTTTGTACTTAGGAACATGTAAAATCACATTGTCAACCATAATTAACGGGACATTGCCGCTCTCCACTGGTTTGTTTTTTTCAAATGCTTATGCCACGATTTTTCTGTTTTTGAGGTTAGCGCCCCTATTTATAGCTAAAATGATTTTCTAGATTTATCCTCGGGGTATGATTTTTTCTGAACGTGGATGCCAAATATTATTAAAATCATCTTAGTAGTTGAGCCTCTGCGCAGACTACAGCTTACATACGATCTACGACAGAGTACTGAATAATTATTTAAAACCCACTTTTTGGGCTCAGGGGACCTTTAAGCGTGTAAATCCTGAAGGCACGAATTTGCGCTAACTTTTATCTGATTGAACTTGTGAAACCTGATTGAAGAAAAAACTAGAAGAGGGATAACCACCACAAAATGACGCTGTTGTAATTTGTGATTGTGTTGTTTGCCAATATGCTGCTATCTACAGTTTTACAGCTATTGTACACGGATAGATTTGGCACTCGCAATAATTTACAAGAGCGGCTACTAGCATAAATTCTAATTCACTTCTCTTGAACAACCACCGAAATATTCTCCTTTCCCAAAGCAATCAATGTTCCAACTTGCTTGTCCCATAATTCAAATTTAAATTGCACCACGAACCATTAAAGCAACACGAAACATGATTAAACTTTTAATTTTATTTATTATAAATTATTTTTGATTTATTATTATTTTTTTATATTTAAGCATAGTAAATAATTAAAACGTAACTTTTATAATGTAAGTATAATTTAAAAGCTTTTTTATGCAATGCCAAATAATTTTATGCAGGGAAGCTATGTATTTGATGTGAGTGTGATATTGAAAAAAGAGTTTTTATTATTTTTTAAAGAGATAAATTTTGTTTAGGGTTAAACCAATGAAAAGAGTGAAGTTTTTAAATCGAAAAAGGAAATACATAGTTCATTTACACCAAGGGAGTAAAGTAAGCTAGTATTCCTTGTGCGACTATATTGGTTCTTGAGGCGAAGCCGAAGGAACCATGGTTCCTAAATCTTGAGTAGGTACCTGAGGGATAATTACCTTAATTATAATTATTCCACGCGAGGGAATTATATTACTTTACAGATCAGGCAACAATTGTGAGCTCATAAAATAGACTGCCAATTGGTATGGCACATAGCTTCCTCGCATCCTATCACGTACATTATTAATTTTATATTTTATGGATTTACAATCCATTTTTGTTTAATTGTTTTCTCCGTTTTTTTAATGTGTCAAAATTGTTTGGATTTTATACTTGAATTAAAGTATCAATTAAGCAAAAGTTAAAGAGCGCAGACGGTTCAAAGTAATCTGGGGCTATCTGCGGGCTACTTTCGATAAACTATATAAGGTTTATACAAATCAGATAAGTACTTTTGAAGCTATAGGTGTAAATTAATGTATGTTTGTGTGCATGTGGAAGAGAAACAAATGAGCGCAGAAGGTTAAAACTTATATGGGACCAACAATGGGCTACTCATGACCTACCACCTAAATTTCAATAAAGACAGACAGACAGATATTTCAGACCGACAGACAGACACGGAACCAAAAATGATCCCTTATGTCTGAAATGGATTTCTGTCTTGGTATTTTTGAAATCGGAAACCTGAAAATGTTTAGTTCTTCAGAACGATCACATAGCTTCCGTTACCTTCGGTAAGCTCGGAACCAAAAAATTCTTAATCCTTTTAAAACTAATTAAAATTGCAATTAAACGCAAATAGAAGGTTATTTTAGATGTTGGTGAAAACAAATAAATGATAAAATTGATAAGCACGACTCAAAAATAAGTCCTTAAAAGCAATTTTGCTAACCTGATTCCAACCACTTTAGAATGTAGCTATTCATTCTCTATACTATTTACAAACAAAAGTTTGTAATTCTTCTTTTTCTCCCTGTTTTTTTTTTTTTTTTAGTATTAATGTGATCAAAAAAGAAAAGTCTTACTTTACTCCCTCTAAATTAAACTAAAAACAACATTTTCTCCCTTCTGGAGATAAAAGTTTTTTTACTTGATTGACAGCCACAACTCCGATATCAAATGAGAAAAACGTTTTCAATTAAAATCATACAAAGAGAAAACCCCAAGTGATTTTCACAGACTCGAAAAACACAAAAATGGAAAAAATAAAGAGAGAGAAAATATAAGTAAGAATAGTAACAAAATAAGTGAGTTAAAGTAAATAGATTGGAGAAATTCTGTGGGATTTGGACGCCCCCTGAGGGGCTAGAGAGGGTGCCTAACATTGTAAACAAGTTGCTGAGTGCGCCTCCCTCGTGCCTGGCTTTTTCTCAAGGGGCATCCTGTCTCCTTATATTTTTCTATACTTCCATCTCTTTTAAGAGAAGAGAAGTGCCTTTTACTCAACGTTAAATATTATTTTTTGACTCTGCAAATAAAAGAACAAGTTGGATTTTTCTTATTCTTCTCATTTGGAACAAAGAAGAAGATTTTTCTGTTCAGTAATTGGTATATAAAAAGACAAAAAAAATAAAATAAAGAAAATAAAAGCAACATTAATTGATAAAATTGTGGAATTGCATGCTTAGATTCTTTTTAATTCTGTTGCAATTATTTGATTTAATAATTGAAATTAGTAGATTCTTGCACTTTTATTTTATTTTGCTTCCGAGCTTACCGAAGGTAACGGAAGCTATGTGATCGAAGAACGAAAAATTTTAGGTCTCCGATTTCAAAAATTCCAAGACAGAAATCCGTTTCAGACATCAGGGAACATTTTTTGTTCCGTGTCTGTCGTTCAATTTTTGCGAGCCAACATATCTTGAAAACTTAGGTTCCAATTTAATGAAATTTGGCTGGTAGGTTATAATTAGCCCATTTTTGGTCCAATATAAGTTTTAACCTTTGCGCCACCTTACGTGCCACACCCATTGACAGAGTTCCATCCCTAAAATATTAAAAATTCAATTTTAAGTTTGGTAGTTTTCATACTACGGACATTTAAATTTTAATTTAAATCAAATAATAATTATAATTTGATTTAAACTAAAATATTAATATGTAAACAATATTTTTGCTCCTAAACTTTGTTGTTTCGGAAGAATTGTGATCTTTCTGAAAAACAAATATTTGTTATGCCTTCGAATTAAAAAATTGTTTGTCTGAGACAACTTGGGTAAAACTAATGACTGATTATTGTATTGTCATCGGAGATATATAATCTTTGTAAATTTCTGCTTTCTATACATTAGGAAAGTCGGTTATCAAATTTAGGTTACTAGATTCGCCCCGGACAAACATGTGAAGTCAATTACTCGATGGGAGAATGATGAAAAAATATGGGTAAATATCTATTACTCAGCCGGGAATCGAAGACGAATCGAGCTGGTTGATGCCCTTGTTCTGTAACCATTGAGCTACATGTATTATCATAATATTGTTTTTTTTACTTATACATATTTTATAGTAATACAGTATGATAATAGTACATTACGCGTCGAGTGCGGAAAGTAGCATTTTGCATGCGAGTGTGGAGTTTGCACCCGAGCGACAGCGAGGGTTGTAAAACCACACGAGCAATGCAAAATGCCGTTTTCGCACGAGTTGCGTACCGTACTTTATCTACGATTGTTAGATTTAATTATAAATACAGAAAAAAATAAACTTGCTGTATGTAAGTTCGTATCTCTCTCTTGATAAAGATGGCATTAATTCTTAGGTTGTATTTTTTGCCGAATTAATTATTTCTGGAGGAGTATTATTCTCCACATTTTCGTCAAAGTCACTTAATTCACTCATTGTTTTTCACTAAAAACTCGATATAAACAGCTACTTTAATAAAAGAACAGCAAATTAGTTTTGTTAAATATAAACAAACTAGCTAATCGTGCGTAAAGTTGAAGAATTCCTCTTCTTTACCGCACTAGTGTGGTAAAGAAGAGGAATTCTTCAGAACTATGAGACGCGCATGCGCAATAAATACAAGTACGTAAATAATTACTTTCAACGCATCTAAACAGAGATATAATGTTTATATTTCTTATCAATCGTAGATAAAATATATAAAGTATTAATAAAATTCTTGTTTTCTCATACATATATAAATAACTAATAATTTATGAGAGTTTATTACAATAATTAATTACACTGTAACGATCAATTATATAATCATTTTAAAGTATTAAATAGACGGAAATGAATATCGTGATTTCCTCTCTGGCGTCGCATTTAATTATATAAAATATTGTAGTTAATAAAAATTTGCTATTAAAGCAAAGTCGTGACTTGCTCACTGTAAAAGAAAAAAAATACAACATTGTATTTTCTCTTCAATAAAGCAATTATAAAGCTGGGAAAAATATCTGAGGGGCGAAAAAAAAACAAACAGAAAGTTTTACCCCTCCTGTATAAAAGCTTTTTAGTAAATCAATTGCTATGTTTATCGTGAGTAGTTGAAAAAGGCGAATTCTGCTGTCCGTATTTACTTAAAATTTAATTACTCATAAACCAAGCCGTTTTCCATTAACTAGTTTCTTTTAAGTGTGAAAACTTTCCTTTCACCTAAATTAATGATTTTTTCGTGGTAGCTAAGCTTCAATTGTTGAGCAAAGACTGAGAGATAAACTAAACATATAAATTTATTGTGAAGTTTTTCCTGTGGGTATTAAATTCGTTTTTTTTGTAGCGTTTGAGAAAGTTTTTCTTATTAATTTATAACAAAGAAAGAACCCTATAATTTAGTTATGAAAAAAGTTAGTGCACAGTAGACGAGGAGCTGCTTAAAAATATAAAGATATTTTTAAATAAAAAATATTTAGTATTTAATACCTTTTACAACTAATCTTTAACAGTCGATCAAAATAATTTGAAAACTTCTTTCAGTTTATAATCTTTATTTATTTATGAGTGTATATTATAACTCAAGCTGTCAAATACATTACGTTATACCTGAGAAGTGAACATTTATACATGTAAACCAAATTTAAGTACACACATTTCACCACATGTAAAACGTGTGTGCGCACACTTGCCGGTTTACATTTACAGATTTACTTCTCGTTATATGCCCTGTGAGTGCTGGAGTACCTCAGGGCAGTATCCTAGGACCCCTTCTCTACTCCTTATATACTCATGATATTCCCCAGCATCCCTTAACATTCCTTGCCACCTTTGCAGATGATAAGGCAATCCTTTCTGCCCAAGAGAACCACCTCCTTGCATCCGATAATACCCAAAGTCATTTGTTACTTCTCGATCCTTGGTTAAGGAAATGGAGGATAAAGATAAACGAACAGAAAAGTGTGCACGTCATCTTTGGTCTTCGTCATAACACCTGTCCTCCAGTCACCCTTAATCAAGTTCCCATTCCTCAGTCCGACTCCGTCCGATACCTTGGCCTTTTCCTTGACCGACGATTAACATGGCAACTACACACAAAAACTAAACGTACTGACATCACACGACGATACAAGTTACTGCTCGGTCTTCTTGATCGTAGGTCTAAGATTTCTCTTAACAACAAGCTTCGTATTTATAATTTAGTTCTAAAACCAGCTTGGACCTACGGTCTAGAAGTGTGGGGTAGCACCAAGCCTTCCAATTCCCGTCGTCTCCAAATCCTGCAGTCAAAAATCCTTAGAAAAATAACCAATGCTCCTTTCTATGTTTCTAACCTAACTCTTTATGAAGATTTAAATGTGCCCTTTGTCCGAGATCTGACCGTATCCCGATATAGAAAATTCCATGAATCCATATCCCACCATCCAAATCCTCTTGTACAACTCCTATCCTCTCAGTTTATCCCAAGCAACCCACCAAGACGTTTGAAGAGGAGATGGCCTAGAGATCTCTTATCTTAAAATATCGTTTTCCCATATATTATGTTAAACTTTTATAATAATTAATATAATCCACTTGATCATTATTTTATCATTATTAGTTAATTTGTATTATAATTATTTCACTATATTTACTGCTAACGAAGTGTAGTCATTGGACTACTTCTTCTTCATGTTTTTCCCGCCACATAACCAATGTATCATCACTATTACTTGTTGCAATTTAAAATTGTAGTTGTGTTATCCAATAAAAAAAAAAAAAAAAAAAAAAAAAAAAAAAAAAAAAAAAAAAAAATTTACTTCTGAAGAAATCAATACGTAACGTATTTGGCTGCCTTAAAGGAAGATTTATATTTTTTTAAGAATTGAGATGTTATATATATCAATCTCCGTTTAACGGAAATAATTACTTGAATATTCATTAGTGAGCATTTTGATGTTAAGTTAATCTATAAACAAACTACTATTATTCTCTAATATTGATAATATTTTAGTAATATTGGTCGTCTTTCTCATTAATTCTTATTTAGGACTATTTAAGACTGTGCTATTACATTAACTGTTTATCTTTTCTGTACAGTAAGCGATGAGTATTTCGCTAATAATCAGGTTTTAATGTCATGTTCTGTAATTATAGATAGAGTTAAGAGGGGACGAGGGGATAACTACTAAGCTAATCATTTCATCCTATAATTTCCTTATATTGTTGTCAATAGTTACGTTCTTCTAATTAATTATGTTAATAAGGTATTGGAATTTTTAAGAAATTAAATAAATTGTGATAAATTTATTTTTAGAAATTAAACTATTGCACATGTGATAAATTAGTGCCAGTTTAGTTTGGAGCTATTTTGCCATCTATATAGGTCTGAATCACGGAATTTAATGTTTCTCTAAAATGAGCCCCTAAAATGATGGTATCACCATTTTATTTTGTTATATGATTTTATAAATTTTATTGTTATTTTGTTCCAGGTGAGTGGCAATAACACAATACTGATGCTTATACTTAAGATTTCCAGCTAATGTAAGTCGCTTTTACTACAAATTAATTATTTTAGTATAAAAACGAAATATAATAAATGGATTTACACGATTTGAGGTAACCTAGAAAAAAATGGTTTTATTAAACAATGTATGTACGTAGCTTTTCGTCTGATGTCTGTGCAGACGCGTGCAGAGGCCTTAACTACTGGGCCGATTTTGATCAAATTTGGCATACATGTTGTAAATCATACGTTGAGGTGAAATAAACTTGGGTATAAATTTGGGGGCGTCACCCCTCCAGAACTCAGGAAAATTGCCGCATTATTAATAGTTATTCTTTTAGTTATATTTTGTTTATTACCCGTGGCTAATCTGCTACCTCTTAAGAAACAACGTTGATTACTCTGAGGCCGATCCTGGTACTTTTTTTGCCGTATATCTAAACTTTGTATATCAAACTGGGGTATTGATACCCTGAACTGAAGCATGGTCGGTTGTCGGTTCATATCAGAGAATCTGTATTGTGATGTTTGTGGCCGATTCCCGAACTACTCCGAGGAAGCGTGCTTTCTTAGTTGCCATTTTGTTGTTAGTGATAATGACGAGAGCTAAACCCTTTTCAATTCGTCGATGTTAAGGGTATTGACCCAGGGAGTGCTTTGACCGAAGCGTTTATCGTGTCGGTTTTTTCTCGCAATTGACAGACACATAGTTTTCAGAAACATTTATCGAGACAGTTTCACAATTATAGTGCAAACGGCTTCAAAAAACACCTCAAAAACAGCTACGTGTGGCAGGGCTGATTCTTTTCTACGGGCTACTGCACTTGGGGTGTTTTTCAAAACGACTCTGAGGGTCTTTCCCACCTACAGACTCGGTTCCAAAACCGTCGCTTCTGACATCACAATACAGACACGGACCCTTTTATAACTCATTTTGTCTCTCGAGAAACGACTCGGTCAAACCGCTCCATGTATCATTACCCTTAGAATTTCTTTAACTTTCATTTAGCATATTTATAACGGGCATATCATAATATGGCATATAATGTATTTAATTATTGCATATTCAAAAAAAAAAAAAAAAAAAAAAAAAAAAAATATTGTAACGACTAAAGTATTAATAAAAACATATTTTAATAAGTGTATTTTACTATAAAAAATCGGTCCGATAAATCGAACAAAACTATCTCATGTAGATATTTATACTGTATTTAAATACCATAATATATATGACATTTATATTTTTTTGAACATACCTATAAAAGAAATCATTTTTTTTTTTTATTAAGATTTTAATTAAAAACGTTTGAACTAGTATCAATCTTTTTTTGGTGAGTTTTGGGTCCTAAATTTGGAGCTAAGTTTATTTCTCAATTTCACCACGAGGTATGATTTTTCTAATCCTGTATTTTAAAATTTCAACGAATTTGCCTAGTAGTTTAAGCTCAGCCAGTCACTCGTCTGTACAAATCTAAAAACCAAATCAAAACGTAAAAATCTATCAATATAGAATTTTCACGCCATCGCAATACTTTCTCATTATATTATATACTACGCATATGAGAAAGTAAAAACAAAACTAAATCACTATATTAAGTCAAATAATGGTGGCACTCTGTTTGGGTTCCGACTTTGTTTTTCGATATACAGTGTTATTATGTTGTTGGTATACTTGACGGATATTAACAACAATTTTGCGTTGTAATATATTAAATTTTAGTAGTTTTACAACAACTAAAGCTGCAGATCCTTGTTGACAGGCTGCGCGCGAACCTCATAACAATTTATTTTTTATATAATCACTTTGACATGGAAGGTTTTCAAGTTACAGAATCGGCCCCTTGTGTGTGACCCTTTCATGTAAAATACAACTTCATTATATCAATTGATTATACAAAATAATTTTATTTTGATTTAATATTAATTTATTAAAAGAATGTATCTGATAAATCGGATAATGAAAATAAATAAACAACGTAAATATTTACATTTTAATTCATGAATTATAGACAACCTAAGAAAAATAAGAAATTATTTAATGTTAACTCATTGAATTAATTAAGTTGATTTTTTCTTAGTTTATAATTCTCTTTCCCAAAGTGATAATATTTATAATTGCACTGCTAAATAAAATAAAATTTTGAATAATATTACCACCACCGTAATTTAAATCTTTAAAATTAAGTTTTTTTATGTATATCTGTGATTACAAGATCGATAATATAGATTATTTACATTGAGATATAGATTCTAGATTCTGGAAGTAGTTCAATAAATAATTGAAATCTTGTCTAGTCAATTTTACTTCTGGTTTTCTAACAAGGTCTATGTTTTGTTTATTTATTATTATTTCTTCAACTCCTTCCAAATTTACTTTTCTTATCTTTAATCTTTTTTTATCCTGTAATCATGATAGAATTAGACCTTTTCATTTGCTATAATAATAGGTTAATTCCCATTTCAAAATAGAACTTACAAAAATAATAAAGATGTAACAACTTCATATCATTTTATCGGATCTTTTTCAAGTGCCTAAGTACTTGATAAATAACTTTCAAGAATATCGTCTTTTATTTTATTTTTATTTTTTTTAAAAGGAATTTGTATATACATATTCTCCTAAATATAGTTTAGAGATGAGTCTCGGTTTAACGATATAAACATGCACTTAACACCTCTTACTCGGTAATAATCTATGAAATTAGGTTGTTTTTTCTCTCGTGTAAAATAATAATTTATTTAAGATGAGAAACAAGCTTTCTTTTGTATATTTTCCCACGTCTTTTGTTAAAAATACCATGTTACAATTTATTGCTCGTGAACGATCTTATGTGTAAACGTATATTTTGTATGGATGTAAATTACGATGTGTACTTGGTAAGGTAGATATTATATTTGATATAGGCATAATGTAATACTTAGATGGTAAGTATGGAACATTTAAACCAATAATTATTCGATTTGATTTTTAGGGTCCGTAGGAAAAACCAAGGATCAAAAGAGTAAGAGATTATATATACTCTTGAGTTTGTGTGTCTGTTGTTAACGAACCGCCTTATCCCCGAAATTTCTCAACATAAAACTTAACTTTAACAGCTGAAGTTATTTTACGTGTAACAACCCTAACTCAGGAAGAATAAAGGTTAGCCTAATTAAAATCATCCTCAAGAACATTGTGGTTATTATTTTTATTTTTTATTTTTTTAAAAAAATATTGGTAGTTTGGAGTGTTAAATGAAAAGAGTATTTGAGAGAGAAAAGATATTTGGTTTCGTACTTTTACCAATTTATTGCTCCTTGTGTCTAAAAATTGTGTTTTTCGTGTCACACACACACATTTCTCATACTTCCCATATTTTGTACTTACTGAAATAACTATATTGTATTTATTGAATTAGCATATTTTAATTAATTGAAATAAATAAACGTCTTTCTGCTTGGTAAGACATCGTTATTAATCCCAGGCTGTCAGGCAACTGACTCGTTTTATACAGGTTCATGCATGCAAGGTTGCAAGCATGAAATAGTTTTTCTTACGTATTTAATGTTTTTTTTTACGTAATTAATGTTTTCTATTGTATACTTTATAAGGTCAGTGGATCTAAGAACATAAGATCTGAAGTAGTCACAAGATCCTGTGAGAGTGACATTATTTTAAACTTCAAAAGTTCAAACCGACAATCAAAATCATGATCAGATAGAGGTTCTTGTATAGATTATTACGTCATTTTAGCCCTTAGTAGTTATAGGATCCTAAAAAATATTGAAAAAAAAAAAAAATCTAGATGGCGTGGCGGTACGTTTATATTATCTATTAGGATTGATTTGTTACTTTTTAACTATATCTCTTGTAAAGATATAAAATTACCATAACATCTGGTTACCCTTTTCCCTTCATACCTGCCGAAAACTTTATCTATTCAACTTAAAGACACGCCCCTTTGTCCTTCACCGCCCTTTTACTGGAGCACAGGATCTGCTCCAAGTATAAACGCTTTGAAACACTTCGTGGACATCAACCGTGTATCTTGTTTTAACTGCTTGGTAAAATGATTTATTACATAAATTTTACCCTCTAAACGATCTGAAATGAGTCTTAAATAACTTTTCTACTCACACACACACACACACACATATATATATATATATATATATATATATATATATATATATATATATATATATATATATATATATATATATATATATATGAGTATAAATGTATATAATTCGTTCGATAAATAATATAACAATTAAAACGAAAGTTTTTCATGTAATTATCGAAATGGAAATACAACCGAACTCTTTTATAATAGTATTATAAATAGTAATCATTATGTAGAAAACAGCGATATCTTTTAAATTATTCATGATTTTTTTAAATGTATTTAAAAGTTCATATTATTTTGAGCCCTGTAAATAAATGGGATGTCTTTATCATTTGACCACCTCCTCTTATCGAGTGTAGTTAGTCTTTGCATATTTAATGTATAATTTAAATTATTATAATTTTTATAAAAAAGTTGGCTAAGGTTCTAATAAATGGTTCGCAATTTGTTGTAAATCGACCCTTTAAGCGTAAAATGATCTTCACATCAAATTGCATCTCATTTATAAATATGTATATATTTATACCTTTCTAAATTTTGCAGTAATATTACCTTGTACTTAGCATTATTGGAAAAATGTATATAAAAAATACTACTTCCCTGTTAAATAATAAATAATAAATTAATAATAAATACTGTTGTCCCTGCCATTACAATTATAAGTTTTTAATTATTATTATTCTTTGAATCAGTCAACTTGTTATGTCTGATTGATATATCAATTAATTATGGTAATCCAAACATATCTTACCTCTCTAGGAATTCAACTAGGTATGTCTGGTTGTGATATTATATCAACGAAAAATAACTATTTACCGTCGCCATAGATCAGAAGAAGCCAAAATGTCCAAAAACACAACTTTACAGAAGGGGCCAATGACATTTCTATGTCCCATCTATACATTCATTTTTTTATTTTTGTACCTTTTTCGGAGAAGTGACATCCCTTAGCCCAATATTTAATTAAAACTTCATACATATCCGGCGCTACAGCTTATTATATCGGCTTTGGCTTCCTGTGCAATCTTCTTCATTTCATTTCTATCAGCCGCCTTCGCTCTATCCTCTGATGTTCATTGCTACTTGGTCTTGTTCCACATTTTCAATCCATTTAGCCCATGGTCGTTCCCGTCTTCTTCTGTTAAACAATCTACCTTTCCACATTTATTTGGGGATTCTTCATCTTAGGCATTCGCTCTAGATGACCTAACCATCTTATTCTCTGAGGTTTTACAAATCGTTCGATGTCCTGTCCGTCTGTGTTGTTTAATTTATTGGCTTGGCGTTTTCTTTAACGTCTATCTTCTTCTATTACCGGTCCATGGATTCTTCTAAGAATCGGTCTCTCTGACAGTTTGCTTCCGTTATTGTTAGAGTTAATGTTTCATTGGTGTATGTTATAACTGGCCTTACAAATGTATACAACTATGATAAAATCTAAACAATTACAATTTTGGACTTAATTTGGGCTATTTCTGATCTAAGGGTACGATATTATTTGCAAATTTAACATTTTGTTGACATTTTTTTATGTGGATCTTCTCACAAACGAACTAAAGACGTATTCTTTCTGCTTGTTCTATTACTGATTTATATGCTTTCTATTGAGAGAAGCAGGGTTTTTATACAGCAAGGTTTTTTTTTTCCTTTTACGTTATAAAGCAAAACTGTTGAAAGGATTATTCTTAGCTTCATTAAAAATACTATTCAATCGAGAAGGGTTTAGATTATTATAAAGTTAATCGTTAGTTCGTTTTAAAATAGGAAATTAGACTGCAATGCATTATTGGTTGCGGGAAACGATCGAGGTAAAAGGAAGGATGACCGCAGTTAAATCAGTGCAGTTCATTGGAATGAATGAGAATTGAAAGCTAAGCTGCGGTAAACTGGAAGGGAAGAATTCGAAACTCAATTTCCCGATTTATTGACCCAACAGTTTAGAGCTCCCCCTTGAGCTAAAGGTTATACGGAAGAGGGGATAGCTGCTAAGGGTTGAATGGAAGAGTGGGAAAGCTACTAAGGGTTGAACTGCCATCGGTTAGACTCATTTAAATGATTCTATTCCGGTAATTAAACACTAAACACTTATCTTTACACCGCTAATCTTAATGGTAATTATGTCCAAATCAGTATAACCCTTTTATTAGTATAATCTCTCTGTATCTTTGTCGTACTTTTTTATACTATTTTACTAAATTTAATTTAGCGCTATCGGTAAATATGCAATGAAATCATATTAACCCGATTTATTTGTAAATAATACCTCTGGTAGTCCAAAATTAACTTTATTATAATAATGATAATAATCTAACTTTCATTCGTTTGTTTTGTTTTTTTACATTATTCATATTCGTTATAAATGTTACATCCAATACTTCTTTTGAGCTTGAAAAACATGAGTACAAACCAGATATTACTGTAATGTAGAAGAAAGCAAAAAAGAGAGATGGCCAATTATACTGGAGGTCATGAATAAACTTCCTATTAGGCGGGTCTTTCCAACGCTGACTGTTAAGCATTAAAACAGTCAGCCGACTAAACTGATAGTAAAGGTGCTAAGAAAGAGGGGGTGGGGGAGTAAGAACAAAACACTGTGCAGAAGGACTGGGAGTAAAAAAATAAATAAATAAAGCAGGATCTTTCAAGGCACCAATTAGTGTCAAAAACCCGGAAGTAACCCTTTAAGGGCGGAACAGGAGGCGAAAGGGTGAAAATACCTAAATAAACCTTAAACCTTTGATAGTATGGGCTAAAAAGGTTTTTTTTTTTTTTTCTCCGTCACTGAACTTAGCAATGGATAAAATGAATAAAATGTTCGTTACCATAAAAAAAATCTGTGTTAGCAGGAGTATGACTAGATATTGTCATAAAATTCAAGGAAGTATAAAAAAGAAAAAAAGATATATATATTTATTAAATCTGAAGGAAATCTTAGGAAGGTTGAGTAGGTACGCTTTTTAGTTGGATAGTAATTGGATTTGGTTACTTTAAGACTTCTTTTCCTTTACAGGTTAGAAAAAGGAAGTGGTGGGGAAACGGAAATTAGGGAAATGGTGGAAAGGAAAGTATAAAAGTGGAATAAGATTTTTCATCTAAGCCTATGGAAATATGGAGTAAAAAAAGTTAAGACGTCCATTCCATTTACGAGTCCTCAGTATGACTTTTTAGAACTAACAGATTACTTCCTTTTGCAGTCTCATAGGATAAATGGATTTGAAATGTACCAAGATGTAATTTGCGGCCTAAAAAAAATATATATATTTTCCTCGTATTATAGATACCTTTTGTGCTATTTTCGTAGACGAGCTGGAACATTTGATTTGATAAAATAAGTGAACTTTGCCAGTTAAAACTAAAACCGCAAAGGTTTACCGATTATCAACAATTACTTAAAGTATGTACAACTTTTCTTGATTTATACTGGTGGTTTTAATACTTAACTGATAAAAAAAAAAAAAAGAAAAAAAGACTACTTAAAAAAGATCTACTTTTTGAGATTGAATCAATTTTTTGAGATTTACAATTACAATAAAACATTATTAGATAGCTTTAAACAATACTTACAATAAAAGGTTTCTACCGTTGTTACTTAAAATATCTACCTCCACTGGGGGGGGGGGGGGGGGTGTCAAAATTAAAAAGTTATTTAAAACGGACACCCTCCAATGGAGGTAGATATTTTAAGTACCAACGGTAGAACCCTTTTATTGCCAGTATTGTTTAAAGCTATCTAATAATGTTTTATTGATTGTAATTCTCAAAAAATTTAAAATTTGTTATATGTATAAAGAAAATTATTAAATGTGTAAGTCTAAATTCATGGAAAATTGTGTTTTAGAAATATATGAGGACGACTCTGCTGCGAGTCGAAACGTTTCATTTGTTCGTTATTTTTACACCTAACGAGCCATCATTACGTCGTATTTTTTAAGTTAAACGAATAATATTACATCAAACAATAATTGGAAACTATCGATAAAAAGGCACCCATCCCCCCTTGAGGAGTCGAACTGCGACCTCCCGCCGTTTAAAATGTTTGCAATTTTCTCATATCCTATTTTTTCCGAGGAAACGAATCATCAAGAGATTACTTATTGCTTTAACTTGAATTCCCTCATAATGGCATTGTGCACAGACAAAAAAATCTAACATTTTCTCCATGAGCTTTATTTCTCAAATTGTCAAAGCTATGACAATAACTATTCCAAACACAAAATGTCATAAATCCTTTGCAAAAGCATTAAAGACTAACGATATAAAGGAAGGTATTTTTCTTATTAAGGGATTTGATATAAGGTGTCTAATTAGAGCTAGGTATATAGGGTAAGGTCAGTAGAAAGGTCATGTCCTTAGTTGTCTTATATCGATTCATCTCAGCTGTTTTATATTACAATACATTATCTAACTGAGGCCCCTACCACTCCTATCGATCTCGCAGCTAGTCATAGCTGTTCTAGGGAGTAGATAAATACTTCTATGGTCTCACCCATCATTCTTGATGTCACTTCTATTTTATCTTATAAAATTCAAATTAAAGTACAATTTAAATAAATAACGTTATATTCATAAAATGAAAATGAAAGATGCATAATGTGCTGCTAAGTTATTATATCAGTATAAGTTATGTATATCAATATAATAATTAACTATTTAAAAAAAATTAATAATAGTTTAAGAAAATGTATGTTTATTTAATTCAAGTTAAATTTTATCTTTATTTTATCTAACACTTATTGGTAGGTTTCTCTTTTACTAGTTTCAGCTGAAGACCAGATGAATTTCTCAGTATTTCCTTCTAATCGTGAAAATTCAGGATTAAAGGGAAATGGCCCCCTCCCTGGGGGGTTAGCTTCTTTTAAGCTGTCAATTAAGCTCTCCTGCATGGTTTCGTTGTTATCCCATTTATTCCCTGAGACGCTAACTGCTTTAGCCCTTAGGTTGTATGTAAGAGCCCTTCCTTTTTTTCTAATCGGGCTTAGGTTTAGGTCCGAATAGGTTAGAGTTAAAGTTTTATCGATGTAATATATTTGTTGACTTTGTAGGTCAATTGATTGGCTGGAGTATAAAACTATTGAAACCATTATCTGCACTGCAGAGATCAATTTACTTGATTTGAAATGTAATAACTCTCGTACATGACTCGATTCATTTAAGATATTATATTTTTCCATTCAATACCCGGTTTCCTACAACTTTTATCCTGTTCCATTTATAAATTGGATTTTTTTTTCTCTTCAATTACTTTAGTGAATTTTAGCCAGAAGAACCTTGCTGAAAATTCGTAGGATTTTTGTTATGAGAAATAAATACCTTTATATTTTTTTCTAGGATTACCTTTAAAATAATTAATAGTATTGTGAGTATAATATAAATAACACTAATAAAACATATGCATCACAATTCACAATTTGATCAAAAATGAGATAAACATGAATAAATAGAATTTAAAGGTCTGAAACTAGGTAAACATTTTCTAAGATGCCATACCTATAATCTTATTTTAGGTTCTATCAGATTTTAACGTTAATGGGGCATTCCACATTTTCCCCGTGTGTTCTTCATGTTTGAAATAGATGTTTTACGATCATATAATAAAAGTAAAAGGTAGTTGCTACATTATTACCTACTAGTGTACTAGTACAAAGTTATTCGTAGTAAGGATCTAGATTATTCATTGTTTCAGTATTAAAACAGCGTTTTATGTTAAAAACAAAACAAACTTTTCGGTACTCTTAGTTCTCCCTATATTATAGTTCAAAGGTGAAAAGAAAACGAGAACCCTTAGTTTGTTAAACTAGCTCTTTTTGGTTTTCTGTTAAAACTATAGAAGGAGTTTATTTTGTAATTCTACTAGAGTTAGGTCTGTACGAAGGCTAGACGAGTACAGTTGGAAAATTATTTATGTAATGAGCTAATTCGTTTGGTAAGTAGTTGAAGGGTTTGGAGTTATTTAGAGCCCCTTACACTGCCCTACACTCTAGTCCTTACCACTTGCATGCAAGTCAGAGTGATGAAAAGTGAGAAAGGGTTAGTAATCATGAAACCTTGCCAAGTTTCCTTCCAGTTTACATTATTCAACCCTTATTTACTTGCTTTGTATTCAGACTGGACCCTTTTCCTCTTTGCTATTATGCGGGGGAAACTTTACCCATTATAATCCTCTTTTCTTAAATTCCTGTGAGAGATACCTTCGGAGATTTTGAGACTACTGTTGAATAATTGTCATCATTCCCTTAGGATGATATGAATCTAACTATTTAATTTATAATATGGACAAGAATAGACATCCATTCCATAATAGAGATTCATTAATCGTCGGTACAAACTAATTTTACCCTAATTTGAATTTATGATCTTATTATCCTCGTGGTTTTCGGGCTTACCAAAGGTAACGGGAGCATTGTGATCATTCTAAAGAACGATATTTGTTTATGCCTTCGAATTAAAAAATTTCTAGACAGAAATCCGTTTTAGGCAGCAGATAAAAAATTTAGTCTTGTGTCAATTTGTCGGTCTGTCGTTCAACATTTTTGCAACCCTAATTTATTAAAAACTGCTTAAACCATTTTAATTAAATTTAGATGGTACGCTACAACAATTGTAAGCCTACTGTTGGTACCATATTAATTTCAATCTTCTCCATCTATTGGTTTCTCTTTCGCATAAGCCCATTTTTTTTTTTTTTTTTTTTTTTTTTTTTTTTTTTTTTTTTTTTATACATTAACACACCTCTTAAAAAAAATAAGAATAAGAATATTTATTGTTACAAACAAAATATTTTTTTACAAGAGTCTGGATAACAGTGAACAGACTGTTTCATCACATCACTAATTAAATATGCATGCCTATGTCTCTATAATGTAAATATCCATATACCTACGTACCTATATGATAATAAAAATAAATAAAACAAAAAATCAGCTTATATAAAAATTGTAAAGTATACAAAACAGAAATGAGGAGCAGAATTCTAATTAATAAAAAGTAATCATCCGATTTTAAAGAAATTTTGATAGTGTGTCGAAAATAGCCCATAGATGATCCCATATTATATTCCGCTGTCTCCACACATAAATACATATTTACTAAGTTGATATTTTTATTCTTGTTAGAAAACAAAAAAGAGGTAAAAAAATTAATTAACAATGGTTCGTAAAAGCAAAACAAAGTAAGCAATTAAATTAAAGTAGCAATTGGACGCGTGCAGAAGCTATGTGCCACACTAATTGATAGCCTTTTACAATTTGATATAAATTCATATTATTGAATCGTACTTGACTCATTAAGATATTACAAAATTAATTTGAAGCTAGTGAATTGGATTAAATTAATTAACTTATAACTTATTTTAACTACATTAATAACTAAATGAAATTATAATTATTATTAACAAAGGGAGACAGACGGAGAAAAATCGACTCCAGCGCATACATACATATTGGTAGAGCGCTATACTGGAAATATAGAGGCTCGTGGTTCAAGTCCCAGCGCTGGAGTAGATTTTTCTTTGTCTGTCTCCCTTTGTTAATAATAATTACAATTTGATTTCAACTAAAATTTAAACTTTCCGTAGTATGAATACTACCTAAAACTTAAAAATGAAATTTCTACATTAATAACCTGAAAAAATTCTTGGAAAAAGTAGCGAGCATTATTTCATTTAGAGGATGAGTTTTAAAACGATAAAATTCCAATAATTCCGTTTTAAACTGTGTTTGTTGCCTCTACACTAATAACAACTCAAGAGAATAATCAAATAAGAAAATAAATTATTTTAAAGAATATTTGTAGAAATATATTCACTGAGATAAATTAGTGCGGTTACTTCCATCTCTACTCTTACCAACTATATTGTAAAACATCTCACATTTTGTTGATTATTTTAATTACTTTTCACCATTAGTAGTGTACTGCATTTAATATATATATATATAATTTATATATATATATATATATATATATATATATATATATATATATATATATATATATATATATATATATATGAGAGAGAGATGATTTTTAGGCTCTCAAAAATGAATCCCACATTTTAATCGTTTTAATTCACACTTCCATTACACTTATTAAAGTGCAGTGTAAATATATATGCAATTAAAGAACACGCACTTAAATATATATTTCATATATGTGTGTGTATTTGAATATTATCTAACGGATATTATAATATATATATATATAAACTTTTAATAAACGTGAAAAAACAACACATTTCTTGAGAACGGTTCAGACTATTTTAATATAAAAAATTCTAAAATGTAGTTGATTTAAATATATGATAACTGATAACCATGTAAGTCGTTTTTCCGGAAAACAAAATTATCGGGGTCCATTTCCCGCCGGGAGGAGTTATTTTTATGTTATATTTTAATAAAATAACCAATACTAATTATGTCCAACTATGAAAACACGAAAGAATTAATATGTACATGGAAAACACTGGATTAAGTAATTATGTACTCGTACTCGTATTTCTGGTCCTTTTCTTTTATGCTTGTTTAATATTAAGGATTAAAAAATAAATAAATAATTATTTAAATTCTCGTACGTTTCTCGCACGCATGTATTTTTATGTATTATACATAAGGTATATAATATGATTTGTTCAATCTGTGTTAGTTCTAATTCTGTGTGTCTGATAACCATGCTTTCAATATGTCGTTTACATTCTTACGATGAACTATCGCTTGTACAGAGAAGGGAAGCACAAATTACCGGAGTATCTATGAAGTATGCAGTCTCCTCTAAATAAATATATGATTTCAATCTATAGCCATAGATTCATTTAAAGCTTTCAAAAATTATTCTGTTGTTTTAAAATGTTATTATAATTTCCCATTTACACAAATTTATGCGTGTGTAATTTCAATATATCTTTGTTGGTTTTTTAAATAATTATAAAGAATTTTTAATATACATTTATTTTTCGTTTCGCCAATTCTTATATTTTACAAATATACTTGAAAAGGATTTATATATTTTATTTTTATTAAAGGGATATTTTCATATTTATATTTCACACACTTATTTATAGGAGATTCGTTTTCATCAGGGGTTTTTCCCTATCCATTTATTTTAAACATATATCGGTTTGAATTTGGTCATTTTTAAAAAATGGAAATTCCTTTCCCTTGAGAGTTTATATTTTTTATCCTCCTTTAACAGAACAAAATCCTTTCGATTGAAGAATATATCTCCTTAATTATTATTATTTTATTTTTTTAATAAAAAAGAATATAGATTTTTGAAAAATAAATCTTTGAGTATTTTTATATTTTGTAGTGTTACATTACTTGTGTGGTCATTTAAATTATTAGTGGTGTTTCAATTATAATTTTTTATTCCCACGTATAAAAAGATTAAGGAATAGATTTTTACATTATTTTTTCTATTGTATAATTTATTAGATACGTATACGAGTATACTTGCGGTTACCCACCCCAAATTACTTTAATGTGTAAATATTCCCTGTGTCTTATTGTACAGTCAATCTGTAAGTAATAAAAGGCTGTCTGCGGAAAAATTCGAGACTACATTTTTTTTAGTGGATCGCTTGGGACACATGAGAAAAGCTTAACTTCAACTTAAGCCGGGGGCACACGGTCCGTATTATTGCTCGTCCGGACACTGACGGGCGAGCGATACCGTGTAGTATAGTCAATCTGCTGTTATAAAAGGCTGTCTGCGACAAATTTCGAGGGAACTTTTTTACATGAATCGCTTGGGGCACATGAGAAAACGTTAATTCCAACTTTGCGGGACCGTCTGGAAGGCGGAGGAGGGAAAACTCGTTTGTTTTTTTTTCGTTTGTCTCAAGTTCAATTTTTTATTATTTTTCTGACTCCGCTTCATCTTTTTTGCCGGTTGATCGTCCGCTGATGAATTTCCTACTGATTCTGCTTCACTGACTTTGGTACTTTTGTCTTTTTCGATGGTTGAAGTTGAAGGCAAAAGTACGACTTGGAGGGAAAGTCAAAGTCAATATCCTCAAGGAAATCATCTTCAGTGTCTACGAGTGGTACATTGCTGCAATTTTCTATGCTGCAGTATGTTTGCAAGCAACTGAGCATGGTAGAGTCGCCTTCCTGCACGCAAGCTGAACTGTAATTATTTATTTTACAGCCGTAGACAATGATTTTCAAGAGTCTTTCCGGTACCCAGGTGCATTTGTACCCAAAGTACTAAATGTACACAAATGATTTTATAATCGTGTTTTTGACATCAAATAAAGTACGTATGCCAATTTTCATTCATATCGGATCAAAAATATGTAATTATATTTTTAATTTTAAGTAAAAGCACTTTTTCACGTTTTTCCATTATATCCTCCTCATAAATGAAAATATGAAAAAAGTGTACATAACATCAATTACTGTACCCTTAAAGAGCTTTCCAACGGTATGCATCATGAAGGGTATGTACTATTTTTACTTTTGTACCCCGTACCCCGTACTTCCGCCTTACGGACATTCCCGCAAAGTTAGAGTTAAGCTTTTCTCATGTGCCCTAAGCGATTCACGAAAAAAAGGTTGTCTCGAATTTTTTCCGCACAAATTTACAGATTTACTGTACTATTAATTGATATTTTTATACAACAGAATTTCTTGTAAGAAATT
Organism: Gerris lacustris; assembly: GCA_951217055.1. Lineage (NCBI taxonomy): Eukaryota > Metazoa > Arthropoda > Insecta > Hemiptera > Gerridae > Gerris > Gerris lacustris. Next base: position 34,038,643 of record OX578278.1, read on the forward strand.
CTTGAAGGAAGTTTTGGTTGGTAACTTATCAAATGCTCACCGCACATGACACTTGATAACTTGGTCACACCCCTGGGTGGGTTAATGAGTACCGTTTATTAAACTTGGGATTTTTTTTTTTATATTCAATTCATATTTTGTTGTTCATTTTATTTTCTGGTTTTAAATTGTATCTATGTTTTCCAAGTTGTATTTATTTTTCTTCATATACCCGGGTATTATAAAAAGGATATGTTCGAGGTCAAAGGAAAATAAAAACAAGAAGAGATGAGGCCGCCTCCTCCCCCACCTCAGCAGGGTGGGGGTGGGAGGTTTGTAAGCCAGGGTGTACAGCGTGGGGGTGGTTATGTTAGCTGCTATGGTCTCCATGGTAACGGAGGGGGAGATGCAGCATCCCTGACTCACATCCAGTGCAGAAGTCGCACTATCCTACCGGCATCCTACTTTAAACTTATCCTTACAAACGGGCCTTCTTCCTCGTTCCTTCGGTGTCCTTAACAAATGACCTAATACAAGTTTACCCGATGTTAATTTTCAGTGTCTCTGTGATTTCGTGATGTAATCCGCGACACATCGACTCTAATTTGTGATTCTTATTATCATGAAGTGGTTAAAGACTCCGAGTTTACCTGATCGCGAATTGTGATTAATTTGTTTAATCAGCTTATCATTAAGTGTGATCCTTCATATTTTAGTGTGATTAATACCTCATTATTTTTATGATGGCAATTAATAATTCGGATTTTTAGTCAAATATATATATATATATTTTTTTTAACACTTCAAGTTTACTTAATCATCAAAGCGATTAATAGTGAAGTCGCGAACAAGTTTATGACTGTATTATTATGATCCTACTTTCATTAAAGTTGTGTAAGACTTTAAATGCCTGATTTTTTATTATATATTTGACATAGTAATCGTGCCAACAAGATTTGTTACGATTCTTTCTTTTAATCCCATTATCTTAAATCTTAAATTTGCGTCTCATTGAATAGGGCGCAGTAAAAATATCCCTCAGTTATTTGTAACTACTCTTTGACCAAAGTAATAGTTTCTATATGGTGATCAGAAAATGAATTCTTCTTTCCGGGTATAATACTAAAATATGTGCTTCGAAAGTAGAGTTGTATAAATTGTGATGAGATATCTTCAAAATAATTGTTACCTTTGAGTTTACCTGATTGTTGTTTATATTAAAATAATGAAAATAACTCGATTGAGAAAAAAGTAACGACCATTATCCATTTTTGCGATTACTTAACTTTAAAATAGCAAAATAATTTTTTGTTTTCACCTGGACTTATGTCTAACGTGATTCGTCTCTTCTCTTCCTTTATTTTTCAAAGTGATGTTTTAAGACTTATTTGAACCTTTGCTTATCGTGAAGTTGTTATCGTGAATCACACGATAAAATCTTTGCTCATTATGTTAAAAAAATAAATTATGAAATAATAGCATTTATAATATCGTCGGTGGTATTATAATATTTTTATTTCTTTACTCTGTCATTTAATATCTTTAAAGTGATAAAGGACGATGATACCCGATCTCTTTCCAACGTCATCTTTCTTATTTTTAATAGTTTAAACGAGCGTATGAATGCTTTTGTGTTTTCACTGTATTCATATTTTCTTTAATATTAAAAAAAATACTGGAGGTCAATTGAGTGTAATGTTTACACGTTCGTAAATAATTAAGTTAGTAACTTTTTTTTTTAGTTTGGTTCTTTTAAGCGGCCAATTTAATTTTAGGATAGTTTATTTGCCTACTAATGATATGCCTAAAACCCAATTGATATAGATACTAAATTTGAGTCTTTTTAGCCCTGAAAATTTGTTACAATCACAAAGGATTAATGGAATTTTCGACAATCTCTATTCAAATTTTCTACACCTAAACGCAATGATGTCTTAACAATTGAATTGATCCAAAAACCCTGAACAGTTATTTCAACAAAGGTTTTTAAAGGTGTATTTTACATATGTTTTCCATTTTATTTGCCGACTAGAATTGCACACATCTCAATACAGAATTTCATTCTATTGTAGACGTAATTGAACGGTTCAATTTGTAAATTGCATCGATTACAAAATTCAATACTAAATTAGGTTGACCATATCAAGGTTTCGTTAACTTTTGTATTTTTCTCACTGTAACTGCATTCCATTGACAGTTGCGAATACTGCGCTCGAAGCGGCTCAATTTGGAACTTTGGATTTTAGTTGTAGGTTTGATGTTGTTAAACTAATTTTGCGAGTTTATCTATACCTCAATAATACTTAACTATATTATACTCTTTCTGCTCGTAACTTTTCATGGAAATTTGCAGTTCTCACTGACTTTATAACTGGGATTATTAGTTTTACTAAAGCTCATATTTCCATTAAATTCTACTAAACTATTTCTGGTATTCTTAATGTTTCTATAATACTCAAATATTCTTTCTTGGAATTCTCGGTGGAATTTTCTGGAACTTTCTTTGATGAATTATTTCCTGCATTTATTCTCTAACTGTTCTTACGCTATTTTGCGATTGGAGCCCTACAGTGGATCTTTGTAGAGCTCAGCATTCTTGAGTAATGTTGCACTTTCTGCAATTATTGTTCACGACACCTTGAATAAATAAACGATTAACTTTATAATTAATAAATTAATTTTTTGAAAGAAAGAAAAGTTTATTAACATTTTAATAATATTTAATATTCAACATAGTATCACTAATTCAATATTTATTAAAATATAATCAAAACTCAAAAATTTCTTGTTTAAATTTTATGAGGTGATTGGTTTATTTATTTATTTATATGTTTTTAAAAAATGAGAGGTAGATATTATCAAGGTTAAGGTCGTATTTGGACTAAATATCAAAACAAGTCTTTAAAAATTTAATTTATTTTGATTTTGATTTTTATCGATAATATATTTTACTTTATTTCCAAGGAAACATTTTAGACTCAAATTGAAGTCAGAGTTAATAAAAATGTAAGCATTTGCTTTAATATTTTGAAACTTATCTGTTCATTAATTGGGACTTTGATTGGTCAAGTTATTTATTGGATTAAATTCTAATTTTTATTCCTTCTTAAATGAATTTGATTATTATTTTGATTTTTCAAGTTAATGTAATTAATTATTTTTAAGAAATAATTTTATTAATTTAAGGAATTACACTTAACAAATTAGTGTTCAATAGAGCATAAATATGAATATTAAGTAACACAATTTTAATTATAAATATAAGTCAAATTAGAAATCAAATATTGTTTATGTATTAAAAAGTATGTATTTAAATATAAATCATTTATTTTATACATCTAATTAACTTGTTGTGTTGTCTAATTTCATAGATAATATTAAATTCATTTAATGCTATAAATTATATATTTGTGTATACTAAGTAAAAAAATAATACAATTCTATCATGAGAAGGTGTATACAGTAATGTATAAGTTATAATAATAATAAAGAAATCAAAATTAAATGTTATAAAAATATTATTTCAACACATTAATTATTTAAAGATTAATAATGTATGTCATTAATAGAAATTAAAGCAGGCATTTTCTATGCTGTAATATATCCTAAGAAATTGAAGTACAGATAAGCTAGTAAGAAAAAATTAGAAAAAGAAAAAATAGTAGCATTGTTTTTTAAAAAGTTTGTCATTTAAAAAGTTTATTGTAGACTAAAAATAAAAATATAAAGTTTTTTCCAATTTTGGTTAAATAATATATATTATTTACTTAATTTTATATTCTGATATATGTGTAGAGCAAAATTAAAATAGTGCAAAGATAAATCTTAATATAGCTATTATAAAATTATGTATAATATTATAATTTATTAAAATACACTCGCACTTAAAAACTATTTAAGTAATTTAATTAGACTGAAAAAAATAGTAGTTATATTTATTGTATTAAGATTTCTATTCTTTATAAATTTAAAGAACCCATAAACTAATTTACTCAAAGCACACTATTGTTTTTTTTTTTCAAAATCAATATTTCTAACTATTTCAAATAAGACTTGCTCTAGAAATTATATTGCTCAATATTATTTTATATATAAAGTTATAAATATATAAAATACTATACAAACTTATTAATATATATAAATATTTATAGCTCTCTAATAGTCAAGTAATACAAAATAATATATTTATAATTGAATAAATCAATTTAGGTGACTGTGTATAGAAAGACTTAAAAATAATTAAAACATATCCAAATGAATAATGTTTCATTATATTAAGATATTGTAAAACTGAATCAATATTCAACAATCCTAATATTCTTAGCCATACTTAAGTAATACATTTGATTTATTATTTTTTTAAAAATAATTTTAAACTTATTTAAAATTAAGTGGTAGTAGAGTTAAGTAAGTTCTTAAGTGGTAGTAAGCTTGCTAAAGAAAAGATTTAAGAAAATTTAAATGATGATGGTTTAAGCCAATCTTATTTTGACTAGAATTTCTTCCTCTTAGTGACATTCATATCCTAATCATTAGTTCACAGTTCACATTTAACTATTTTCAAAAATTAGTTTTTTTGTTCTTTATGTTAGTTAATTCAAAGATTGTTTTAATTAATTGTAAAACTCTTAACCCTTAAATATTAGGATAAGATTAATAGTATATTTGAAGGAAAATGAGGGAACGAGATCGGTTACGTTTTTACGGTCGTCGAAGTGTATCATACGATAACATTCCCTACGCAATGACGCTCAACAAGATGGCGTTTGCTTTGATGCATGCAGCTGTCTATTTGAAAAAGGTGAGTTTTTAGTTAACTTCATTATATAAAATAATACTTTTGTTTATATAAACTAAAATTATTGTTTTGTTTCTAATCAGCAATAGAAAAATATTGCTTAAATAGATTGAGGTAATAACTGGATAACACAGTTATGTATTTAATCTATCAAATCATCATTTGATATGTATGCCTCACTATTGTCAGTAAAACAATGTTTTATTTTGTGAAATCTTTGATGAATGCAAAAGAGATGGGTAAAAGTAGTAACTGATTAGGATCGTATTGAGAAAAAAATTAATGAGAAAAATATGCGATAGAAAAGTGAGTTAATTATTGACATCTGTGGATTCAAAACTGACTCATCCGTCAGTTTTATGTACACAAAAGCAGAACGTGCTACCGAATATAATTACTAGATTAAGTCCTTTTTTTTCAAATAAGTAAACTTCCACATGATGAATTTTTAAGAAGATTCTTGAAGATTGAAGATTCTGTTAACTTTTTCCCGTAAAATTTTCATGTTTATTTTCGTCGCTCAGATTCCAAAAAGAAAAATATTTTTGTATACCTACCTCTCAATATTATTGATTTTACACTTTCCTCTTTGAGTGTTAAAGAAAGGAAAATAGTGTTTGTTTACTTTCATCTTTGCACTCTCACCCAAGAGCGATCGTCTTGTTCCTTAATCCTTAAAGGAAGTTCATCAGCCTCTAGGGCTCTACCTCGATGGCAAACATAGCAGGCAGTGTGTGTAAGCATGCCCTGGATGTTTACGTATATATACTTTTTTACTTTACAAACACTGAAGCTAAAGGAAGTTACTTGATGATCTCTATAGAAGGCGGGTGATCCTTTGAGCCATATCTATCTATTCTCTCTCCCTCATCTCTTGTGTTTGCTTTTGACAGGCTAATCTTAAAGGTTTTCCTCCAGTTCATCGATAATCTTATTTCTCTACCTACTCATCTTATATCTTACTGAGCTTGATGAATAATGCTTCTTAGAAAGTTACTCCTTTGATAAAAAGTTTACAACTTTTAAATTTTAACAAAGCGTTTAAGAAAGAACCTTAGATAAACTTAACTTTAACTTATTCGTAAAGTAACCATTTTTAAAATCTTTTAATGCCTGTCAATGACTGCTTTAGTAAAAACAGGTTAAATAACTTAAAGTAAAAAAACAAATTTTGATTTACATTTACTTGGAAATTAAAATAGTTAATGATTATAAATTAGCATTTAAATAAATTCGGCGGATTTATTCATTCGTTTTTGTCTTGCGTCGTGGTTTATTTCCAAGCTTTGAAATCGAGGTATGGAAGAGCTAACGTTTTTTTCGGAATATCAGTTTGTTATCTAAAAACCTTTGGGTTTGAGTTCTATCTAACACCTGATATCTTAACCTTTTAAATATAACCCTTTTCAATACAGACCTTTTGGGTTTTTCCCCTTTTGTAAGGGTCAACAGTTATGAGGCGGCCTGTTAAAAGGCCACTAAAGAAACGAGAGAAAAAAAACAAACTATAAACTACGTAAAAGCTGTTCCAACAAAAAAATAATCTTTTTAACATGATTAGTGATACTTACCACATTCTATAAATGGAACTATTCTCACAAAAAAATGAATACATACATTTTATAATATTACTGGAGGATTTATTAGTCCAAAAGGCATATGACTTTTATCCATACTCTAGACTGGAAATTATCCCAACTTGAAGTGGCACATGACCTATAATCACTTTAATCGCATATGTGAAATATGTGTAATCGGTCAATGCTTTTGTTTTTTGTATTGATCTACTTACTATACTATAGATGAGTTTTAAAATCGGGTTGAATTTTAAATATCTAGTGACTATCTCTGTTTGTTTACAGTAAAACCTTTTATCTAAAATCTATAGCTCATGAACTAAATAATATTAAATAAATTTTAGGATAGCGAGGATCAGTCAAAAGTAAAAAAAACAAATGCATTACTTTAGTTTACCGACGTTTCAGAAAGTATATTTCCATCTTCAAGGTAATGTTGTGAATGATTTCCAACATTACCATGAAAAAGGAAATATATTTTCCGAAACGTCGGTAAACTAAAGTATTTTTATTTTTTTTACTTTTAGCTGATCCTCGCTATCCTAATAATGTATTTAATTATTTCATAGTCAATATTCACCAATTCTTACTACATAATATTAGTTAATATAAACTCCACGATTACTCGCATTGAGAGCTATCAAAGGTCTTTTTTGCCCTGATTAATTATTAAACATTTCTTTATCGTATCAATTTGTCACTAGGTATACTAATACTTCCCTTATAAAATGACTATCATCTAAAACTTTCTGTACACAACATTTGTGCTGAAGGTGACATTTTTTTAAATTGATATGGTTCATACATTGACCTATATTGAATTCATCGCTATCGCTAATATATGTTGGCATGGACTGGTTGAATGCGTTTCTGTTATAGAATACTAAAACTTTATATCTATTCTACATCTTTATTACTAGGTAATATATACTACAACTATGTAATATAGTTAAGCTTTTGTAGATACCATAGATTGTTGGTTCTTCATTAAAATCTCATTTGGTGAATTGGCTTCCGGTATCCATCGGACGAAATCATCAATTCCTCTACTTCTACTTTAGATTTTCTAAATGGGATGAAATGCATAATGTATAAAGGTTGATACAATGTGATATTTGTTTACCATTACACTAAAATCCTATCAAAGCGTACTATCGGTAGCAATCTATGTGTTTCTTCTATCGGTAGAATCCAATATGCTTTTATTTAGAAACCATAATGGTGGAAAGGAATATATTTCGGTTTGATCGTTAGTTATTCATGTTTACTTTAGGGAATTTATAACGTTCAGGCATTTCATCAAGGTGGTAATCTAAGAGTGATGTATTTATCATTCCTTGGTTTAAGTTTGTCCTCTTCAAGAAGATTAAATATAATCTATATTTGAAGAACTCATCCTCAATTTTCAACATAATTAACTTTCATGCTTCAGCAGTACATAACTAGTTAAACATTGTAATTAGAAAATAATTATTTTTCTCTTGCTTCTTGATAGCATTAATATCCCAAATTATTTAGTAATTAAACTTGTAAATTTTCTTCTCGAAAAATTCTCATCTCATCTATCGGTGCTTTTTAAGTATATTTTAAAGTTACGAGTCAACTTTGGTACACTTAGAATACCCAGGGCGAAAAAAACCTAATTTCAACGAACAATTATTTTCTGAACTTTTTTTTGCATTTTGAGTTCACATAACCAATTAAATTGAGATATTTTAATTATAAAATTAATCCTAATACGAATATAGTTGCAACTTACTTTAAAACAAATAATAATAAAGTTACTTTGCTTGAAATAATAAATTAGGTTACATTCTTAATTTTAACCGCTGCAATTAAACGAGTAGAGAGACTTTTAAATATTCAGCAGTATAAATTATCCGCGGTATCTATTTAAATATTTTATTGTTCCTTGTATTGCATATCCTCATATATTCATTAGTTTTGAAATTGGATCATTCTAAATTAATTATTCATTTTATGTTTATTAGTAATTTTGCGTATCACATAAGATTAGCATATATAGTGTTATGATTATGATACTATTAAATTATATTTTAACTGCATTTATGATCTTAAATGTAACCCGCATACAGCTGCACTGGTTCTACTTATGTATGCTCTCGTGCCTAATATCAATTGAGTCAATTATGAATATCGTATCTATTAGTGGCTACCGATGTCTCAAACTTTTACCACATTTACTACTTGTTACATAGGATATTTTACTGTATTTTTTCTTCTTTTTAACTATTATGTTATTTTGTATTGACAGTAGGGTCTGTAGGAAAAACTTAAATGCTCACTTTTGCAATATTTCGACCCCTTATTGGGTCATTTTCAAGCTGAAAACACATTACCAATAACTCCAGTAATTGTGTTTGTGTTTTATAACATATTACATAATTAAATTGCTTTTTATATCTACCTCACTAGAAGTTCCTACAGACCCTACTATCAATAAAATTTAGATACAAGGAAACAAACCTCACTGCTTACTATTATGTTATTTTAATCAAAGCACATGGTTTTGCTTTTTGGTTTTGGTTTCTTCAAAGGCTACCATCGATAATAATTAAAGAATGTTAAGTTTACATTATATCGAAGACCAATCAGATACTTCCATTAAATTAGAGTCCCATATGAGAGAGAGACTATTTTTAAAATAGAACAGGCTTTTTTGTTGGTTTTTTTCAGCTTGTGCAAATAGATTTCGTTCTTATACAATAGTTCAAAAAAATAATAAAAACAAGAAATGGCACTTCAAAAACATGTCATAAAGCAGCCAACGATAAGAAAATGAAAACTAACATTACACCTCTGTAGATAGTAAATAGTGTATAACATAGAGAAAAACACCTGTTCTCACTAAAACCATTGGTGAGTGCCAATTAAGAGAAACATAATATTATATTACAATTCTGTCTCATACATTTTGTTCTGTAATTAATATTTGTTTGAGATTAATCAGTGATCCCTATTCGAGACATGCTATTCTCAACGTTTCACATTTTCACATACCATGTTAGAGCATGCTTCCTTTCTTGGTAACATAAAAATAATATTTATAATCAGTTCACTTAGTTAGAGTTAGCAAGCTACTTAAAGTCAACTTATTAAATTATTTTATAATGTAAATTACAATAAAGTTATAAAATTCACTCTTCGAATTGTAATATGCAAATTGGAACTAAAAATACTTCAGGTTTAAACATATTATACCTACCTTCTTTTAAAACCTTGATCATTAGACTTTCAAGTCTTTCTACAAGTCCTTTAAGCTCAAATTTAACGAGCTATTTTAAGATACTTATTTTACTGCATGAATAATTGTTTTTGAAACAAATAAATAAAATAAAAACCCAGAAAATTTGTGTAATTTATACCAACATTAATGTTGAACAAACATTTTTAGATTTGGGCTTTAAGTTATGGCTTTGAATAATGACATCCGCTGAATAGCTCCGGGTTATATTGTTGGAATATGTAAAATGCATTTTACAATAGCTCTCTCTTACCTTTATGAGCGAACTGTTTCTAATATTAATTTTGACTTTTAGTTACTTGAGCCAGAGAGGGGTTTGTTGAAAATGAACTATGACCGTATTATACGTTGGGACTTTTTAGCTTCATTTAAATGAATGGCATATGAGATCAGCGTCCAAATTAAGAACGGACATCCTAGTTGAGTTACATTTGCACAACTCATTCTTATTAATACAGAAATAAATCGGTCTGCTTCGTAATAACGCTTCATTATATTTGAAGAGTTGCAACTGCACTCTTTGTTCATTTTCTACGAACAAGTGCAAGATCATTAAATAAAGAATAATACATTTGAACTTGAAGACCAAGTATAAGTGTTTTCTTTTGCAAGTTCTCTAGTATCTGTTTTATTAATATAAACAAATAATAGTTTACGAAGACATTCTTTTAATATCTTAATTGCCAATAAAGAATTTGTTTAAAAAAAATATATATATATATTATATATATCTTAATTATAACTTACTTAATTATCTTGTTAATTCAAACTGATAAAAATATATCTAGTCGATTAGTATTTTATTTTTTTCCTGACCATCTCGGCCATGAATCAACTGGCAACCCAATGAATAATACTTATTGCCTGGAGCAGATTCGATTCTCTGCGTTCTAATGGATCATTTATAGCATCAGTAGATATTTAATGAACTGTGATGTGGCCAATATTTTTTTTTTCGTCCAGAAAAGACAGTATTGTCCTTGATCGGGAAATGAAAACAACTATGCACTTCTTTCCTTATCAGCCCTTAACACTTATTTATATATTTTCTGTTAAGAATCAAGCTTTTATTTTATAATTCGTAACTATAAGTAATCAAAATTTAGTATTCTACATTACTCTTGTTCTTATTATAATTTTTATCAGCTAAATTAGAATCATTGTGAGATTAAATTCAATCTTCATTCATGCCTAATAATAAAATGTAGGCATTTTTCTTGTAAGAAGTAGCCTAACATTCCAATGAAAACACTGCATGAATGATGGAATAAATTATTTATAAGTCCTGGTTCATTTCTATGAAGGCTTTGGGAACGAAACTATTCAGGTATTTAATTTTATCGCTTAATCTGCATGATAATAGGAAATGAGTACTTGATAACATTTATTTTAGAATGTCTCAACCTGCCTCTATACATCTAGTTTATCGAATAGTTTGGAACTTCTCTGGCATTTGAACCTGGATATTTTATTGGTGTTACAACATAAATTGTAAGAGAACGCTTTACCTCTTGATACCATTAATCATATCTTTTCTCTACCGCATTTTGACTCTAGCTGTTAGCATCAAAATATATTTTAGGTCTTTCAGATAATGCGACAGTGTTGAATTTTTTATCATCGTATTGCCTCCGGCACTGGAAGCACCTTAATTAGATGGGCTTAATAGGAAGGTGGGTATCAAAATGTAAATCTGGAGGATGGAATAGTTCCTCTTCCGATTTTCTTACAATAGCTGATTGTTTTTGTACTGTCACAATAATATAATATAATATATTTAAATATATATATATATATATATAGTTGGCGATAAAAAATTGTTCTAACCGCTCTCGATAAATGTTCCAATCTTCATTGGTATCAAATTCACTAATGGAACCTATCATTGTCGTCGTTACAGATGTCGTAATAGATGGTCCTTCACTCATTCTAATTCTTCAGCCTTTTTTTTATTTAATTATCCTCGTCGCCACTAAGATAATATATTTATCATTTTACAAATTATAAATTATTATTAACTAGATTGACATTATATAAACCAGCGATCATAGAATCCTTAAACGGAAAGATTTCCAACTCCCCTCTTTATCTACCTGTGTTAGACTACTAGAGCTCCACGGGAATTCCGGTTAATATTGTAACTAAATCTTTTACACCATTCAAAAGATATAGAGCTTCTTAATTCAAAGATATAAATTAATTTGTCAATTTACTAGATTCGAACCCGGGAACATTCTCATTCTGAGCTAACGCGCATCCCATTCGGCTACCGAGGCTGTTTATTTTGTTGTATTGTTTATTTACAAAATAGTACAAATGTCAAAAGATCATAAGTAGTTTACAATTTTAACCGCCATATTCTCGTGGAGCGCTAGTGCTCTTACACCTCTAGAATACTGGAGTTGGATACCCCTGAATATAAACTAAACAAGTAATGTCAAGTCATGTACTGTCACAATACAGTACAGTTTTTATTTGGCTTTCTTTTTCAGATTTTTTTTTTTAGCTTAATTATATTTTTACTAGTCTTTACCCCCACGCGCTCGATGGGATTCTTGCTGGGCATCAGTGGCTGTTTCCTATTATCATGTAGGCCCAGCGATTTAATAAAATGCCTAAATAGTTTTGTTTCCAAAGCCGTCATAGAAAAGAACAAGGACTATTATACGTCATTCATTCCCTTATTCAAAATAAAATACCACTAACTTGGTTCTTGAGGCAAAAAGTAATATTTATGTTCGTAATAATTATGTTGGTAATCCTTCTTTTTCTCCCTACTTTTTAAGTATTTATCTATCATTATTTAAACAACCAAGCTATAAAAATGAATTAAAAAAAAAAAAAAAAAAATCAATGAATCAATGAAATTATTTCGCCGCATTCTTCTACTATTTAAAAGTCGCCATATTTTTTTCTTTTTTTGTTTTTTTCTTAAAAATTTGTTTTTTGTTGAAACATTGCTGCTACTTTGTTTTGATAATCTGATCTAAATATTTCTCTTTTGGCAACCATCTTATTTACATCAGACCTATGATAGGATGCTTCGGATATTTTCAGTCTCATGTTGTTCTTTTGTTTATTTATGCTGATATTTTCTATCGAACCATTAGATGCAAGTTTAAAATTACTTCAGACTATTTTTAGAGATTGTATAACCCACTATTTGCATCATCTTTTTAAAATACATTTGAGGCAGACTTGTGCAGTAATTATGTATTTTTTTTTATGCACTTTTTTTATAATCTTAAGTCATATACATTATTATTTGTAGTCATTATTTCTTTTTTTATAAAGGCTCTTGATAATTTATTGCTTATTTGTTGTTTATCTTTTTCTTATTTTTAATTTTGAAATCCGAGATGGCTCGTGTAAGTTGTTAAATATGATATGTATTTTCAATTCCTTTTAGCTTAATTTGTTTCTTGAGAAATATGTATTCTTTTCAACGTATGGTATTTTAAAACAGTGTTTTATTTTAAAGCTATATTTTGGTTTTTATTTTCTTTTAAAATTTACCAACAAAAAATAAATTTAATATATTAATGACTGCATTATCTAATAATACTAATTTGTTTTCTTTTCTATGTTGGAGGGAAAGAGATAAAGAGGGAGCAAAGATAAATCAAGAAAATTGTATTATTTATGTTTAATATGTATGCATCATTACATATTAAACATAAATAATGCTAAACATAAATTACATTAATGCTTTATTATTATATTACCAAAAAAATAACAAAGCGCTAAAAATGCGTAAACTCTTCGCAATAAAGATAAGTTTTAATAAACTGCAGCACCCTTCTGCGTATAAAAATCAATGTTAAACAAATTGCAAATTATAATTAACTTTCTTAACGCCAAGACCAAGAAGTAGACGTTAGATAAAAGTTATACATTCATGTTACACACTTTTATTTTATACCACTAAAGCAAATATTTGACGAACATTGATTTATGCTGATCATCGGGTGGAAAAACCAGGCAGGTAAAAAAAATTAGTAACATGAAATAGCAATATGATCTATTTGGATTACGATCGTGAATTCAAGGATCAAAAACTATTCATTGATAACATTGTGTAGGAAATATTATTGTTTTATAGTTAACCTTGATTCTGGTACAATTGAAGCATTGGAATTGTTCTTTGGTCAAAATCTATACGAAATGCCTTATACAAGAATGCAACTGGATTGTGAATTGAGCTGATAATGGCTAGACCAACCTACATTACATTTATAGGACATTGGGATCTAATGAATTATTAGCGTTTCTCGTTGGATTGCAATTTTCTCCAATTGCATTATGGGTCTGGTTGTCAAATTGGTTGTATTGCCCGATATTTTGTGGTAATCAAAAATAAAGATAATTAAAATACACTACTTAAATAAAATACAGGTAATTTAATATAAGATAAATCTATATTTCCTAACCACAATATAAAAGCAAGTTATTATCAGACGGTCTATTTTAAGGGCCTTAAGCAACCCTCATTTAGAATGTTTTAACAAAATACTGATTTAAGCAACAATATTAGTCAAACCTTTACAACTTGTGTGCACAACTTGTGCACACCTTTCATTTCCGCTATTTAATTAATTAAACTTACCTTTATTTTATTATCCTTTCTCTCATCATGTAGATTGTAGATAGTGTTCTTTATCAGTCACATTATTTACAATTAATGTATCAAATTATGTTATCTTCTATGAAGTTCCTTAAGTAAATTCAATCCTCAGCAAAAACCTAACCGTGAAAAAAGTTCCAGTCCCCCACCCAAACAAATAGAGATGTCCTGCATTGTGGCCAAGTCTACACTTTCTTTACACCATAACTTTACTTCACTTCTACTTTCATGTGCAAAACTTCTCTTTTAGTTTTATTGCTTAACACTTGGCCAGTTTCTCAATGATGATAAGCCGACTTATTTGGGAGGTGGTCTCGAACCTTTTTCTGTTCTTCTGAGTTACCCACGTAACTACTATGTGGCTGCACATGATACTGATGTTTTACACCTAATTCAGAAACTTTTGTCTTGATTTTGTCGAAACTTTAGCACGTTATCTCGTACTCTCATGTTATCAACAAAAAAACAATAATTTATAAAATAATAAATAGTGTAAGATTTGAGCCATCCAATAAGAAATAAAATCAGCAATAATTGAGGACACTATGAGAGATCAAAGCCAAAAACTAAAAATTATTAATAAAATCTAGCTCAAATTAAGGTAAAACTGACAAAGGTACGAATCAAGTCGTAAAATAAAACTTGTAGATCTTTAAAAATCAGTAGCTGTTTGTGTAATCAGTTTTTCAACACGGCTTACTCTTAATTCTAAAAAAAAATCTTAAACGTAGCGTCCACTATTTTTTTTGGGGGGGGGGGGGTTATAATTAAAAACAATAATTTATTGGATTTTTTTCTGTCATGGCTACAGCTGCAAGTATGCAAACTTTCAAGTTTCTAGCTGTTCTAGAAGTCACTTTTTAATTTTGATGATAAGTGAGTGAATGAGTGAGTAACAAAAATGTCAACTTTGAAAATATCCCATGTTAAAGAGGCTGGGTGTTAAGGGCTAAATTTTTTGATGTTTCCTAAGCTACTTAAGCTTAATCTATGTTTCAAATTTGAAAAGCCCATCATTAGAGGAAACAAAGATATGAGGGTGAGAAAAACTTTGAGAATTGATGCAAGTAACACTGCATGCTTAATGGAACTTGGCCTTGCGTACTGCCGTGCTATAGTGATAGTTAAATAAATTTAACCTCAAAACTATGTCTTATTTGTTAAGTTACAAGTTCAAGATTTTAGCCTTAGTTTATTTAATTTATGTTCCTTCCTAACCCATCGCACAGGCGATAGGTTAGTCGTACCTCTTAGATCCTTACTCCGCATATCCGAGCCTATGGGCTCCCCCCTACATTTTGGTATGGATTTCCTGTTATATTTGAGATCACATGGGTGTTCTATATTAATATTCTATTGATAAAATGTTAACTTGCCGTCATGACCATCTGTAGGTCGAAAGTAGTGTATTGTACACTGCCAGTTAAATAAACAGAGCTTTTATTCAGGAAATTAGCAATATCGAGTTTAAAGTAGGATGGAAGCGGTACACTTAGGGGAATTACTACGTTAATTTAAACATTAATTTCTGATATTGAACATTTTCAACTGTCAAATTACATAAAATAATATGTATCTATTATACTTTGTTTAAAATTATTTCCCTTCTCATTCATTAACACATTTTGGTTGTATTAGGTTTAAAATTAATAAACTAAACTTAGTACTTACGGAATATTGTCTCGCAAATTCTTGTGTTTGCTAAATATGTATTCAAAGTAACTCCTGAATTTATTCCTTTGTTTGTTTAACGGTAAAGTTTTCCTATAGTTGTTGTATAGGAACACGTTTAATATGTAAACTTTATGTTTAGTGTAATGCAGGTACCTAGAGAGAGAAAGTTTGATATTATTATGCAAATGTGATTGTTGACGGGAAATTTCGTTGATTATTCTCGTATCGGTCCAGGATAACTCAATTACAGGTCTCAAATTGACTAGGAAGGGGGTTGGAGAGGCCGTCACAGTTTTGCCAAACTGAATTTTTAAACAGTTTTACTATGGTAAAGTTATTTTTCAGGCTGGTTTCATTTTGACTGACAGCAATAAATTACATTAGGGAGGTGGGGAACAGTTTATTATAATTCATATGAGATACATAACCATAATTTATTTTAGCCCTGCTGTCTAATTCATATATCATATCATGCTTACATATATTGAGGATTGAGGGTAATACGCGCAGAGAAGAATGCTAATTTGGTTTAGATCTAATTCTAAACATAAATTAAATCATGAGGAGTTGTTAAATTTCCTGACAGTTAAATTCCCTCATTAGATTATCAGCTCTAGACAGATATTACTGATTGTATACTGATACCGGTTTTTATACCTAATAATTCTACTCTTGGCTTAAATGATTACGTGTTAGTTTATATGTAAATTTCAACTATTCTAAAATTAAATTAAGATGAGAATACATACTCAATTTTGTTGTGTACATACATAAAGTGCAACACTTTTGTTATAATGCATAATAATAAAATAAATCAATTCCTCCGATCTCTAAGACCAAATTTTTGAGGTGGCCATAATATTATTTTATATTATGTAATAAATTAAAATGAATATAATTTAAAATTTACAATTCGTAACCTTTTATTATTTATATTTCTTCATTCTGCTCTTAATTTTTTTTTATCAATCAACCTTGAATAAGGTCAGCTTCTTTGATGAAATTCGCTTGACACAAAACGAAAAAAATGTTTACAGCTTATTTTAGGCTTCATTTAGAATAACTCATTTGATATTAGATATACGGCATTTTTTTTTTTCCTCAAAGAAACTATATTTATAATTTCTACAGCGCTAAGCAAGCCCTATAATCAGTTGTATAAAACAGAGTCTATCGGTCTGTTAGCTGTCAACATACCCTGTTATCTCGTGATTGGTTGCTGCCTTCAGTCCAATTATATTTATTGCTAATAGTGTCCGCTTTTTTTTTTTTTAATTTTATCTCTTGGGTTTTTCAGCCTTTAACTTTTAATATTTTGTTAATTTATTTATGATTTTTGTTTTGTTTTTGGTCCTGTCAATTTTTGTTTGATAATTGTAATTTATTGAGTTGATTTGATTGTTAACGTTGCTTTTGTTTATTTATTTGTTTCAGCATCACGGTTTAGAGGCTCCATCTCCCCGAACACCCTCCTCCCTAAAACAAGTAAGCTATTGTTCATTTTTGTGTTGATAATAGTTATTTTATGTTATAATAAAATCTATTATTTAAACTATTATTTATGATAATTCAACAGAAGTATTACCAAATAAATTAATAACTTCGACAAATGTACGTACGTTCGTCTAAAGCCAAAAAGGTGGGAGTAAAAGGTAGACCTAAGGGTGACCACCAAAAGCTGTGTAATACGCTGTCCGGCGTCTCTAGGCTCAGCGATCAGCTTCCTCCTAAAACATCAATTTACTACCATCATCACCAGCCACTGTCCAAACAAGATTACACTCTCTGCATCTTATTTTTGTAAATACTAACAGAGTTTCTTATCTGACTATACTCGACTTTTTTGCTGCCCAATCAGCTTGGTTGCTGCTCAAATCAGCTCAGCTCTGCTTTTGATGGCCTACCTGCCTAAATTCGACCATTAATAATTTTCGATGTTTATGTACTTAAAATAAAAACAATATATAAAATGTCTATCCAATATATAAATTGTATCCTGTCTTGTCCGTAAATTATAAGTTTACTCATAGATATTATACTAGGATATAGTTATACATTTTTGCTTAGGAATTGGTGGATCCATTACAATAAATTTAACATGTAGCTTTAGTAATTACATTTTGTTTATAAATCTCTTCTTTTCCCCATTAATCCCCCATATCTTATTTTGGTAAAGTCATTTCTACCTAACCATAGCTTTATATATTCTCAACGAGTAAACTTTGACCCATATTTCACTTGACTTTACTTTCCAATGAGTTTTCCAATAACTTTCTCCAAGAGCACTCTCTTCACTTCTCATCTGTTATTAACTTTGTGAGATGAAACTTTGTAGGCTCCTCCTTGGAACAAGAAGTTGTACGCCTTAGTGTAAACTTTTATTACTTAGAACTATCTAATACCTATTACCTTTCTTGTATGACATTTTTCGGATAAGTAATAAGGAATGATCGAATTTATTGACAACTGAAAATAAGTATGAAAAACTTATTGTAAAATTATGGTTAAAAATATAGTTGAAATTGAGGTAAAGAAATAAAAAGCTGTCCTCCATATTAGGTGTATAAGGCCAAACCAGCTTTTAACCGCAAGCGGTCATTATCAGCTCCGGAGAGATAGAGTCATGTAAAGCCAGAAATAATAATATACTTAGTATAAGAATAAATGAGATAACAAACATGGTATAATTAATAAAAAAAAAATAATAATACTATTACGAATAACCAGTAGAAATTAAAAATATGTCTTCCTTTCTGACGCAGTTGGAAGATGAGATTTTTTTATTTTTATTATTATAAATTTTTCTAAATAAATAAATAAAAGAAAACAAACAGTTGTAGTAAAAATTTCACGATTAAAAAAATGTAAAACAGAATATTTTATGTGTCAAAAATTAATATTTGATGTATTCCTCTCAATTTTATATTTAAATTTTAATTTTTGTATTATTATTTTCATGTAAAAAAAAAAATCATTCATAATAGATGACCTAAAGTTATATACAAAACTTGAATTCAGTGAGAGGAATAATTTTATAGATCTTGAGTAATTTAAACGAAACTATTCATTCACAATCAGTTTCAATTATAAGAGCTAACGTGGAAAATTGTAATTAACTCTGTTTTTGAAAATCACAGTTGAAATTTACTGAGAAAACACTGAAAATCTGCAAAGGTAAAACAAAGATGAAAATATAAAGTAAATAAAATGTAATCAAATTGTAAGTCTCTAAAAAGCGTTTACAAACAAGTAGATACAATATTAATAATAAATTATATCAATTAATTAGTTAACTGACTTTTCAAGCTTCTTTGAAAGATTATTATATTTATTACATTAAGATAGTATAAAAATAAATAAATAAATATATAAAAATAAGTTTTTAATATTATTATTATTGTTTTTATTGTTATTATTATTGTTTTAGTTATATTTTAAGTCCGGTTAAACTTATGAACATCTTTCAATTAATATTTTTAATTCATTTTAAATTAACAAAAGATTAGTAAAGACGTTGTATTACTTTAATATATCTTTAATTTATTGTGACTACCTAACATGAAAACAGGTGGGGAAAGAGTAATAATTTGGTAGAATTTACACTTCTCTCAGTATCTAAGGCTTTGTGTAAGATGCCGGGTTTACGACTTTTCCAGCGGGTTCCCATTCTAGTATTACAGAGACGCCGGCGTTCCACAGAGGCCAACTTCGCACCCGCTACTATTTCTATTTTATGACAAGACTCTATTCTTATATTTTATTAGAGCTACTGTAAAATGGACAAAGGTAGTTTGTTTTATTGCTTTAGTATTAAGGCCGTGATACCTTCTCTATTCTCGTCTATTTTCTCTACCTTAAATATAGAAGCATTTATAGAATATTGAAATTTAATGTATAGTAAAATTTATTCATTACTTAAGAACTTGATGGATATCGACTGTGAAGTAATAAAATAAATTTTAGGGTTTTGAGGATCAGTCAAAAGTTTTTTATTATAGACGCTTCGGGAACATACATATTTCCTTCTTCAAAGTATAAATCAAGAATAAGAGTGGTGGGACCATTATTGTTTTGAACCTCGAAGAAGAAATTATATCTTCCGAAATGTCGGTAAACTAAAATCGTTTGTAAAAAATAAAAGGAAAAAAATGTGCCACACTTATTGGCAAATTATGTTTTCATTAATTTTATTTTTTTGGGTTCTTCTAATTTAAACTCGTTAATTTCAACTAGTCTAAACAGTAAAACACACTTTCCATTCTGATGTGACCATTCGTCTTATAAAATAACAGCTAATTGACAGACTATTTTAAAAAAAATATTTGTTTTATGAAATAATTTAAATTTAAATACTAAAAATAATTCAAAACCATTGAGAAACCTTAAAGTTAGGTGAAATACAATTTTCCAGGACATCTTAGATCTCTTCCTAAAAATTTAAATTTATTGTTAACCTATTAATATTGTGATAGTCCCTAATCTCCGTCTATTTGTTTCATTATCTCGGAAGCTAGATTTTATCCGGGACTGCGGATATACGTTTTATTGATAGTTTATATCAATTTGTCAGAACCATATAGTAAGAAAACTCCTTAATCAGTAATAAATTATGTATTCTTATTAAAAATTAAATTCATTTCTATTTTAAATAAAATCAATTAATTAATATGCCAGTGATAATAAGAAACAATTACATTTTTTTAAAAAAAATTATAACATTTAAATTGTGAATTTAACTGTTTAAATATTCATGAGCCAACTCGTAGTTGGTGTTGTAAAGGATTTTCAGTTATTCACTATTTAACGTTGTTTTTGCAGTCTACAGTTGAAGACTAGATGAGAGTCACGGCTGAACTTATAAATCCGGTAGTAACTTGTCTACACTCAGTCCAAGACCTTAACAGACTTCGACTACAAATTGCTTTTAGATTGGATGCAATCAAAATCCGAAAATGCAATCGTCTTTTAAACCTTCAACTTCCTAGAACAGTTAAAACACATTCGGTTCGTAAAAAAGTTTAACTTCCGACTACGTGGCTACAATTAACAATTGACTAACAGTAATTTTATTTGTTTTGGCTTGAGCCAATTATTCCATTTCGCTCAAACAAATGAATATGCAGACTGCATATTATATAAGTAAAGATTTTATAGATCCAAGTTTTATGGATGAAACACGAAACAAGTTAATTTTTTTTCTCATTTTTATGGATTTTATTCTAATATTTTGAATCGTTTGTTAATAATTTTGACGGAGTTGAGGTCAAGCACCTTTGCCTATAAGTAACTCGAGAATTTATTTAGTTAAAAGTTACTAAAAGGAATTCGTAGGTATACGAGTATAATGAGAAAGTATTATGATTGCGCGAAAATTTGATTTTGAGATTTTGATAGATTTACAAGTTTTGATACCTAAAAACGAAATTCTGTAGTCTGACGTCTTAGCCTAAACTACTAGGCCGATTTCGATGGAATTTGGCACACATGTTGCCCCTAAGATCTGAAAAAACATAAATAAAAATTATTTCTCGTGAAGGTTCCGACGATTGTGATTCACTCTAAAACTTAGTCTATTTAAATACGAATAATAATAATAATAAATTATATAAGTTATGCTCGGAAAAAATCTGTTTGCTGAGAAAATAATTGAGCGGAGGCCGGGTTCTATTCCCCGCCAGGGAGGAGTTATTTGTATGGTCAATTTTGATAAAATAATCAAAACTTATTAGCGAGAGTAGTATATAAAGAGAACATATTGTGATGCGGGTTTACACGTTCTGAGGTACCCTGTGCCAAAAAAATTAGTATTTAAAAACAATTCTATGTATAGTCTGTAGTCTGTGCAGATACGTGGAGCCTAAACTGCTGGGCCGATATCGATGAAATTTGGCATACTTGTTCAAGAAATGAAATTTATTTACTAATTTAGGGTTTTTTTAAAAGTTTAAAAAATTCAAAAACGGTTCCAACCATTTAAATACGTATCTAACGGATGTAAGTCGTTTTCTCAAGAAAAATCTAGTTTCCAAGATACGGATAAAAGTAAATCTGATTTTGTTAAAATTGACAAAGGAAAGTAAATTATCATCTGCTGAACACTTTTTGATTATGTTTAAAAATAAATCTATATATGAAAGTTTTTACCACTAGTGGTCATCTCTGATGCCTCTCAGATAATGATAAATAAGAAAGAGACAGTGTAGGAGTTGATAGAAACGTTTTTTAACTTTGACTTAGAAACACTGAAGATAATTATTATTTATGATTAAAATGTAATTTATTATTGAAATCTTTATTTGTACAGTGTAGTTGCTTTTGTATAAAACTTTTGCTAAATATTATCTAGATCATTTAAGATAATACTTCAATAAAATTAATATAATATCATGGGAAGATTAGGCGCTGTAATTAAGTAATATGCTGTAACCAAATACAAGTTTTACAAGGTGCTGCCTCAGATATTGCTTCTTTATTGTTCTCCATCCTTTTATGACTTATTAACATAGAAGGAAGGTCCGGGTTCGATAACCATTATTAAAATATATTTTTTATTTTATTTTATCGCTATTCAATTAATTTGCACTTGAGTTATATAAATCGATTATTATAATTTTGATTCATTGCATATTTTATATGTGGACTTATTAACTTAAGGGAATAATTAAACTTCTAATAATAAATAAAATGGTTTCATTAATTTTATTTTTTAATCATTTATGTTTTATTTATAGGTTTACACTGTTCGAAGGGAGGTAACACTCTCTTGAATTTAATGTATTCTTTCAATTTTTTTTTTTTTTTTTAATCCTTTTTGTTATTTTCCTTGTAACTTTGTTTTTTTAATATTCTCTTTCTCTCGAATAATTTGCATTTCAATATATCAAGGTGTTGAAAGGAGCGAATTATGAAGTGAAAAGCTATTACAAGTTTGAATTATTGATTTGCTCCTTTGCCGATTTATATCTCGATGGAAATAATTCTTTATGAACATTCTGTTTTAAAATAAAAAAGGAACATGAACATAGATATAAACTAATTTTAAAAAAAAATACCCTCTAGATAATATTAAATCTGCACTTAACTAACCATAGGTTAACACATTTTTCAATTCTAAGACTATCGAACAGTGATTGATATCTCCATTTTCATTACGGTCTTAGAACAGTTTTTTTTTGTAATATTAATAAAAGAATCATTTAATTATTTCTTCAATAAATGGTTTAATTTATCACTTTATTGAAGTTAGACAAACAAACTCATTAATATTGAAGTGTTGCAATAAACCATTTTTTTTTTCTCATAAATATATTGTTTATTTATATTCTGATTGATTTCTTCTTTCGCTATTGCAAGTTACTTTCTTAACAAATAACCTTAATGTGTCAATAATATACATTTTTATATCTATATATTATTATGATTATTATTGATTATAAGTCTGATTTAATTTGAATTTTATTAATATTTTAAATTTTATCTTAAGAGCTTAAGGAAGCATTTTGATCATTCTGACAAACGAAATTTGTTTTCGTCTCTGAATTCAAAAATTCCTGGACAGAAATCAGTTTCAGAGATGAGGGAACATTTTTGGTCTCATGTCTGTCAGTCTATCTGTCGTTTAAAATTTTTGTGAACTACCATTTCTCGTCGGATTCTAATTATATTCGGATGGTAGGTCATAATTAGCCCATTGTTGGGCTTATATTAATTTTACTTTCGGCAGCAAATTTAATATTGCTTAAATACAAGTGTGACCCCTGTGGAAATAGAAAAAGATTTTGTCGAAGTTAGTGTTCAAAAATCTTCCCATGGCATTTCTTTTCTACCTAATTAAGGAAATTGAAAACCTTTGCCCTCGCTCAGTCACTCAGTTCAAAAACTAGCCACTAGGGCGCTCTAGAGATCATTAGTAATTATGATTCCCTTACGTCGCCGACCGTGCATTACCATAAATGTGATCAAATGTCTCTTAACCTCTTCTCTTCCTTGATATTAAAAGAAAACAATACTTTTCCTTTAAAGGTAAATAAAAGTAAAAATAATAATGGATAAAATATATAAATTACAACTAAACATTCTTTACAACTTTATTTTACTATCAATAAACTTTAAATACACAGGAAGTGTTAATTAAATTGAATACTTAACTATTTATATTTTATTGTGAAGGAATTTCCATATCTAAATTGGTTTGTTTGTTTGTGATTTATAATTTACATAACAGTTATATAAACCCTTATATCTTAACAAACATGAAATAAATTATTAGTGCATCTATTCTGTAATTTGAATATATTTACATTATCTGCACCCTTTTATTAGGCCTTCTAGAGAGCTTTATAATATATATTTTATATTTGAATAAGAAAAATAATCGGCACAGTGTCAATTAGT
Source organism: Gerris lacustris (assembly GCA_951217055.1). Taxonomy (NCBI): domain Eukaryota; kingdom Metazoa; phylum Arthropoda; class Insecta; order Hemiptera; family Gerridae; genus Gerris; species Gerris lacustris. The sequence goes on from OX578278.1 coordinate 34,062,954, forward strand.
TTTATTATGTTCTGTGATAGTAAAAAATATATATTTTGAGTCCGTTAGTTTTTATTATCAGAATTTTATTGTTGTAACTTCATATGTTGACTTTATTTACCTGTTATTTTTATAACTTAAGAAAAATATAATAATTTTTAAGTAAAAAAAAAATGAATGCTTTGACTTTTAAAATAGTATCTATCTTCGTTCAACTTATATAAAAGCATTTATTTAGCAAAAAGAAACAAAGAAATAAGCATTATATATATATATATATATATATATATATATATATATATATATATATATATATATATATATATATATATATATATGTATATATATATATATATATATATATATATATATATATATATATATATATATATATATATATATATATAATATATGTATTTATTCACATTTAGAAACAATTTATTGCATTTCCTAACTACTTTTCCCCTGGTGCTGTTTTTTATAAAATTAAATATTTTTTTGTAAACATCACCTCTTGATAAAATGAACTTTATGGACGAAAGAAAGTAAAAGCATTGACATTTACTGAAGAGTTTTCTATATATGCATGTTCAAATTACCTTCTTGATACAAAAATATCAAAAAAAAATTTCCAAATTACTCTCGTACAAAAGGAAGAAAAGAATACTCCCAAATTTTCCTTTTTAGTATAAAAGTATCAAACGAACATGGAATTTCTTGTTCATGTAACATTATCATCCTTTATTTGCTGCTTATATTTCTTTTTTTTATATAACAGGATGATAAGGAGAGGTGGAGGTCATCTAGGAGGAAGGGTACAGGGATGGACCTCAGCTACGTCACAGAAAGGATTCTGGCGCTATGGTTCCCTCAAGAGACATCACAGGATGCCTTCGTTCAAGGACACAGGGATGCCGCTACCATGCTTCATGGCAAGCATCCCAACTCATATATGGTTAGTAAAATCCAAGTTTAAAATTAATTTGAAGCAGCATTATTTTTGCAGAAAACTTTTATCTATCCATAAACTCTATCATATTGGTTAAGATTCCACAACTTTTACTTCAAGGACTGGAATTCAAGCATGGTAGATAATATTTTTTCTCAACGATGGGTTCAGGCAATTTTTATCAAATTAGTTTCTAAATTAGATTGTTTCAAAACTAACGAATTCATTTTAATCAGTGTCCCATAAGATATCTAATTCCTAAGATAATAGGGCACCAAGAGATCCAGGGCAATAAATCCAATTACTTGAGAAAGTTTTCTACTAAATTTCTTCTGATTTTTCCTCATTTGTTAAAGTACCTCTTTATTAAATTCAATCCTTTAGTTACCTTCTTTCTACTTAGTTACAACGGATACCCTTAATGCCAATAGAGATTTTACAATTCTCTGTTAGAAACAAGCTCTAAAATAAGATTTTTCCGTAGGCATCCTGGATATCATTGATTCTATAGACTTTAGTAAAGTTGTATAACATTTTGGATTTTTTTTTTTTAACTATTATTAATTAGCATATTTTTTTATTATTTCATTTATAATTTTAAATCAAGGATTACTTCATTTATATATTTGTTTTAAAAAATACCACATATTTTTAGTTTTAAATATTTTATGGAATTATCTTTTTTATTTAATAGAACATTAATTTCTAGAAGTTCTAATACACACACATATTTATATATATATATATATATATATATATATATATATATATATATATATATATATATATATATATTTGACTAAATTCTAATAGCTATAATCCAAAGTAATATAGTTAATAGCCTTACGTATTGAAGTGTAATGACCCATTTAATGCATCATTCTACATGGTTTTATTGTTGCCTTGCCATTTATGTTTCCTTTTTTTTATTAAACTTGAAATCAAGTATATAAAACGAATAAACTTTTTTTTTGTCTAAATAAATATGATTTTAATTTTGACTCTAAGAAAGAAATATTTAATCATATCGAATCTAAATTGCTCGTTTCAAGTCGAATTGTAAAAGTTGTATTTTAAGAGGCTTATTGTGCGTCGGTTTTCTTGATCGAGAGATTCTTAAATGTTTTATTATATCTGCGCTGGTTTTGGTTATTAAACGTCTCGTCTGGTTATTTTTTTACTGTTATTATCTTAGTGGCGCCTCTCCAGATTTTTCCTTGCCCCGAATTCCGTGAGGGGGAAATTGGTCCGCTTCTTAATTACTCACGAACCCCCCTGTCTAGCAAAATTTTTTTTTTTTTTAACGGTTCTTTTAAACTTATTTTTCAAATAAAATCTAATTGGTGAATGATTTATATCAAGTAATTATTTTATTTTATTATTATTCGTCTTGTTTTGAGTTGATTTTAAACATTAACTTGCCTTACTTGAATAATTAAATCATCTATTGTAAAATGTATTATCCATCTTATTCTTTCATTTGGAATCCTTATTAATTGGAGCTTTAGGGTTATATATACATGTATTCAATTAAATATTTTTTTTACTTCTTATACATGAATTAGTATAAAAAGAAAGTATTGTGAGTCCAGTCCTATTGGGCCAATTGCGAGGAAATTTGACTTATATCTTCATAAAAATCATACGTTGAGGTGAAATTAAGAAATTAATGTTAGCTCTGAATTCGGAGGCGCGATCTCCCCCAAAATATTTGATAAAACTTAAAAAATATTTTTCGAAAATGGTACCGATGATTTTTATAAAATAATTCTAAAATTTGGTTAACCATCTATGCGAATGTAATCATATATATGTCTCGGGCGAATAGATACTGCTTGCTGGCTCTGGAGACGAATATAATATGTCCGGGCGGACAAAGAAGGAAGGGCTTATACTGAGATGAAAGAAAATAATTTATCCGAGCAGATATATCACTTCCGCATACTCACTTCCATTTCATGTGACTGGCAAAAAGGATGTGAACTGCTCTGGCCAGGTTGGCCAATACAAAATAAATATATAAAATAAAAAACTAAACAAAGATTTGTTAGAAATAAGAAGGTTCTAAACAAAGATTAGCTTACAAAAGGGGACACACTCAGCTGTGCCCCGGAACAAATAAAAAAATTTAATATTAAATCAGAAAATATACTTTTCCTTTAACATGTATAATAAAATATAATATAAATAAATAATATATACATATAAATAAATAAAATAAACTGTGGCTTTAACAATAACTATAGACTATGTTTTGAATCTAAGTATAATTAATTGTTTTTTAGTTGTTCAACCTGTCTGAGGGTTGCTGGGAAGGAGGTCAGAGTGAACACGAGAGAACAGCCGAGATGGGTTGGTCCAAGGATCTGGCACCTCCCTTGGACAGACTCTGTGCCGTCTGTAAGGAAATGGACTCCTGGCTAAGTGCAGACCCTTCCAGGATAGCCGTACTACACGCAAGGTAACCTAGAAACCTATCTAACTATTCATTACCTAATATTTAGTTAAAGCAGGTTCACTCTGCTACCCTAGTGGCTTTAAAATCCCACGAGGTTGCAAAACAACTAGATGATATTGTGTTAAATAAAGAGAGAAAGAAAGAGAACGCAAATTTAAGATTTCATGAAGATCGAGGAAGAACCTTTATTAGAAATTCGTTTATGTTACCCGACAATGACAAATAAAATAAGGGCCAATGTAAAGTAAATTCATATAACTTAAATAGGAATAAATATAAGTGAAAATGATGAGTTACATAGTTATATACCAAAATTCTCTCATTTTAAAATGAGAGTTCTTTTATTTTATATCCGGGACTATATTCAGGGGATAGCTTACCACTATTTGTATTTGAGGTTTTAAAGTATATTTGGGAGGTGAATTATTATTATTATTATTATCATAATAATTAGCATTACTAAATATTTTTATAGTACATTACGCGTCGAGTGCGGAAAGTAGCATTTTGCATGCGAGTGTGGAGTTTGCACCCGAGCGATAGCGAGGGTAGTAAAACTACACGAGCAATGCAAAATGCCGTTTTCGCACGAGTTGTGTACCTTACTTTATCTACGATTGTTAGATTTAAATAATGAATACAGAAAAAATAAACTTGCTGTATGTAAGTTCATATCTCTTCTCTTGATAAAGATGGCATTAATCTTGAGTTGTATTTTTTGCCGAATCAATTATTTCTGGAGGAGTATTATTCTCTACATTTTCGTCAAAGCCACTTGATTCATTCATTGTTTTTCACTAAAAACTCTATTTAAACAGTTACTTTAATAAAGGAACAGCAAATTAGTTTTGTTAAATGTAAACAAACTCGCTAATCGTGCGTAAAGCTGAAGAATTCCTCTTCTTTACCGCCCTAGGGTGGTAAAGAAGAGGAATTCTTCAGAACTATGAGACGCGCATGCGCAATGAATATGAATATGAATTTACAAGCTCGTAAAGAATCACTTTCTACGCATCTAAACTGAGATACAATGTTTATATTTCGTATAAATCGTAGATAAAATAAAATACATACCTAACACGTAGAAATTGATTCCACTTCTCATTCTTTTTATGATAATAATTAAGTGAATAAGAAAAGATAAAAATAAAAAGGATCAAATTTCATTGCGGGTGGTCGGAAATTAAGTTTAAAATCTAAAATAAAGTTTTTAAGCATATTAACCTTTAAATGCAAATAAATAAGAGATTGATGAAATCAAATTGAAGAAAACAAATAAATGTGCGATGTTTTGGCGAATTTATGAAAAATGTATATTTTTGATATACTATGTCACTATTATTCTTCTTTATATTGGCAAAAGGAATACAATTAATTTATATCTTCTTACAGACTTGTTAAGCGACGCGAAAACCTGACAAAACCGTTAACATATTTTACCTGAAATTGCTGACCGTATCTTTCTTATATATTTATTTAACATAATCATATTCATTGGATCTGAAACATTCCTGTCGAAACTCGACTCTGTCAGATCGCATCATTGTGGTTACCAGGTAGAGCAGGTAACGTCGGATCTTGTCAACTCTCTGGTGTTGATTAACTGATCATGCGAAGACTTGTCACCTGTCACAAGTTGGTTTCGGAGAGAGGTATCTGCTTTGGTGGGCTTCATTTATCCTTCAGGACGTGCCATCATTATCATTGTCCTCTTTAACTTTTTTATCTACTAAAAAAATCAAACAGCTTAAATTTTTAAGAATTTTTCGTTTTTTGACGGGAGAGTGTCCTTTATGTGATTTCCTTATTAGCATATCTGTGCATGTTATATATATAATATACAAGAGGATTTCAACTCTTACATTTTCCCCCTAAATCGCAACTAACGATTTTTAATAAAGAAGGATATTTTGAATGGCAACACGAAAATGTAGGCAAAAAAATTGTATAAATTATAATATATGAATGAAGAATTTATATGTAAAAATGAAGAAAAGTGACTTACTTTTATTTCTTATTTTGATTTTCTCTAGAAATTGCTACAGTAATTAACTATTATTAAAATAGGAAAAAGGGGTAGAAGTTAATTAAAATACTCGTAGAGTTGCTAATAGAAGTGAGGAAAACTGCTCGGATACCTTTAATTAAACAGGAATGAAAAGTCGAGTAAAAGTTTAGGAAAAACAGAAGAGTGGGGTGAGAGCAAAAATTCATTGAAACAATCTATTACAAAGAAACACTCATAACAACATTAGCCAACAACTAGAGGATATCAGCTCAACAACTTCTTTTAATTTTCATTGTTTTAATTATTGGATTTAGATTAATTAAACTTTATATTATAAAGAAACTGAACAAATTAAAATTTATAATATTTAATTTCAACTTTCAAATGAGTTTCAATTAACTGTTTGCACCTAATTTTACATTTAATTTAAGAATATAATTCTTAATCTCGGTATATTACTTCAGTTTATTTTTTAAATAAAATATCAGGGTCATGTGGCTCTAACTAATATTATCAAGTAACAACAACTCCTTCAGGAATAATTTAGAAGCAAGTTGAAATTTCTGGATGTAATAACATCATAACGAATATGACTTGTAGCATTAATTGCTAAAAGAACCCCAAGTTCACATGTGGCCAGTAAAACTAGTGACTGTGTTATAGCAATTTAAAGATGGCTAGTACAACTCAAAAAAGTTTTTTGAGTGAGGTAAAATGAAAGCTGCTGAAGAGTGAATACACACACACACACACATATATATATACATATATATATATATATATACATATATATATATATATATATATATATATATATATATATATATATATATATATATATATATATATATATATATATATATATATATATATATATATATATATATATATATATATATATGAGTAAGCTAAGCAAAAGGCATTATTAGGCTATTTTTAATTACTAAAGTAATAATTAAAAAAATAATGAGTAGGCAAATAAAATAGAATTATTTATAATACATTTAGTTTCTAGAGAAGGACAGCAAACCGAAAATGGCTATATAATAAATATATGAGTAAACAAAGAAAATGGCATTACTACATTTATGTTTATGGAGTAGACAGCACGCTATAATGGCTTTAACAACCAATGCATGTTAAGAGTAACAATAGTAAATGATATGGTTTGGACATTAAGTTACTGGAGTAGGGCAGAAAATCGACTATGGCATGTACAACTTTAAATGCAACATATATATATTTTGATTTTAGCTGTAGGTGTTATTTTATCCATCGTGCCGGTTTTATTTCCAAACGTGTTAAGTTTTCCATAATTCTTAAATAAATTCTGCTTTTAATTGTTTAAATTTGATAAGCTGTTAGGCCCGTGGCAACGGGCTTCTATTTTTTTAAGAATACCATAGGATACGAATGATACTTTTAGACGTACCTTTACGTATATCGAAAGTCCTTTTAGACCTACGACCTATGGACCTTAAAAATCACATGTTCGAAACCATAAACGTGCCGGCATTTCTTTAATAAGTATACACATGTTTACTGTTTACCTCACGTGTTCTCTTACAACACGATCGTAAAACCTGTACATAATGTTTATTCAATAAAAGAGTCATTATTTTTTTTATTTTTTATTCTTAAAAAAAAAGGAGCAAAAACATAAAGAAAGTAAGAAAACATGTACCTAAACTAACATTTGCCCACATAACTGTTTATAAATACAAAATAAATGCCTTTTTGAAAAATAAATAGACAAAGTGAATATTTGGTATACCAATCCCCACATGGGGAAGTATATCCGAGAATATATATTTAGATAAGCATAATATTATCTTACAAAGAAAATATAGATGTAAGATTCTCGGTCTTAGTCTTCATTTTATTTGAGAAGAAATCTGTCAGAGTAATGGAATAAAAAGGGATAACAAAAAGCGCTCTTTTTCCAAAATCATGCTAGTTTTATTATAAAAAGCTGTTCTTTTGTTGTTTTACTAAACCCTTAGTCCAACCACAAAAGAACAGCTTCGCCACCCGGACTAATGCGAAATCCTTTTTTTCCTTCATCTTATTCTTTTTTTAGGGTAAATTATTTATTTTAAAATCTTTTCCTTTGCTTTTTACATAATTTTTCCATACCAGTTTCTATAAACAAAGTAGAGCTCAGGATATTTGAGTTTTTATAAGTAGAGCTCCAAACTCAGAATATTAGAGTTTATATAAGTTATGTGGTCAATTTACTGTAAAATTTACGATAGCAATAAACAGTAAAATAAAGTATACTATTTTAAACCAAAGGCCAATGGGAAATTTGATGGTGTCTGTATTACAAGATTTTTTTTATTATTAAATTGTCCTTCATTGTCCTGTAAATAAAACAGTAATAATGTCTGCATTATAAGATTTGTTTTACGTTGATTGTTGTTTTTCTATTATCCTGTCAATCAAGCTATATTTACATTGATTGAGTTATTTTAACTCAATTATTTTGTATTGAAACAATAAAATGAGGTCGAGCGTACATTGGTACGCAGACGACATAGTAGGCTGTTTGTTTGAACTGCAGAAATACATAAAACGGCGCGAATAATACGACAGAAACTCAAGTGCCAAATGTGGGCGCGTTTATCGCAGTACTGCCCTCCTCTGATCTGCATCTCAACTCAGGTTTAAAAAAACTGCGTCGCCTGACTCTCGACGTGCGCCCGTATAAAGAGTGTCATAAATCAATAAACACTATTGAATAATATTTAAAAGGACCATAAAACATAACTGTTATCATTATAATATAGGTTTTATCCCCTGTAATCCTTTAGTTACGTCTCACACATATTTAAAAAAGTTTATGATTCTACAGAAGAGAGAAAACTTAGCATATTTTAACCTAAGGATAAGTGTTTAAAAAATAATTTATTCCTGTAATTGTTTGGAATTTTATGATCCTTGTTAAATTACTTTTTTATAGTTATCATTGGGTTAAAATGTGTTTATTTATGGCTTTTTTGTCCTTATATCATTTTTTTTTTTTTATCTTTCTGAATCATTTATGGATCTAATGGAACCAGAAATGAAGTTTTTTGTTTTGTTTTTTTCTTCATATGTAGCTGTGTAAAGATACAGAATTGTAGACGTCGAACCGATGTTTTTAATAGGTCTTACTTGAGATAATCGTATTTAGGTTTTTATTATAGGAGATTATTATTATTTATTATTTGGAGATTTTTTTTTTTTATTATTTATATTTTTTGTGAAAAATATTAACTTTCAAATAGTATTTACAATATATTAGTGAATAAAAGAGCAAAACTGATGTAGGTAATTTTCAAATAACCCCATTAATGTTAATGTTAAATACACACAGGTTTTGACTACATTAGCTGATCAATAATTATATGATTAGAGTATCTACGAATCACGGGCCGGTCACGGCACTGTGCCGTCACTGTCACTGTCACTGATGTGTGTAAATGGACCTTAAGACGATAAACACAAATATCATTAAGATAACACTTCCGATTTTCGTCCGATTTTGATGAAATTTGGATGGCAGATCATAATCAACTCATAGTTTGTCCCATATGTGTTTTAACTCTCTGCGCTCATTGCTTTTTCATCTGCATGCGAATAAACGTTTCTTTTTTTATTAGAAAATTTCAACCACATAATTATATACGCGTTATAAGCAATATTTAATGTTTTGACAGGTAGACATAAAGTGAGGATCTGTTCATTAACAGTAATCACTATACTAGCTTAATTATTTCATATTTATTTGGAAATAATTATTTGTTTTTACTTAGATTTTGTGGTATCACTTCATAATTATGACAGAGAGGTTGGTAGAAAGTAACACAACAATATTGGCACCACAATTTTTTATTTAAATTCACAAACGCGTTTCGATATTTTTTTTTATACCTTTACTGGGTTTCCGCCTTGAATCACAACTCCATAGCACTTACCTTGGTCCTTCCGTAATCCTTTTACCCACACCACACAGTAAACAATTTTTTTGTTTATACTCTCATAACATATCATATAATATCATCTTCAGTGAGCGTGTTAACGTAGTAAGAGTAAATACTGTACTAAGCTAACTATTTTATAAATATATGACAAACTAACAGTACAAGGTGGGGGTAGACTAGGCCTGTGTGGTGTGGGTAGAAGGATTACGGAAGGACCAAGGTAAGTGCTATGGAGTTGAGATTCAAGGCGGAAACCCAGTAAAGGTATATAAAAAAATATCGAAACGCGTTTGTGAATTTAAATAAAAAATTGTGGTGCCAATATTGTTGTGTTACCTTCTACCAACCTCTCTGTCATAATTATGAAGTGATACCACAAAATCTAAGTAAAAAAAAATAATTTTTTCCAAATAAATATGAAATAATTAAGCTAGTATAGTGATTACTGTTAATGAACAGATCCTCACTTTATGTCTACCTGTCAAAACATTAAATATTGCTTATAACGCGTATATAATTATGTGGTTGAAATTTTCTATTAAAAAAAGAAACGTTTATTCGCATGCAGATGAAAAAGCAATGAGCGCAGAGAGTTAAAACACATATGGGACAAACTATGAGTTGATTATGATCTGCCATCCAAATTTCATCAAAATCGGACGAAAATCGGAAGTGTTATCTTAATGATATTTGTGTTTATCGTCTTAAGGTCCATTTACACACATCAGTGACAGTGACAGTGACGGCACAGTGCCGTGACCGGCCCGTGATTCGTAGATACTCTAATCATATAATTTTATTGATCAGCTAATGTAGTCAAAACCTGTGTGTATTTAACATTAACATTAATGCGGTTATTTGAAAATTACCTACATCAGTTTTGCTCTTTTATTCACTAATATATTGTAAATACTATTTGAAAGTTAATATTTTTCACAAAAAATATAAATAATAAAAAAAAAAATCTCAAAATAATAAATAATAATAATCTCCTATAATAAAAACCTAAATACGATTATCTCAAGTAAGACCTATTAAAAACATCGGTTCGACGTCTACAATTCTGTATCTTTACACAGCTACATTTGAAGGAAAAAACAAAACAAAAAACTTCATTTCTGGTTCCATTAGATCCATAAATGATTCAGAAAGTATATATATATATATTCTATATATATATATATATATATATATATATATATATATATATATATTCATTTAACAACGTGTATGTATTCTTATTTTTGTCTGAGCCATGTTTAACATAAAAATACATAAAATATAGCGGTTCATGGTATTTTTTGTTTTAAAAATTATAATAATTTAGAATTGATATTATAATATTAAAAAGCTTCTGATTATCACTAAGCTTGTTAATCTGCAAGTTGGAAACCCCTGTTATCGTATAGCAAGGCTTGGTCCCAGCGGGATCATTATCTTCTTAGGTCTATCATTATGTTTTGATTTAATAAGATTCTATACAGTAGGATATAAAAAATATGCTAATATTTAAATGATTACTCTCCTTTTTTTATTATTATTGTTTTTGTTTTTTTACTCAATACTTTTTAATGATTTGCACTGCAATTTAAGTTGCTTGTATTAATTTTTTGGAGAAAGGGGGATTAAATTCCCTCCTGTTTCCTCCCTGCTTATAATATTTAACATGCTTTAAAATTATTTAAATTTAAACAAAGTTATGAAATTTTTCATAAAATATGAAAAGTTTTTGATCGCACTTAGAATAATTGTCAAAATCATAAAAGTGGTAATTTAATAATTCATAAATATTTGTTGTCTCCGATATAAAAAATTCCTTGACAGAAATCCGTTTCCGACATTAGGGTACATTTTTGCTTCCATGTCTGCCTATCGATCTGTCGCTCAATTATTGCGTACCAACATATTTTAAAAACAACTCGTATGTGTAAATTTAGATTGTAGGTCATAATTAGCTCATTGTTGGTCCCATATAAGTTTCATTATTCTACGTCCGTTTATTTCTCTTCCACATGTGCACAAACATACAAAAACAAAACAAATATTTATTGAAGTGAAACTGCTTTAGCCGCGGTAGAGTAAATTTGCTTAGATGAAATTGACATCAGGAAGTTCGCGTTTCGAGACTCGTCCAAGTGAAACATTTTTGATGTGAAATTAACGAAATTGCCAGTTTTTGTTTTAACACTCGCCTGTGATAGATATTTTAATTGATTGCCGACTTAGGCAGGCAGTTGATTTACCTGTAAAAAATCTCCCCTAAAATGAGGGTCTCAATATTCTGTACACAGAATTGGTATATAATATTATTATATTCATTTTAAAAATTAATATATATATATATATATATATATATATATATATATATATGTATGTATTAAAGTTGTTTTCATGTTTTTCTTCATTATTCGCCAACATTTTATGAACATATTTTATTTATTGAAATTACGTTTCTTTGAGAAGTAATCTGACTGTGGCGCCATTGTAAACTCTTCATTATAAATATGTATGTTGCGTATTTAATGAATAAGGGTTACTGTGCTATTTCATACACATATTTCATATATTTGTTTTGTTTCTAGAACTTAAGTTTCACTTTTAATGCGTGATTATATCTTCAAAAGTAATTGTCTGATATTTATAAAATTTGAATGGCTTGTCGAAAGTAGCCCGCTGATAGACCTAGATTTATTTCAACCGTCAGCGCTCTTTACATTTTTCTAAATTGATACTCTAATTCATGCAAAATAGTCTGCCAATTAGTGTGGCGCATAGCTTCTTCGCGTTATATATCGTATACTTTAATGAGTTTATACTCACTCCCTAAAAGCAAATTATTGCCAAATTAATTTAAAATCCCCCTCCCCCCCGTTTTTTAAATGAGACAAAATTACTTTATGTATGTTTGAGTGAGTGTGGAAGCAAACTAAATGAGCGCAAAAGGTTGAAACTTATGTGGGACCAACAATAGGCAAATTATGACCAACCATTCAAATTTCATTCAAATCGGATGAGTAGTTTTTAATATATGTTGGTTCGCAAAATATGAACGACAGATTGACAGACACGAGTCTAAAACGGATTTATGTCTTGGAATATTTGAAATTTGAGACATATAAAAATTTACCTCTATCGGAAGCAAAATTAAAACAATTTTTACAAATTTAAAAGAAAACCGGTAGGAAAATTAAATAAATTTGGCAAAATAGGTTGTCCATTAATGTATACGCAATAGGACGCGAAGAATCTATGTGCCACACTAATTGACAGACAGTTTTAAAAATTAGTCTTTAGTGAATGCTCGTACTTAATTTTTTTGCTTATTGTGAAGTTATAGTTATTTCTATTAGATTTAGTTTTTAGTTACTTTTCCTATTTTTACCCTCTGTTGTTGGTATATTTCCTTAACTTTATAAATATTCCAGTTTTAAATGAATTTTGCCATTATTGTAATTTATGTATTTAATTTTAATTTGTTTTGCTTAATCGTAAAAAAACATTAAAGACATTTTCAAAACCTAAAACATAAAAGATTATTTTTGTATTTTATACAGATTTTTGTAACTTGAATATAACTACTATTTAGATTGTTAATGATATAAAAATATAAAAACTAAGATTTTCAACCTATTAAAGAACATGTATAAAAAATTATAATTGATATTTTCCTTTTGCAAGTGTAATTATAATTAATATAATTACTGTAATCAGCGAGTACCGTATTGCTTGTATCAAGAAAATATAAAATTACTTTCATAAAAAAATATATAATTGCTTATACGCATTATCTTCCAATATTTATGATAGGTGTGCTCAATTTTCAGAATATTTTTATATTCGCAATAAATCAACAACTTGTATACCTTTAAATAATATTATAATTAATATTATTATTATTAAGTGCAAAAAAGTATTATATATTTAACACATATATGTGATAATCATTTATTAAATATTATATTCATTTAAATTTTACGTTTCCTCTACTAAAATCTGAAATTCTCTCTAGCTTCGGGGTAAAGAATTTAAAATTGAAGCAACAGGTCAGTTGTTTAAGGAAAGATTTAATAAAACTATCTCTTAAAATTGAAGTTTTTTTTGCTTTTTTTTATTTTTCAATGCAGATTTCATCAGTGCCAAATATGAATCAAATCGAAGTTGGTAGCGACTGTCTCGCTATCATTTAATTTGTGGTGAGGCTTTTGTTTTCATTTTACCATTGACATCAACTTGACTTGTGGAACCTTCTCTAGTTAAGTTAATCTACAATCTAAGTTATGACTTATGACAAATATCAATGTAAGATGACAACTGGATATGGTTAACTACATATTGATTAATTTCTGCATCCAAAAGAAGGAGCAAAACGTTTAACTTGCCTATCTTCTCGACGTAAACTTAAATCGCTTTAAGGAATGACATAAATTGTATCTATATTTGTTTATTTAATAAAACAGCTTCAATCTTCAAAAGACCATTATTTTTCCCCAAAATGCCTTGATTTTTTATAATTAACTTCATTTTTAGGGCTGGTCCTAAGATTTTGAAATAATCCATAGTAATACCTTATGGTGGGACTATGAAAATGTTCTGAAAAAATGTAATTTACCCTGTCGATATTACCGATAAAAAAACATTGTGACCCCACGGGGGATCGAACCAGAGACCCCTGAGATCATAATTATTTAACGGGTATGCTTAATCATCTACAAAACCCTAAAACGTACTTCCCTGTGATTTATTTAAGTAATAACACACCAAAATAAAGTGATCGCTAAAAACTTTGTAGCATTGTTGTACCTCACTAATTTTATTTTAATTTAGTTATAGGGTAATTTAGAAATTTTACCAAGGAAACCCTCTCCATTACCCTCTATTCCTCTAATTGTCTTCAACTATGACATTCATCATGATTAAATATTGTCTTTAAAATTCAATATTTATTGCAATACTCTTGGCTCAATGATATGGAGCCATGCGATGGCTTGTTTATTTTATCGCCTATATTTATTATTTATTTATTTTCAGCAGATTTGACATTTAAATACTTTCTTGTGATTGCAGAGGTAGCAAGGAGAGGATAGGCGTCGTAGTGGCTGCCTACATGCACTACTCGAGTATCTGTGGGAGTCCTGAGCAGGCTTTGGACAGGTTTGCAATGAAGAGGTTCCTTGATCATAAGATTGGAGACTTGGAGCTACCCTCTAACAGAAGGTATGCAAATCTATTTATTTAATCTAATATTATCCTAGTTTTAATGCAATTAGAGCTTTTTCGGTTTTCTTTAACCAGAGCTCATTCATCTGTCGATGTACATTTTTGTGTTTAAATATATCTAGTTATAACTTATGGCAAAAATATATATTGTATTCTAGTCCCATTGGACAATCTATATTGTGATAAATATGGGATTCCTCGTTCCTATCTCTTTACTCAATTATCTCGAAATCAAGATTTTCACCAAAACGCGAATTACCTATTGTTTCATTGGTATTTTCATATTCATGATAGATTTTATTAAATTTTGAAATATAAAATTTTAATACTTTAACTCAAGTATGTCTACAAAACTATATATTTTTTTAATATTTTATTTAAAGTTAGGCGTATAGAAATGATTTCACTTAAATAAATTTACAAACACTTTTTAAGTTCTATTGCCCACGGAAGGAGACTCATTCCAAATTACCTATAGCTTGAAGTTAATATAGTTTGATCCGACGACCTTTAAGCTGTTTCTAAGCATGGGCCACAAAAACATTACTTGCTGTTACTTGTTAATTAAGTAGTCCATTAGCTTAAGCTGTGAACTAATTACTCTAATAAACATTAACCCAGCTTTATTTTAACTACCCATTAGAATGGATTATGTCGGCTTCTTGCTTAACAGTTATGTAGTTTAAGACATTTTGAAAGGACCATATCACAAAATGTTATCAGTAGCAGCCGGGGTGGCTATTTAATATTACACATACAGATTTATTTTTATAATATGTATAGAATTTATTTTTAAAAATAAAAAATCCACAGTGGAAAATAAATGAAATACATAAATATATTTAAATATTCGCTGACCATAATTTGGGGAGTCCTGTTTTAGGTCCTTATAATTTTGTTATTAATTATTTATATAAATCAGTCTGTAATATAACATTTTCTACTTTCATTTGACTATGACCTGATAGCTTTTAATGTTTGATTTTTTTTAATTACAGTTGGATTTCCTTGCCTAGTTTATAAATTTAATTAATTTATAAAAACCGTTATGAAATGTAGTGGTAGCAGTATTTATGTTTATTTTCTATGAATAATAAATATACAATGTATTTACAAATCTTACAGCGATGCAGTTATTTAAAAATACAACTATTTACATAAAAATATGTCTTTCTAATTCTGCTTTAAAAAGTTACATTAAAGACGTTTAATTAGTAGAATTTTTTTTTTTAAAAAAACCTTGAACTAAATATAAAAAAAAATAAATAATTCCAAGAATTCCAAGAATTAAAATTTTTTTAGCTATCTAGATTTGTAGAATGATTAATAATTTTTGCTGTTTAGTAACACTTTCTCATTCGTTTATGAACACTGTAATTTATTTGGAAGAACTATCTTTTGCTTAACACATACATAATACATACCTCGATTATTCTCTTGACAGTGAAATCATTTTTGTTCATTATAAATCGCGATCTTACATGCCTATAAGTCAAACCTATTTTCGGACTATTTAATATTAGTTCCTTATATTATATATGCATATTCATATGCACATTCTATGAACTTGTTTAACAAAAACATAATTTAGACGTATTATTTTTTGCTTTACTATAAGGACAAACACAATGATAATAGGAATTTATTTTCTCTCTCTCTTTCCCTTTCTGACAATTGACCGGAGCAGCATTAGACCTTAAGAAAAACTTTGTAGAAAAGAGGATGAAAGCTACAGCCAAACTTTCAAACTGCTTTACTACAATTACTAAAAAAAGATGTTACCTTTTTATCTCTAGTTAAGAGTTCTATTTCTCCTTTCTTTCCGTCTTAATTTAAGATCAATAATTGCGTTCTTTGTTTCAAATAATGAGGGCGATGTCCTTAGGAAAATGTTTACTTTCCAAAGCCGCTTTGATCTTCTTATGTCTCTGTCTTTCAGTTTGTTTTTTTAAAATCTATTTCAAAGTAATTAGAAAGATTACTTTAGTCTTTTTAACGCTATAACATTCTTTTTATACTAAACGACATCATTACTGTGAACTTTAATGACCTGTTTACGAAGATAGAAATCAAATTAGAAGAATAAAAATAAATAAATAAAATAATTACTTTAACACAAATGAGAGGATAATTAACTTGTTTAAACACATTTGTAGAGAGACTTATGTATTACTTTGATTAGTTTTTGCGTTTTTTTTACAATAAACCGTCCAATTCATTTATAAATTTTGTACATGAGCATTATGTCAGATACCAATACAAGACAAATTGTAATGATAACTGTTACTCTTGAATAATAATAGCATAATTTATTATTAAAAATGCATATATGTATATGGAAAAAATATTTTTACTTTCTAAAAAAATGTAATACTTTCTCTTTTGGGTCATTTTCAAAAAAAGTGACACTTTGACAATTCTGAGCAACCCTTTATGTCCAAAATTTATTTTTCAGATTTTGATTTAGCTAGTGCTTTATTTTGATGCTGAACATCTATACAACAAGAATATGTATGTGGGTCGCGGGATTTTTAAGTTTTACTATTTTTTATCAATTTTTAAATAAAAAAATCAACTTTTATAGTCACAATAGTTACCGGAATTTTCTTCAATTTACCGATTTGGAAAATGATATTTACCACCTGGAAATCGTCACGCAGACTCAAACCAATATTATTGGTCTACTCAGGACATTTCTTTCATTGGTTTTAATTTGTGAAAAAATTAATTATAATTTTGTCACGATAGTTACCGTTCAAGTTCCTTTAATTAAAGTTCCTGGTCATAGAAATTTTTGTTTGCCAATTAGATTTAATTTTCTAAATAAGCCATTTTACACTCAACTCTATGATGAGGACGAAGTTTTTTTATTTTAAAAAATAACCTATTTAAATTCAATTCTTTTAGTAACTATCGAGACATGTAGAACTCTGGGTAACTAATGTGACATCTATCTTGTTCCTGGGTAACTATCGTGACAAGTGCCATTTTTATAAAAAGTGACACTTTGACAATTCTGAGCCAACTGGTGCTTTATTTTGACGCTGAACATCTATACAACAAGAATATATATGTGAAAAGTAACTATCGGGACAAGTAACTATCGTGACTTATAAACTAAAACATGGCGGCCAAGCCACCCTAATGTATTAATGCTTTTGAAGGAAAGCATACGTTTTCTGTATACTACTGGGGTGTTCCCAAAAATATCAAAATGCTTCAAATGCACTTTTACGTACTAAAATTTATGGTAACTATTGTGACTTTGAATAAACATATGCCCCATGATTTTTTAAGAAAATTGTTGTGTGACCGAGGATTACTTCAGAAGACGCGGAGACGAACTTTAGGTTATAAAGGAATGATTATTTTATCTGTAAAACACTGAAATCCCGCCCCCAGTCAAACAGTGATTTCTTGGTAACTATTGTGACGTAACTATCGTGACCGATTGCTGGGACAAGCCTTTTTATTAAATTCTCGACAAGTTACACCGAAATAAGAAATAAATTATATTTAGTATCACAAAGTACATTATATTTCCTATCTAGGATCATAGTTAGAAAGTCAAAGAAAAATATTTTTTGAACATGATAACGTAGGTAAAAAGGGGCTGGGACATAACTATCGTGACTTTTTTTTATATATAAATTTTAATTTCTCCTCCCTAAAAAGGATATTAAAGAATCTGACTCCACCAAAATGACGAATTTAATCTATAGAAAAGTGTTTGTGGGGTTGTAGATTTTTTAATTATAAGGAGTGCAAGTAATTCTTTTTTTTAATTCGCGGACAGTGAAAGTGTCACTCTTTTTTTTGAAAATTACCCTTTTATTTTACTTAAATTAAAAATATAAAAACTTTTTTATTTTTTTATTTTTTTAACTCTGAGATAGTGACTGAAATAAAAACAAAAATAACTAATATGATTCCACCGATTGCATTAGCATGAGTAAATAGAGATTTGAGAGACTTTTGGTATGAAATTGCTGTCGTACATAACTTTTTTATTATTTTTAAACGTGTTAGCTTATCCCCAGCTTACTTAATTCATTAAACTGTTTTAATCTAAAACCCTAACCTTACCCTTAAAAAAAACAAAGTATATTTTGAAAACTAAGCCTTACTCAGAGAGAAGAAATACGTGTGGTTTCGTGGGACACCCACGTGTAAAGATCGAAGTTCCTTACGATTTTCATTAAATATTAATTATAAAACCACACTTAGTGTAAGATGCTAACATATACATGGCGAAGTTATAGAGTTAGAAAAGAGACAAAATTAAAAGATATACTACGCTAACTACTTGTACTTAGCGCTAAGTACAAGTAGTTAGCGGAGTTAAGACAAAATTAAAAGAACAGAATTTTTATATATATATAATTTATAAATTATTTATATATGTATACACAATAATGATATAAAATAAATATGTATTGAATATTGAGACAATAGACAATTATGATGAGTTAATAGTTAAAGACTTATATGTAATTGTAATAAAGAGTCTAGTAGTAGGTGAGCCATCCTGCATTCTTACTCCACCCACTAACTACACGCTCCGGACATCTCCATTTCAACTATGTATTAAAATATATCACTTCACTATACAAAAACTTCTGCCTGTATTAAGTTGAAACGTTACATGCCTGAGATTGTATTTTAAAATAATGTTTTCCACATCGAATAGGTGATAGTCCTGGCTATTGGTAAAATGAACATGTGTACCAAATGTCAACTAAATCGGTCAACTTTTACGAAAGTTATCGTCATCTGTCAATTTTGTTGCGGTCATTTTTTGCGCATCACTCCCGGATTCTTGGCGCTGTAAAATTTGATTTTTTAATTCTTTCTCTCCACAAAACTTTATTAAATCTAAGAACATTAAAAGAAACAATTTAGGACATTTTTTTTATTCGTAGCGCCTTCAAATTTAGAGCCAAAATTACTTTATTTATTTTTTGGGCATTGTTTTTCCAAAACATTTTTTTAACAGATTTCAACTTTAACCTGCAATACAGTAGAACAAATGAACGAACAGAGAAAAATCAACGTTTAGGTTTCTGTTCGAAGTACGAAAAGAAACCTTATATAACGGTTCAGTCTGTCTGTCCGTTGGTATGTTTCAATTAATAAATTACTAGGATTCAATTCATAAATAGCTAGGAACATGAAATTCGACACATAGATGCATCTCGGCATTTGTGACAACTGTACACTTTTTTGAATTTTCACACTTAATATTTCCAAGATGGCGGCCAATATAGCGGGGGACTAAAAATAAGTTTTTAGTCACCATGACATGTTATACATCAATTTAAAGGTCTTGAAATGTAGAAAAAGAATATGCAACTATTAAAATTATACACTTAATAATTGTACATTGTTTCCTGTTCTTATTTTATGTATATGTTATAACTGATGTAATTATTATTTTCTTCTCAAAGTTAATAAATTTGAACTAATATTTATGTTTAAACTTGCAAACGAATTTATATTATTTTAAATGGTTGATTTCTTCCTATAAATTACGGTAAATCTATCCAAATTACCTCAGTTTTAAGATCAAGTCTATTTTAGAGTAACAATTAGTGTGAGTGTTGTTATTTAGTAAATCTAACGTTATTTACATTTGAAAGACAATTTTGAATTATATCATGATTAATTCATGGTAGGATTGAGCGTTTATATTTGAAGTGTAATTAACATTATGTTCAATGTTGATTCATTACTTAAACATGATTTAGTTTGTATTAATCTAATTGCTGCTTCATTAGTTACTGATATCGAGTGTTTACCTACACTACGCGAACATTATTAACCAAACGAGGATGGCCTTATAAAGACCAAAATCTGCTTTAATAAATAAATATCATTTTAAGGTAAAGAGACTGTTTCTTTTAATTCAATGGTATAGTTATTCAAGATAACGAATATAATTATATCTAACTCAGAATCTGACATCAAATCAACCCAATGACAGGTCTGTCAACTAATAACAAAACATATTCCAATAACATTACAAGTTAGTATTAAACTAATTTGCTGCTTTTTTACATCTTATGAATTAAATATAGGTATATTTCAATATTCAAATTTTAGGAAGACTGTGTCATTGACAAACAAACCCTTAAGACTATTAAAAAATATAGATTAAGGCAAGGAAGGGGTTATTGTTTAAAGGCGGGTTTACACGATCCAAGTAGACTTGGACCAAGTAATTTTGATCAAATCTACTTGATCAAAGTAAAAATTAAATTTTGATGCAGGTTTACACGATCCAAGTATACTTGGTCCAAGTAGGGGAACTTGTCAAAAAAAACATTTAGAAGCAAAGGAAAACAAAACAAAAATTTAAAAGAAATAAAAACTGTCAATACCCTTCTTATAAACAAATCTGTCACAACTTTTCACGTCTTTTCTCATTTTTGACAGTTTTCTTGTCATAATCACATGGTTGACGCCATCCAAGTCTACTTAGATCAAATAACGCCTAACTCAACTTGGTTGTCCCAGTTGACTTTGATAACCTGTTTACACGATCCAAGTAGCGTCAAAATAGAGTCAAAACTGATTTGGTCCAAGTCAACTTGGATCGTGTAGACGCGGGCTTAAAGGGGATGTGTCGGCTTTAAAAAAGGTCTAAATTTAAAAAACCACATAAATTAATGGGGTTAATGGTTCATGAAATTTTTTGGATATACATATATTAGTTTCTAGGACACTAGAAACCTACCTTCTAGGGTTTTTATTCGTTTTATTAACTATTCCAACCTTCATCATTATTAATGGTAGTAATACCCGGACTAATAGCTGCTCAGTTAAATATTTGTAACGATTATTGACTAAAATAGTAATTTTTGACTGCAAAGGGACTATTCTATGTAAACTATTATCTTTAATATTCCAATATGACCGACCTACTATTCTATATAAATTACTATTCTTTATTTGTTACCAACTATATCAATATTATTCTTTACACGGCTTACGGCTACTATATCTGTACTATTCATTATATGCTTCTAATCTAAATGGGATCTATACGATTCTATATGAGATATTTACTATGTCTGTATTATTGAAGTCAAATTGAGGATTATTACCTAAGTTATTAAGCAAGTTATGATATAACGAGATACTTGCTCGATCTGAGGATCACTGGGCCGGTTTCGGCTACATGCCATCATCAGCAGAAGAATGTAGAACTCAGTGAGTCTAAATGAACTCGTAAAGTCTACATGAGAGGACTCTCTCATGTAGACTTTACGATTTCATTTCGACTTACTGAGTTCTACATTCTTCTGCTGATGATGGCGTATAGCTGAAACCGGCCCAGTGATCCTCAGATCGAGCAAGTATTGATGGTAAGGATCTCTTCATATCATAATTTATATTATTATTTAAGGGCCAGTAAATCTATAATATTCTATAAAAACTACTATTCTAAATGGGAACTATGCTATTCTGCATGATCTCCTTGCTATATCCATACAATTATTATAATCGAAAATCGTGTCCCGACGACGACGCACCTCGAAATGATTTGTTATTACTAAGCTAAGGTTTCATTTATTCCAATACAAATAAGTTTTTTTTACTTTTCCTCACTACTAATAGTAGGAAGAGTATTGTTTTGTATTTATTTGTTGGTATTCAAATATAATATCTTATCTAAATAGATATCTAAATTATTTTACTTAATTTTACTTTTTTTCTAAATATGAAATTAAGCCCGTTGCCGCCACGGGCCTAAGGACTTGTAATATATAAACTACTTTTCCATGAGGGCTGCTAAATCAATACTATTCTATACTACTCTTTTTAAGCTAGTATTCTATAAGTTGCTCAAAATCTCTGTAAAATTGAGTTTGATATCATGTAATATATCTACTAAAAAACTATCTTATCTGTCTACCACTTTTATGCGTGTGGCATGCAACATAATTTTATATAGAAACTCTCACGATATGTTTCTGTTATTGCCTGGATTGCCTTTTTAACAAAATAAAACAGAGGGCAAGTATTTTTTAACTAACTTTTTAATTTTTTTTTTTTTTTTTTTTTTTTGAGTTTTCTTATGTACTAACTTTTTAAGTTCCTTAATTTAGATCTGCGTCTGTAAACCATCTCTAATCCATTAAATCCTGTCTGTAATCATTTCTCAATCTGTCTCAATCAGTCTGTAATCCATTAAATTAAATGAATTTTTGTGACATATTCTTATTTTTTTCTGTTGTTAAAGCAATGATTTAGACTGCTTTTATAATATATTAATTGGACTGGATTATCTTCTTGGAAAGTTAAAGAATTCCGCATTAGTAAAAGAATTGCGGCTTAAAGCTGGAATCCGTAATTCGATTCTCGGCGGTAATTACCATATTAATGTGTAATTAT
Source organism: Gerris lacustris (assembly GCA_951217055.1). Taxonomy (NCBI): domain Eukaryota; kingdom Metazoa; phylum Arthropoda; class Insecta; order Hemiptera; family Gerridae; genus Gerris; species Gerris lacustris. The sequence continues at coordinate 34,085,927 of OX578278.1, forward strand.
AAATTTGGTTAACACCAATTTTTTAACGTGCTCTCAAAAGGTAAATTTTAATATAGCTAAAAAAATAAATCATAAGTACAAGACTGTATTACGATAATATTAAGTATTCATACGTAAACATAAGTATAAAAAAACTGACTCCATAGCGCAACAGCCCATGGAGGGCCTAGGGCTGAAAAAGTAAGTATAGAGATATTATAAATTTATAAGCACACGCGTTAGCGTACCATAAATCAATCTTCAGAAAAATGACGATGCTTCAAACAAAGGAAACCACCAGACTAACAATTTGTATAAAAAATTGGGGTAACTTCTTTTATCCCTTTGATCTATTACTTCTTAACATCCACAATTTGTTAAGGGTTCTTATTTCTTGCATATAATGGGGTTTTCATGCGTATTTTTCTCCCACTCTGTTCATTGTTGTTTCTTTTGTCTTTTAACCCTTCGATCTCTCCTTTTTTGAAGGGCCTTTGTTCTAAAACACCCTTATTTCTTTTTCTGTCACTCTTTTTTTTGCAACCCTTTCAATTGAAAAAAAAAAATGTTCTCTGGGAGAAGTAAATGATATTTTCTTGCTGTTTATCTTTTTCTTGTTTTTGAGACTTCAAGTGGAGTTGAGAGGTCTAAAAATATTTGTTTTTTAAGCAGAGGTAATTTATTGTTACTTCATTGTGCGATTCTTTACCCTTTAGAGATCTTTTTATCTTGTCACCCTTGTATAATTTTTCTCCCCTCAGAATCCAGTTTTCAACAGTCCCTTACATTTATGAATGGTTCGTTTGACTATAGCTTTAATGTTTTAAAGATTTTATATTACATTTACAAAAGATCGATTAAATAAATATAACTTTAGTATTTGAAATTTAAGAAAATAAATACATTTTTTGTACATTAGCAATAATTAATTTATCTAGTGTTGCGGCGCACTAAGAACTCGCATTGAGCATGAGACATATTTGTTTTTAATAAGGCTACCAAAACATTTTTGGGGAAAACTTTTATATTTTTAATCTATCTGAAAAAAACTTTTTATGTTACTGCTTATAATGCAACATTATATACCTATTGCAATTGAATTGAATTAGCTTTTTTTTAAATTTTTTTTTTTTAAATTTCTGGAGAAGATGGTTAATGCTAGTAATTGTTTTGTTGTAATAATAAATTATAAGCTAAACTTTTTTAATACCCACATAATATCAGCCATAATTGTTTTGGAAATGCAGGCAATGAACTTTTTTTTAACAATAGTTACATATTCTTTTCCTACTCTTGAAGACCTCAAAACGATGTAGAACGGGCCGTGCTGACTAAAAACTTTTCTTTAGACGTCCGCCATATTGGCCCCCATCATTAAAATATTAGGTGTGAAGTATCCAAAAACTGTACAATTATCACAGATGCCAAGAAGTACCTGGGTGCCGAATTTCTCTCAAATTGGTCAATTTGTACGCCAGTCATCGTTAGAAATATAAACTTTTAAAATACCCTCTCTGAAATAAAGAACTCACTACGCTCGTTCAGTAATACTGCTTTTATTAAAATTATAGTGATTTATTGTTCATCATTTCTTTTCTCATTTAGCAATTTTTTTTTTTAATTTCTGGAGAAGATGTTTGATGTTAGTAATTTTTTGTAGTAATAAGAAATTATAAGTTTTTACCTTTAAGGGAATTTAAAGCTTTCTTTTTTTAATTTAATTTTCTCATTCCTTAGGAAGCTTTTTCCACCCCAAAAATTCAATTTTCTTCCTTGTGTAAAGTTAACAAGAGTTTGTTTTCTGGTAGAAATTTTCAATAAAAAGATTTCGGTTGGTTGGTTGAGGAGGTTTTCCTAGGGAAAGCGTTTCTAATCTCTCGAGCTTGTTTAATGGACCTGCTGGCTAAAAGCTTTCTCTTTCTAATCTACTTTTCCACTGCAAAGCTTCTCAATTAAATTTGATATGAAGTTTCCTGAGGGAAATCAATCAACTGGTTTGTTGGTACATGCGTGAGTATATATTCTCATCTTCTCGCTATTTTGTACGATTCAATTTACAATGTAAACCTTACCTAAGCCTGTAGATATTTGAGTTTGATTAAGGAACCAGATAATGTGGTTGCGTACTATAATAAATTACTTGTAAGTAGTTTGGGTCGTTTCCTTATTAAATGATTCTTATTGGTAAGTAGGGTCTAAAGGAAAAAATTAGAAGCTCACTTTTGCGATATTTCGACCCCTCTTTGGGTCATCTTCAGGCTGAAAACCATATTTATTGTTAGTAACTCTTATAAAGTCGTTATATTTTGTAACATAATACATAATTAAAAATGCTTATATATCTACCTGACTAGAAGATTACTATTTCATCCTTTAGTTTTTAAATTAAATTTTCTCTAACCTAGGTGGCTATTGTCAATCTGAAATGATAAATCTCTGATATAAGGTTGGTTCATGTTAAGTATAATTCAGGTTCTATTGGATATTAATATTTTGTACTTACTGTTTTGATAAGTTTCCTTAAAATTCCATAGATATCCTATGATTGTCAGTACAAATATTTGTTACAAGTCTACACTTATTATTAAAAATACTAATTTAAAATTCCTAATTTTTCACCAAACCAACCTCTCAAGGCATGTCTTTGCTAATTTGATTAATTTGAATAATTTATCCAGAGTAATTAGGTGTAGATTGGTGTTTATAAATTACTGTTAAAAAAATTAATAAAATATTGGGAAAGGGAGGTACCTTCCGTGAACGAAGAGACTACCCCTCCAGTGTCCAGGCAGTGCGGTGTACTTGGCGGTGAATATTCTAATGGTGCAGTGGTGATTGACGGGATGAGTGAAAGAGATGATGTTAAGGAGAGACTGAGTGCGTAAATAATAATTACACGTAGGCATTTAATTAGCACTCTGACACACAGAAGGTGGGGACAGGTAGGAATCCCCTTCAGTCCGTGGTGGAGCGGAGTAAAGAAGCAGTAACTTTTTTGGGGGGCGTGAAGGAATTGGTAAAATAAAAATAAATAAAATGCATGTATAAACAGGGCATGGAGGATAAAATAGCGCGGCAGTCTAGAGATAGGTAGTATCGAATTCGAGTTTTTTCGGTTTTTTAGAATTCACAGAGTACAGCGATACTGGGACTGCGGTGTCTGCATACGATGTATGAATATGTCTTGCCAAGAAGTTGTATTCGGTGGAGAGACATTAGAAAAAAGGATGGTAGAATGGTAATGGTGGGCCATAGTTTATATGGTGATGGGTCTCTCTAATTTACGCGGGTGTTTTTTTTTATTTAACCCCATATCTAGAAATGTATATATTTAATACTATAGATTTGGTTTGTAACTGTTTGAACCTTTCTTTTAAGTGTTTTGATGTGTATTTGTTTTTTGTCCTGTGTTTAATTTTTACTATAACTTAGATTGTGTAAATGTTAAATATCATAATCGTATTTTGTTTTTAGTAATGAGTACTTTTGATTAGGATTCATATTTATATTGCTTATTGCGCTTCGCTGTAATTTCATTTATTACAACATAGGTGAATGTCGAATGTGACTCAGAAAATTCATTTTTACAGAAAACTTAAGGTTATACTAAACCCACAACACATACTTGAGTAAGCATTGGGCCGTGAAATGATTTCAAACAAATTTATTGGGTCACGGGTCAAAAAAATTGAGAAACGCTGCTCTAGACCTTCCAAATTCCAAAGAACTTATAAATCCATAGATATATTATGTAATAGTTGTCACGGGGTTAGTATATCACTCCATCAGCTGTATAAGCCTTACTCCTTACATATGCTACTAGTTAGTCGCCACTTCACATAAGCAGCTACCCATTTATTTATACGGCGACACAGTGTGAACTCTGGTCCTGGAATTGAACCCAGATCTTTGGTTACTCATTCAAGTTGTGATTATGCCCGGTGCTGTTTAACTATAATGATAGGAGAGCCAACTGTCCTCCTATCCAAGCTGCCGAGGCCCCAATAAATAAATATAATTATCCTATAATTTTTAATTTATCAATGCCATCTTTGTTGCAGGTATGTTGAGTACTTTTCCGGTCTACTGTCTGGTAGCATACGGATTAACTCTGCGAGTCTTTACCTTACTCATGTTACGGTTTTGGGTGCTCCTGCCTTCGAACGCTGCGGTTCCGGGTGCCGAGCATTCATAAAAGTTTACGAAGGTCTAGTTCCAGTCTATACTTCAGGAGTGCACACAGTATCAGGCGATACACGACAGTTTACAGTCAACGTTGCGAATCAACATAGGAAAGGCCTTCAGCTTAGGGGAGACATCCTCATCAAGTGTTACCACAGGTAAAATATTTTCAGATATTATTTATTTAAGGTGGACATTAGCACAAAGTAAGCATTTGTATTCAATAGACCGCCTTTTTTTTAGAATATTGAAGATATTTTGTTGAAATATTATATTATATTATTTTGGTTTTTTAGTTTTTAAACTTACTTACTTTTATAAAAAGTAAGTACTTTTATAAAAATATAATATATTACGGTGCAAACATTAATTTATTGGGGTAAAAACAAATGGCACAAACTTCCGGATTATCATTAGAGGTAGGAAGAATAAATGGGAAAAAAGATTCACTGCCGAAGCCCCGTTTCTTTGGCCGGGGACTAGATATTTATGTATATATTATTTAGCCCAGAAAGAAGACCGTAATAATAAATCTGGAGAATGGAGTAAACATCTTGGGTGAAAGCTTTTCATTACGTCGAACACATTGAACTTAAAATCCCCGATTTTTTATTTTAATTTTTTCATTTTCTCGCACCCTCTGAACAACAGCCATATTTTGTAAACAAAACAGGTATATTTCTTAATTTGTCGATGATCAGTCTATGATTATATGTTTTTCTTTATCTATGTAGTATGAAATCTAAATTCTACTGTCTCACTACTGAATAATTATCACAATTTTGCCTTTTAAGGATAACGCTATTTCATTAAAAAAAAATCCTGAGAACAAACCAATCAGTTTAAGGGGTTTTTTATTTTACTTTTTGATATAAAGAGAAAGTATTGTGATGGCGCAAAAAATTAGATTTTGAGATTTTGATGGATTTACACGTTTTGAGGTCCCCTGAGTTAAAAAAAGTGGTTTTTAAAAATTGTCCTAAAAAGTGGACATTATAAATTGTTCCTTTTGTACAAGACCTCGCTTCTTCCCGGTACATAAAATTCCATGAAACCTAAACCATCATCCTAATCCTTTAGTTGAATCCATGGCTTCCATCCATATCCCCGACCGCCATCCCCGTCGGCTGAAGAGGTGTTGGCCAAGAGATTTATTACAATAATAAAATAATGTACAATACCTGATAGGAGTACTGCCACTGGGTGTAGCCTCTCCTCTTACGATACAGCACGCTAATTAATCCTTGTAATAGCTATGTTACTAATAGCAATCTTTTGCAAGTAACTTGAAATAAAAATTAAAAAAGAAAACAAAAAAAAAAAAATAACTTTTGCATATAAAGAGAAAGTATTGTGATGGCGCAAAAAATTAGATTTTGATGGATTTACACGTTTTGAGGTCCCCTGAGTCCAAAAAAGTGGTTTTTAAAAATTGTCTGTCTGTCGTCTGTGCCGACGCCTGGAGCCTAAACTACTGGTCCAATTTTGACGAAATTAGTAGAATTAAATATGTTCAGAAAAATCATACCCCGAGGTGAAATCGAGAAATGAATTTTAGCTCTAAATTTGGGGGCGCTACCCCCCAAAAACTCTGAAAAAACGTGAAAAAAAATTATTTATCGAAAACGGTACCGACGATTTTGATTAAAAAATTCTAAACTGTAGTCCATTTAAATGCGAATCTAACAATATAAGCCGTTTAACCGGGAAAAATCTAGTTGAAAATAAAAGAGAAAATAGCTGAAAACGCGGATGGAGAGAGCCCGGGTTCGATTCCCCGCCAAGGAGAAGTTATTTTTTGTGATACATTTTGATGAAATGATTAATAATAATTAAATTTACATACGGAAACTAATAAATGGAAAACACTAGGCTAAGTAATTATGAACTCGTACATGAGAAAGTTTGTCTGAGTTGTCTCGGACCGTTTTTTTTTATATAATATACTCTTCGTGCTTCCTATTAAATCAGAAATACATTTCATATGTTTGATCCCTTTGAGATTTGTGTCTTGCTAGGATCTTTTGCAATTCAGATCTACCGTGTGTGTAATATTTATTCCGGTTGAATGACTCTCCGATCAATGAAATACTCTTTATTATTACGCTTTATTGGGCATCGTCTCGCTATGAAACAAACCTCCCCATATAGTGCATAATCTATCCTGTCTATTAATCACGCTCCTCAAATTACTAGTCCCCATTATTCGTGCTTGCAATCAAATGTCCCTTTGAACTTAATCATAAAGTAGATCCTTGATCCTTTGATTTAAAGTTTTCTCATCATCCTAATTAATGGACATTGGAATCCCGGAGACTTCTTCAAGATTCATTAGTGACTTCATTAATTAATCTGAATTTTTTAGAAAACCCGTTTTCTTCTCTTAATCAAGTTTATTTTAAAATTTCATTTATTTCTTCATTTAAACTAAAATTTAATAACATTCGCTTTATTGGGAAAACAACTCTTAAATAAATGAATGATGTCAAACAGCAATAACATTGCCGTATGTATTGCAATAGTGTTTCCTTACATTTTTGATGGAATTACTTATATATATTTTAGTTAATACTATTATATTAATCATACTCACTACGTTTTAGCATTAATTAACTATTTAATACAGTATGGTGAAGTACTTTACTAAATATCTGAGTACTTCCAAGGTTTGTGCCATAACGAAGTGCTTACTGTGTTTCGATGATTAACTGCATCTCAGTGGATTAGATTCAAACACTTCCGCCTTCTACGCAGAAAGCATCTTAGCATGTATAAATCCGATAAAAATATTTTTATCTGAGCAAAATATACTCTCCTCAAGGCGATGCACCCCGCATTACTGTAGAAGCCTTGGGGCCAAACGACATTAAATTCTGCCGAAAGACCCAGAACTTCATGCTTGTGTATAACATAGAACGTTAGGAGATAAGGTCCAAAACTCTTTTAAATTATATAAAAATCCTTTCTTTTTTAATAATATTGTGTTTTCTTGCTGCGTTCTTAATACTTTTTTTGCTTCCTTACTTTGTATACTCCTGGAGACAGCGTGCTTAAACGTGGCTAACTAACATCAAGCTAGAATTTTGTATAAGAGTTTAATTTTTGGTGCCCTCCAAGAATGTGAGGTGGGCAAAGTTCGTCCGCAAGACAGCTTGCCATAAGCTTTAATAAAAAGGCTGGAATGTCCCGCCCATTATAGCGTAATTTCCATGGTCTTGAGTACAGAATTAATCTGTAGTCCTAAAAACAGATGATGTTAATTTGTTACTTGATAGTCAAATATTTCTTTAAATCAAAGTGGTTACCTTTCTCTACTATTGAATAGACAAATGAATTCGTAAATAGAATTTTTTCTTCAACTTAATTCTCTGGACTGGAAAGTACAGACTGCAGACGTAGAGAAGGTGCCAAAATCACATGGATAAGGAGAGGACGGTGATTCAACTGCATAACCGGGGGGGGGGGGGGGGTGAAAACAAAATGCAGATGTATTTCCTCTGCTTTTTTTTTTGACTATATGAATGCACTTTTGATCGAGAGCCAAATCAAATTTGGGGGAATTATGTTTCACATTCACAGTTACCAGTATATATAGAGTCTGCAAACAAAATTATTTGCTCTTTACTTCCTTTTTATTCACGGGAAATTCCCGTCGCTAAACTTCTCATTTTAGTTTTTTTAAACTAACGTAATTTATTGCTTTGTTCAGGCACTACTGTTCTATAGATGATGACGTGGAAGGATCCCCTTTAAGATGTAGTTCTCCTGAACCTCCTATCTACAGAGAATTGATATTCGCCTGTCAGTTCCACACATGCGCAGTTTCAGATCACACTCTTAGTTTTACCAGGAATCAACTCGACTCAGCGTGCAATGGTATGTTTGTTTTATTTAATATTTCTGATTTAGTTTACAAAAAGCTTTCTTCTCGCAATTTATGAATTTAATCCAATACCTAATGAAAGTAGGAGTCAATAAGAGACCGAATAAATAAATTAATATAGAGAGATCTCTTAAGCAAAGTTGATTTTTTTTATCAGTAAGCAAACAGAGTTCTAAGAAGTTGCTCTACTATCATTATCTTGAATCAAAAAGAGTTCAAAATAAAAATTATTTAAACTTATCTGTAAACTTTTTCAGTTCAACTCTCAAAACTTTATTTCTCTTGATAACAGACATTTCTTGATTAATTTCGACTTTTAGAACTCTGTGTCTTATCTTTTTGGATGAATTAACTCTTAATTATTTGTTTACTCATATTAAATATCTTCTGCCAGGGCCGTTTCTAGGTGTTTTGCCGCCCTAGGCGAAAATTTAAAAATTGCCCCCCCCCCCCCTTTTACTGTCAACGCCTTTTCTCTTTGTAATCCAGGCTAGAAGAAATTAATGTATTTGATACACAAAAGAACTTGTATTTCACATATATCCCATCAAAAAGTAAATGGGATTGTTACATTTTATGGTATTTCATTTCAAATATCTCTTATAACTTTAGTGGTATTTTAGGTCTTTCTTTGGTTGTTTAGTACCTTCCTTGATAAATCTGCACTATTTGGCCCACCAATTTCTAATTGTCCGATTTACCTGTTCCTTTTTACATATTAAAAAAGATACCGGTTGTACCACCTCGGTAAATTCAATCGTTTTTTTTTTTTTTTAAAAAATACGTAAAGTGTCACTTTCTTAGGGACATGATGAAAGGTTATGCCGAAAAGTACAAATCTTAACCTAAACTAACCATAACTTTCCCGTATTTTCTAAGGCAGTGACACTTTACGTATTTTTTTTGGCTAAAGTGAAAGTGATAATTAGGAAACTTTTGTATTTCGATTTGGACCTCTTCCTATAGTCTATATGCAGCATGGTTTGTTTTCTTCAGAAAATGACCGGCCATTGAAAGTACTCAGATTCTGTAACGGCACTGTATACAAATCACTTTTACATATAATAATGTACATATTTTTTTAAAAGAACTATTGAATTTACCGAGATGGTACAACCAGAATCGTTTTTAATATGTAAAAAGGAACAGTTTAAAAAAAATTGCAAGTAAATGAGACAATTAGAAATTTGGTGGCCAAATAGTGCAGATTTACCCCTTCCTTACCTTTATTTTAGGAAGTCATTATTAGGATATCTAATGTCTTTTTCTAATAAAATGGTGGCTAGTCCCACGAGTCTATATTGGCTCATGGAACTATGAAAGGTTTCTATTAATTTGAGTTTCTCATCAAAACAAAATTTTCATCTCACTTGTTTTGGCCCACTTACAACCAAAAGAGTTCTTAATTTGTCTCCACTTGAGTTTATTGTTTATTTATATAGTCAAAGTAAACAAATATTAAGTAATTGCTCGGTATATGCTTTTGAAAACAATACAATTTTTCCTATATTAATTTTCTTCTCTCCTAATTTGCTCGTTTTTTTATTAAACATTCATTTTTCCCCCTTCCTTTTGCCACCCCTAAAATGTTGACGCCCTAGGCAGCCGCCTAGTCTTGCCTATTAGTAGAAACGGCCCTGTCTTCTGCTAAAAAATCAATAATTTGACTTCTTGAGTTCTTTTAGAACGCTCGAGCTCTTATGTTGTCATTATAAACATTTCTTTAAGTTCTTATCGACTCTGAAATTCATATAATCTCTTCTGTTGATACTTCAGGTGATACCTCTTGAGTTCGTATTCTGTTTAAAAATCTACCATGCTTCGATTAATAAGTCAGACTTCTTGATTTCTTTTCTTTCAAGGGCTAGAATTAGGTAACACTCTTGTTTACGAGTAAATCTGTATCGACTCTTAAAAATGATCTCTCCATGATTGATTAATGATACTTGAATTTCCTTACTCTTAGAAGTCCAACTTCATCCGGTTGATAATACAGAGTTCTTGAGTTCTTGTACACCCCTAAGCGTTATGCAGCTCGTATTTCAGAGATAATTGAGATATTATTTTGAGATAATTGATTCAAACCTGTCAATTATCTCCAGATCTAGCTAATATGTTCAGTAAGCTACTATGTTTCCTGTTTGAACTATTGTTTGATGGATTGTTAATTATAGTAATGACTTAATTATGTTAATAAATACAATAACATAATTAGATCTCAATTTTGACATTAATAACACATAAACGTTTGAAAGTAGCGATATGCTTAATAAGGTAATTAGAAGTCCCTACTTAATTGTATTTAGAACAATCAATATATATAAAAATATCGTCATCAACTTTCACTCGTATTACCTTACCTTTAAAAGCACATTTTAATTGTTGAATATTGCGCAAAAATCACAGGTTACAAGTACTTAGAACAAATTTAGTATTATAATTATGTATTTATTTTATGTGAAGGGATTAGTTCAATTGTTCTGTACAGCTTTTAATTATCCGATTATTTCTTAAGTATTTATACTGATCCTTATAATAAGCCCCTGTTGCTTTTCTATTCACTTGACAAGATTATTTATCAGAAGCGTGAAAACGTGTTGCTTTGTTCTATTGTATGCTAGTATAAGCAAAACTATAACTCTTTTAAATACTAGTGAGGTCATCACACACCGACAAAACACAGAACTTGTTCGGGTCAATTTATTGTCTCATTATTAGTATTTAAACAGGTAATATTTTAATTTGACATTTAAGGTTTCTAAAAGTCAAGTTTTAATTTTTTACATCATACCTTTTTTCTTTACTTCAATATGGGTTAAATTCTATTCACTCTTTGCCGATAAATAACTAACTAAAAATTTTAGAATATTTCAGCGAAAAAAGTTACAGGGGATTATTGTAACAATAATGTGCTGAAAGTACTAAAATAGTTTTAGCCTAAAAAATACCCTGGATAATATATTTATTAAAAAAATACATACACGTTTCTATTAAGAATAAACATGACTCTTAATGATAGAGATTAGAAACTTAAGAAATTTTATGTAATGGAGACCTCAAATTTGATAATTGGGCGTTTTGAAAATCTTATTAAACTTGAGACCCTTCTTTCAAGTTTACCTTTTCTTTATTCTCAATTATTTAATTTTTAAGTTTTAGCTAGTATTTATACTACAGAAAGTTTAAATTTTAATTTAAATCAAATTATAATTATTATTAACAAAGGGAGACAGACAGAGAAAAATAGACTCCAGCGCGGAGACTTTTTTCATAGTATGATTACTACCTAATACTTAAAAATGAAATTTCTAATTGATTGTACAAGGTACAGGTACTAAATGGGTACTTTATAATTATAAGTTAAAACTTTATAATACTTCTCGGCCTAGTTTTATTGTCGTTAATGTTGACTTCTAGACTTGTGGATATTTGAAAGCTTCATTCGGGACTAGGTATCCAGTGTAGCTCAGTCGGTAGAGCGCTATACGCTATACTGGAAATATAGAGGCGCGTGGTTCAAGTCCCGGTGCTGGAGCCTACTTTTCTCTGTCTGTCTCCCTTTGTTAATAATAATTATAATTTTATTTAAATCAATTATTTAATTTAAATAAATGTAATGTATTAGAGAAATGATAAGTTTAAAAATTATAGAATTAATTGAAAATAGATATTTTGTGTAGAAATATTTTTTTATAAGTTTTACATTAATTGGAATCTACCTAAATGCTGCTATGGTCTTTCTTAATTAGTATTAGCTTAATTATTGTGATTTCTTTCGTCGTAAAAAAAATAGTCTAACATTAAATTAATATAATCTAAATTAATTCACAATCGAAAACTCAAATCGAAAACTCAAAAACAAATAGGTTATGGCTTGGGTCAATTTTTGAAAATGTACAATGGTAGTGACGGCAACCCCTCCTTCTATACGCCAAATGTTAAAATAGAATTTTAATTTTTTATTTATCAACTTTTATCTCGTTGCCATTTTGCCAAAACCCTTCTATAAATAATGTTTTCTAATTTAACTCCGGTACTTTAGGAACTAAACTTTATACTTTTTTGTTGAACTAGCTATCTGAGAGAAGAGAAATAAAATATAAGGAGGATTTTATCAATTATTTCTTGTTCTAGTTCTAATCCGTTTCTCGTTAATGAAAAACTTGTTCCAACTGAAAATTAAGTTATTATTTATTTAATAGATTTTCCAATTATTTGTGTCAATAGTTTATTTGCTAAGCTATTTTTCACCTTTTAGGAAAAGTAAATACCGCATCACAAACTTTTCTTTCCTTTCTTCACGCGATTCTAATTAAATACAAACTATTGCATGATGGTAATGAATACGAAAATCTAATGTATATTTATGTTTCTATTGTTCTAAATTAAATCGTTTAAAATTGACAGCTGGGAAATTATAAGTTGATTATTTTCTGTTATTTTAAAAAACTATAGAAACCATTATAGGTAAAAAGTTTATTTTTAATGTATTTTTATTCTTGTTATATATATATATATATATATATATATATATATATATATATATATATATATATATATATTTATATATATATATTTATATATATATATTTATATATATATATATTTATATATATATATATATAAATTTTTTTTTTTTTTTTTTATTAAAGTAAATTAAAAGAATTGAAATGGATAATACGTAATAGGTTTATTGGTGAGGTGCACAATAAATATTTCATGTTTTTCTTTTTATAAAATTATAAACCAACCATATATATATATATATATATATATATATATATATATATATATATATATATATATATATATATATATATATATATATATATATATGTAATTAAAGTTTTGTCTGTACATTATCAGTAGCTAAATTTTTGGATACTAATTCAATTTATAAATTAGAAAACCAAAACCAGTCTTATTTTTTTTCCTATCTGTTTGAATTTGTCTTTATGAATGTATGTGTGTGTATGTATGTCTATAAATATGTGTATCTTCAACTTTTATCAACTTTTATACAGTGGTGGGCCCTAACATGTATCCCATATTGCAGGCTTTGTTTTGTCTGAAAATATTGAACATTAAAAATGAAAAATCTAAGAACAACTAAGAAAACGTTTTATGAAAATATTCTTCTTTTTTTTTATTTACTTGCATTATAATCGGAAATACATAATCCATGAAATTTTCATCTTTCTAGGTAGTTAGAAAGTGGGTTAAAAATGTATTTAATAATGTTCATTTCATAGGGCCGCGAGACCTCTTATATAGTTAAAATATATTTAATTAATGTATTTTGATTCCCTTACATCGTGTCTCTTCAAGTTAACATTCATAGATCTGTATTGCATACATGATAATGATGTCTTGTATAGCTACAGGCCACGTTGGATGTTGAGTGTACCTAACTGCATTAACTTTGTATATTATATTTAATTATAATGAATAATAAACTACGTACAAAGTAAGCCACTTACATGTAATCCCTTTGTCCTGACACAAATTCTAATCCTGATGGTTTAAGGACTAGAACAAATATATATGTATAATATGTTTGACATTAAGTTAACATATATTTTAGTAAATTACTTGTAATAACCATATAGTAATCATTTGATTACAATTTAAAGCAGTCTCAGATTTGTAAAACGTTTTCAACACCTAGCGATATTTAATGTCTATAAATTTAACCAATTACATTCAATTATATTTGTCATTTTTATCGGTTTTTTAAAAAGCTCGCCTTTCAAGTAGTTAATTATATATACATTTTTTGCTTAAAAGATAATTTATACTATTTTTATTTTTTCTACAATTAAAGTAATATTAGCCTTCATTAAAACTTAACACCCACATTTCTCTGAAAAAATAATCAACTTTTAATAAAAATGTAAATTTGTACCCTATAAAGTAGAAAAAACGAAGTATTTAAAAATTCCGAAACACTATAATTTTGTCACCTTACAACCCTATTAAAAGCTAAATAGGTGTCTACTCAATATCTAAGTGGTCAATCCTTTCTCTTTTCTTAAGCGAACTTAAATACTTTATTAATACTTCTCACTTCTTTAGAAGTATACATTTTATTTTCAATTTTTTTTTTTTGCTTTTAGCGAGACATTTTTTTCATGAACAGGTTCTTTTAAAACTTGAAATTTAGGTTTATGTTATACATATTTAAAATAGCGTGTAACTTCAATCTATCAACATAATTTGCTCAAATATTAAATATATGTATATATGTATATATATATATATATATATATGAATAAATTCTCGACCGTAAATATAAACAGAAAACAAACAAAACTCAGGTTTCGGTCACAAAAATCGTCTTTATGTTACCATAAAGTAAAAACCGAAACGTCGGGATTGTAACATAAAGACGATTTTTGTGACCGAAACCTGAGTTTTGTTTGTTTTCTGTATATATATATATATATATATATATATATATATATATATATATATATATATATATATATATATATATATATATATATATATTTTTATATACATATATATATATATATATATATATATATATATATATATATATATATATATATATATATATATATATATATATATATATATACATATATATATATATTTATAAGCACACATTGATTTATGTATGCTTAGGTATGGGTGGTGTTTGTGATCCTCCCTCTCTTTCTCTCTCTCCCTTATATATATAGATATATAATTTATATATATATATATATATATATATATATATATATATATATATATATATATATATATACACCCGTGTGTGAGTGTGTGTGTATTTATTTATACAGACAACTATTTTAAGACCCTAAGGCAATATATTTCACTCCTAATATTATATTATATTGTAGCATGGAGTATTAATCTTTTATCCTGATATAATTTGTCGGGTATACTTTTTTTCTTTCAAATTTGCGAACTGTTTTTATAAAATGTACCCTTAGGGCCCGTTCTAGATTTTTTTTTTAAATGTTTTAAAAAAAGAAATTAAAAAACAAAATTGAAATATAATATAATACCACTCCTTTCACACAACAATTACTTTAAGAAAAATATATACATTTTTTTTTTTTCTTTCAGCCCTTTTATATCAAGTTGTTTAATAGTATACGAACCTGTGCTTTATGTGTGACTTTTATTTATATTTATTCATATGGTATTTATTTATTTTTTTTTTTGCCAAGATTTTAGCAGCCTAAAGCAAGATTTTTAATTTTCCACGTTATAGATATTCCTTTTTATACTTCATATATTAAGAACAATGAATTGCCCTGCCGAACACCGTATACATCTTCTTCCACAGATTATTATTAGAAGTAACAATGGACAACATCGTATTGCCTTTTTATTGTACTTTATTTATCTATTCTTTGACGTTGGTTTTCTTTATTTTCTTAAAAAAAAATATATTCAAAATGTTTTTTGTTTTTGAGCTTACCGAAGGTAACGGAAGCTATGTGATCGTTCTGACGAACGAGCATTTTTTTATGTCTTCAATTTCAAAAATTCCAAGACAGAAATCTGTTTCAGACGCTAGGGAACATTTTTGGTTCCGTGTCTGTCAGTCTTTAGCTTAATTTTTGCGAACAAACATATCTTAAAAACTATTTATCCGGTTTTAATTTAATTTGGATGGTTGGTCATAATTGGCCTATTGTTGGTGCCACATAAGTTTCAACATTCTGCGTTCATTTCTTTTTCTTCTACATGCATACAAACATACATTTATTCACACCTATACCTTCAAAAGTATTCATCTGATTTTAATGAATTTTGAATAATTAGTCGAAAGTAGCCTATTTTTAAAATTAATAACAAGTCTACCAATTTTGTTATATTTAGTGCTATGTTAAACATGAGCGTTGATTCATTGATTGATTCAACATCTATGTTGTTGAATGTCCTTCATTTTACATTTGATGTAATTTTTTGTCACATCTATTATGTGATTATTTTAAAATGTGTGTGGTCTAATAAATATTTTGGGCACAATGAAGCGCTCTACAATTAACTAATCGTTCTAATGTAGCTTGTCTATTATTATATACAAGGTTTACTAATGATAATATCGTTTCATTAAATTGCTAACCATTGCTATGTAAAATTATCCTTTATAATTAACATAAATATACGTTAGATATTTATAATTTTTAGTCATTATAGTATTTGAGTGTGTTTGTGAAAGAATAGTAGAATACGAATAATTTATAAATTTAGGCTACGTTAATAAAAATAACATTGGACTATTAAAAACTTGTTAAAGTCGAACCTATAATAATGAATGTTATAATACATAGTTACAAAAAGCTCTAGCTTGCAAAATGAAGACGATTATCTGTTGCAATTCCTAATTTAATACTTCGCAAAATAGTAATTGTAGCTATTTGGAAATAGTTTTAACCTCCAGAATCTAAAGCAATGAGGATAGTAATGAGCCACCAATTTATTATTTAATCTATATTTAATATTTTACCATTTAAAAAAGTCTTAAATATTTCCTATGCAGTCACTAAATTTTTGAGTTTTTTTTTAACCTAAAAATAATACATGATTTTAGGGGTTACATGATTTCAGGGGTTATAAAAACACTTTTTTATATATAAATGAGTATATACGTTAAAAGATATAGTCTATCTATATTATTAAAAAAGTTTATCTTCAGTAGGGAGAAAAAGTTTAGAGGGAACTTCCCTGAACTCAAAAAGTAGGGAGGAAAAGTAAAAGTAGGGCGAAAAAGTAAAATAGAGAGAAAAAGAAGGATTGCCAACTTTATTATTTTATAAATAGTAGAGAATGAATGGCTAATGTAGTGAGGTTGTAGAAATCAGGTTGGCGACACTGCTTTTTCGACCTTGTTTATCATTGTTTATAACCTGCATCTAAATAACCTTCTATTTGAGTTAAATTCAATTCTTATATTTGTTCTTAATACTGAATCTCTTACATATGTTATTAAAAGTGCTAACAATTATAGTTATTTATTAATAATAAATAAAAACTGTGCAATGGATGAAAATGTCTATTTTCTCCCTATTGGAGATAAAATATTGTATGTACCTCGGGAGTAAAGTGCCATTATTCCCCTCACGATAATTATCTCCCTCGGCTGCGCCTCAGGAATTAAAAAGTCTAATTCCTTCGGCTTCGCCTCTAGAACCAACTTTTTCGCTCAGGGAATAATGGCTTACATTACTCCCTAGGTGCATAAATAGAAATCTTCAGAATAATCACATTGTTTTCGTTACCTTCTGTAAGCTCAAAAGCAAATTTATGTGGATTTATACAAAAACAAACATGATCATAGTTAATTATATATCTTGAGAGTATTAATTATTATTGTTGGTTTAATAATCCAAAATTAATCGCATTGATTTTTATATATATATTTTTTTACTTATAATTTTTTACATTCCCACGCTATTTTAACTATTTAAATCGGAGTAAATTATTTTAATTTCTTGAAAAAAAAGGGTGTAGTATTTAACATGCATTGTTCAACTTAGTAGACTCAATTTATTCTTTTTACGTCCATGTCAGTAGCACCTGTTTTAATTTTAATAATAATAAATGAGAGAAGTAGTATAAATGTTTTGCCTTTAGGGCTGCTTGTTGTTCACTATAATTTTAATAATATTTATTTCTAGATAAAATTAACTCGCAGACAGAAATTAATTTGATTTTAAATTACTGTTGTATGCAGTTGTTGGTTATTTTTTTAAAATGAATTTTGAATTGATTGATAGTTTACTATATTATTATTTTTTCTCTAATGTTATATAAATATATGTTTTTAAATATCAATTTAATATTTTTAAGCATTATAACATATACATATTAGATAGAGGAGATAACAAATAGTGAGTTAATTGAATATAATATTTATCCTTTTATAAAATAGACGCAAATAGATTAGATTTTATTGAAATAAATCATAGTTGTTTATCGAATAGTGTGTGTTTCAAGCAGGAAAATGTTGGTATTTTTATTATATTTTTAATAAGCAATTTTAAAATGCGGCAACCTTTGTATTTGTAATAAAATAAAAATTTTAATCCTTTTGTTTGTCATTCTAATGATAAGAAAAACAACAGCTTCAAACAGATGGTGATCGAGAGGCTCAAAGCATTTTCATTGTACACCTACAGTGATTTAAGTTTGAATCCAAGAGATGTGTCACACTTTATCACATTTATAGTTATGATCACTGGCTTATTCCTTCTTAAATGGATAGTTGATTTAGTGAAATCCATATATATATAAAAATGCTCTCCTCACAAGTGCATTAAAAACTAAAAAATTTGTCCTACAATCTCGAACAAAACGTTCTCAAATTCATAGTATAACACTGAATTCAAATCCAATAATATCCTAATTCAAGCAATGTATTCTTTAATACATTTAAAAAGTTGACTGTGTACTTCGGTTTCGATTTGTTTTTGTAAAATCAGATTTATTTTCATCAATATGTCGGAAAATAATTTTCCTTGATTACTATCTATGTTTTGATTCGTATTTAAATAGACTACATTTTAAAATTTATCTAACATGCTTGCCAAATTTCATCGAAATCTATCTACCCAGTAGTTTAGGCTCTGCGCTTTTCTATACACTACAGACAACAGAAGAGAGAAAAAAAAAAAAAAAAAAAAAGAAAGGAACACCTTTATATGGACTCAGGAAAACATGAAAATAACAAATTTAATTTTCGCACAATCACAATAATTTTAGAAGTAAGAATTGTAATAATTTCGTTTAGCCAACCCTAGAGTAAACGCAGAGACCAACAAATTCATTAATGAAAATCATAGTCTCCTATTTAATCAGTGCTGCAATTTGAGGAGACACTTAAATCTATAAAAACCAATTAAAGGTAAACATTTAACTTGGTTTCCCTTTTCTAGAGAAAATTAAAATTACATTTCCACGATAAAAGAGATTTGTTTTCAATTCGTCAAATATTTATTTTCAGTTGATATTTTTATTACGTGTTAAAGTTCGCGCTTAATTGGTTATAGCTGGATCTTATACTTTCTTTATTTTATTTTATTTTCCGGTTGTATTATTTAATTATATTATAATATTGTAAGAGTATTATAGGTTTTATTTCGCCTGTGTAATTGTTTCGGATCAGGTGTTCGAAACGGTAGTCACGCTCAGGTAGCATGTTGTTAATCTCTTGATACAACAATGTTTTCTCTATGTTTATGTTGAGGATAGAGAGCAGTGATTAATTCTGCTCATGTTGTTTAGAAGGGCGTTGTAACGCCCCCATCTTCATTTACATAATTTTGTCCCTCGTTTGGGCGCCACTGATTAACCGCGGGGGGAATCACAGAGTCAGGTTAGTGTCTGGCTCATCCGCTTTAGTCTTAGTGTTGCGCTGCAATCGCTACGAGCCTAACCTTTTTAACCTTCCCTTTTAAGCCATGTATCTTTCTCCTCTTGTGTTATCTTTTGACAAATTACCAACCTCTGGTTCTCTGAGAGCCGTTTATAACGTTGTGACAACGTTACGGATTTATACTGTGAGATCTCAGGCTACCCA
Organism: Gerris lacustris; assembly: GCA_951217055.1. NCBI lineage: Eukaryota > Metazoa > Arthropoda > Insecta > Hemiptera > Gerridae > Gerris > Gerris lacustris. The sequence continues at coordinate 34,105,534 of OX578278.1, forward strand.
AAATACAAATAAAGGAAGCTTAGGTTTTTCACTCGAGCCAGTGATTTGTCATTTCACGTTGCTAACTATTTAATTTTACTGCTTACAAAAAGTAAAATCAGTGATATTACAAATTGATTTAAATGTGACCATTTACCCTTGAATAGAATTAACAAGGAACAATCATATCTTTGATAATGTTTTTTTTGTATATTTATTATTTCTGCTTTTCTATTTTTATTGTTATACAAAGATAATAAAGCTGAAGAATTCTAAAAATAACTATTTATCACTTATTATCCTTCGCAATGACAGTATATAATTAGAAACTTGTTGCTTGGTAAATAATTCTGAGCGAATTATAATAAGTAGTTATGAGTCCTTGTGGGTGTTAATTTATTTACTATCAATATTGTGTCAATTTTCAAAATTTTATTATTCTATTATTTATTAATAAATGTTACCAGTTCATCACATTTTATCATCAAATATTTTACTTTAGAAAGAAATAAAAACGTTTTTAGGTGATAAATATCGTCTACTTTAAGGTGTTGGGGTCCTATTACCTGAGTGGAAGGAAAGCTGGCAATTCAATATCTAAAATCATATTACTTCATATTTCTTAAGAAATTTCATTTCCCTCCTCTATCCAAATACAATTTCCTTTTTTCCCCATTTTATCGATGAACCATTTTTCCTCTAATAAAAAAACTTGACCTTTTAAATTTTATGAAATTTCATTATTTTTTAACGTTGAAAATCATACTAATAAAATGTCAAGTGTGACTTTTAAGTTAGTTACCCAGTCTATTCAGAATAACTTAAGTTATCCTAGTCCATCTTAAAGAGCATTAAAGTGATATATAGCATGCTATACGATATACTTTTCTTTGAACATTCTCATTTCGCTCATATTTATTTTCATTTTTTAAATAAAATATGCCATGCTGACTAAAATTTTTATATTTATTCGATCTCCACCTTGAAAATAAATTAAATTTTTGTTTTATTTAGTTTTTAAAATATTAGGTCTACATAACTATTATCTATATATCTATCTGAATGAGATTTGCCCGCAACGTCGATTTACCCTTGGTTTAATGTTGGTGGCGGACATTTTTTTGGGGGTTTGCTGTGGCTAAACGGTATTTCATATCAAAAAACAGATTTCACCAGCAGTAATTGATTTTGGGAGATCTACATTAGATAGAGATAGCTTATTTTTATTTTATGTTAATTTTATACATTTTCTGCACAATATTTCATTTTTATAACACTTATAAGACATCTAGATTTATATTTGGCAGGCATATTGGCACAACGAACTACCATTGTCGAGCCAGATTTTTACGATTTTTGCTTATTAGTATGGAAAAACTAAAAGATAGTGTGAAAAATGTTCAAAAATTACATTAATTTTAAGTTCTTAGCTCAGATTAAGGTAGAACCGATATAAATTTGACGAAAATGTCCGAAAAAAAACACGAAAAACCACTCTATTCCACTCCGCAACGCCGGGTACTTCAGCTGGTTATTTTTAAAAATTCAATTCGATAAGATTATTTAGTAAAATTTTATTATTAGAAATAATTCATAAAAAGTGTAGATGATTTGAAGTATAATATAATTAGGATAAAGAATCTTTGAATACAGTTTGATTTATTCAGTTTTTATTAGAATGAATATAACAAAATATCTATACCTTATTGAGAAATGTGAAAATGATTTGAGTTAGAACAATTTCCTAGGAGGTGTGTAATGAAGTTACTCTAGATTCCAATTTGATTAATAGATTCAAATAGGATCCTTGTTAGGGTAGGATAACGCTTTCCATTGAATTATTACTCCTGGGCATTTCCAATCAACGTGCTCGCTTAAACACGTCCGACATGCTTCTGACCCGAATCCTGCATGCTCGAATCTCCCGTGTCCATCGGCAGACCACGGTTGGACGAAGAGCAAATCAACCAGGAAGGTGACAGCAAACAACCTCGATTAATCAAAAACAGTTCGTTGATATTACATATCCGTTTTAGTCGAAATTTCTTGTCACTGCGTTTGCCTTCCTTGTTTGTGTATCTGTGCATATTAATATTGACGTATCTTTTGTTGGTTTGCATCCTATTATGCGTTTGATATATTTTTGAATACCTGAAGTAAGTGTGTGAGTTGTTTTACATTTAGATAAAAAATTTGAACTGTTTTCAAGATACCTATAAAAATTCAAATTTTATTGTTCAAATCAACAAGTCAAATTGAAATAATTTAATGGTCCTGAACAATTTTATTTATCAAAGTCAGTGTGTACTAAATATTTGAAATTACAGTTACAAACTGAAACAAAATTATACCAATGTAATGTTCTCATAAGATCAAAATCAAACTGCCTTTAGGCGGACTTTTATGAGTCTGATTTTTTAGTTTGAGTTCGTTTTGCACTACTGTGTCTTCTTATCTTCTAATGTTGCCTTATGTCAGTGCCTACTGTCAGCTCTTTCGTATTTTTTGTACCCGGCTTAATACTTCTCTCCAACTAAATTGATCGTAATCGTGCTAAACCATAATTGTTTGCAAGTGTAATACCCTTTCCCTATTTTATTTAACTATGGATTAACATCTATGGTTATTAGGGTACTGATTATGGTGATAATAAACTTTGAAGTTGTTTTTGCTTTGTGCGATATTTTGACCACAGTTAGGTCATTCTCAACCTTAATATTTAAATCCTTGGCTTACATCGCAGTTTGCAATTTTTTAAAAATGTATTTGGTATATTTTATAAATTAGTTTGTTCTGCTCACATGTGAGAACTTAATTAGTTCTGATTAGTCTTCTGGTACGATGGTAATGGTAATACGTAATTTCATGTTTAGAATTGATTAAGTTTTAGTGACATGTGCAAGCTCCAAAATCTACAATTGTATACCCGTCACGATAACCTATCTTTAAAACTTTAACACACATCATGGTTTTCGCGTATCATTATTCTGTCATTAGCTAACCTCGAAATAATTATTATTTTGGCTCCTCTTGACGGATTTGAGTATTTGAGTCCATAAAATGTTTTTGACGCCGCATAAATTAATATAATTAATTTGTCATATTCAAACTCCACATTTTTTTCTTAGTTAATGTTAGTTTATGAATAATTAATTTTGTTGAGTAATCTTGTTTATTGATCGTCGTCTCAAATTACCTATATTTTTACTTGTTAATAATCTATTAAAAATATTTATGTTTTATCAAGCGTCAAGTTCTAAAACTTTGTGCTTAGTGATCAAAGCGATGCTAAATCTGAGAATAAGTTTATGAGAGATAGTTTTGATAAAATATTTTAATTAATTATTTATGTTGGCTTTTAACTTCAAGTTTGTTATCTATGTTGCAGATCTAAGGTTTCCGCTTGACGGTGCTGTCGAGTTGCATTTTGGTGCGCGTGGAGAGGCCCGTACACTACCGGCGCCAACGCCTGCCGTGCCCGTTGACACGGCGCCGGATCCCGTCACGGCCTGGGACTCCCTTCAACACCTGGAGAATATCGTCAGTCCACCTTCCACACCTCCGGACTCGGACCGCTCAGACGATCAACATAACCGTAAGTGTCTAGTTCCAAATGGTTTTTTTATTGTAGCTTTGTAATTTAAGGTCCCAATGTCCTTAAAGACATACGAGAAATCCTATTTTGACTGGAACTTGCGCTGATTTCAGATTAAAGGACATATGAATGTTATCACACTTGCTTCCTATTTCACAATATGTACTTAGATCATAGAGGCTTTAGCAGTAGAATAGTAGTAGTAGTATTGGAAATACATCAACGAAATTTCTTGGTCTTGGTTAAAAATCTCAAAGAACCGAGAGGTTATTACTTCATGATAGAGTCTTAACCTTTGCTGTTTTGCTCTTTAGGCATGAACTATGCACTTGTGCTTGGTATCAGTTACAAAATAAATTTTTAGAATTACCAGGTCCTCTTGTTCTCCATTTATGCGATATGAACTGTTTCAAAGTATTGTTCTGAATGAGCGGGGTATCTTTTGTGAGGCGTAACATTTGATCCTCTTGCAATTATTTTATGCAAGGCTTAGAATAAATATTGGGGGGGATAGTAATAATTATTATTAATTATAGGATAAAGAATAAACTTGTTTTTACATATAGATTCATTAAAAAACACACATGCTTATTAACTCGTCTTAATGTATGGTAATTATAGAACATGGGAGCGTCTCCACCCACCTAGATATATCATTAGAAAAGTATTGTCATTAGAGAAATATCTGTTTTACCTCTCACAATTGAAGTATATAATCGTGTTTGCTATTACTTGGACCTTGGTACAAATACCCTAAAAATAAAAATTCATAATTAAATAATTATCAGTTATACTTTATAGCTATCAAAGATAACTCTAATTAGTTGAAAGGTGACGAATTAAACTTTGTAGTGAAGGAGTCTGCGGCTAAATTTTAATTAATTAAGATATCCCGGAAAAGGTCGCGTGAAGTGTCAGATATTTTGTTGATACCGTCTCAAACCTACTAAAGGGATATTCTTTCAAATAAGTTTCTTATTTATTTTCTTATTTTAATTTATTTGTCCCAATCGTTAATAGCATTACTATCAGGGAAGATTTAGTGTAACATCAGAAACTTTGGACATTGTTCAGTATGAACTTCAGCGTGAATATATTTTTTGTGAATCGAATGGAGATTTTTATTGTTATTGTTAGCCACATATAAATATAGTTTGTTCAATCTAAATAAACTAATTACTATCAACAGCTATTCTCCTTGATCCGTTTATATTAAATTAAGGGCTTAGGGCTTAGAATTACGTCTCTAGGGATAGAATTGTATAGGAATTACGGCTTACGTGCTTATCTACGAGGCTATAAAGATCTTAACATAGGAATCCTAACCCCTAAGAGGGTCTCTATCTCTATTTACTGTAGCTGAAATCCCTAATCGATTTTAAAATTTTATGATTACTCCCTTTTCATTATCAATAATTCTTTAAAATTATAACATTTACTATAGGAGAATTCATTATAATTAAATCTATTTATTGACATTTTCATGTCTTAGCTGTGGCACATAACCTCGAAAATCGTTACCAAAAACTAGCGTTACACGAGTAGGGGAGATATAGAAATAGGGAGTTAGGAAGATATAGGAGGTGTTCAATCGAGTTTGCTCCCACTACCGGGCTTGGTAGGGCCTACCCACCCCTGCCCTCCCGATCGGCAACCTACCACGACTCACTCTCTTCGCTTCTCGCTACCACTCCAGTAGTCGCTCACGAGATTTTGAAGTTTGAGGCTAAGGGGTGTAATTTATTTCTTTTACAATTTTAGTGTTGGTGTAATATTTTTTAATTTTAAAAGAAGTTTGGTCTTGATTTTTTTATTTGTCATCTTGAATTTCTTGTAAATTCTTGGTACAACTTGTTTCGTTAGGATTTATACTTTGCTCATTCCAATAGGATGTGAGTTACATTTTTATGAGAGTTATGTTTAATTTCATATTTCTGGACATGTATAACATATAGGTAAATCACTTAGTCCTGGCATATAGTTGTATTTAATGCCGTGTATGGTACCTTCTCGCCTTATCAATTTATTAATTTTGATTATATCTGTACGTGGAAATTATGTTTTCCAAAACCATGTTTAAGGGGAACTTTTTGGACAATTGATTTGAAATTTCTTGCTATTTCTGGTTTTTCTTAGAGTTTTATGTTCCATATTTCAATTATTTTCTTTTTAAATAGTGTTATTAAGTCTCTTATTGATATTTTTTGTCAGATTATTTTGTAGGGGTTTTGGCAAGGTTGTCTGCTTCCTCGTTTCCTTTAATTCCTGGATGTAATTTGACCCATATATAGTCTTTCTTGTTATTTCTGCTATATTGTTTAAAATATTTATGAAGATGTGGTGGGTAGTGTATAAAATGCTGCCCTATATTTTAAGAACCTCCATTTTGTCACATGCTATTTTTTATTTTTTTGTAATAGTTATTTTGTGTCTTTAAAAATGTATAGAGACGGTTAAAATTATCTGCAGGCTACTCAATTCATCCAAATTTCTTCAAAATTAGTAAAAATATTCTGCCAAGTTGTGTGGCACATAGATTTCTCGCGACAAAATTGTTTTGATTTTACACATGGATAAAAGTATGAATGAAGCAAAATTTAATAAGTTAAATTAATAGATGATTGAAATGAATATGGGACCAACTGTGGGCTTCATTAGACAAACCATCCAAATTTCTTAAACATTTTTTAATATTTAGGGGTTAATAAAATAAAACTTTTTGGAAGTTAAACTAATGAGCGCAGTAGGTTGGAACTTGTATTAAACCAGCAATATTGGACAAGTAGGTTTTTAAGATATTATGTTAGTTCCCATAAATTTAGACAGACAGACACGGGAGCAAAAAATCCCTGTTGTTAGAACGGATTTCTGAGATAAAAGTTTTGAAATCGGGTTCATTAAACATTTTTCATTCTTCAGAACTATTACATACCTTCGATAAACTTAGAAGCATAAATATCGTATTATTTCATTTATATCACCTTAAAACGTCTACTCTTACTAACTGCAATTGCAATAAATGACAAGGGATTTAAAGATTATTTGCCATAAAGAGATTGGAAACTCTAAATGCTTCATAAAAACTATAAAATATAAAAAATAATAAAGGAATGCAACTTGCCTTAAAGTAAGCATGCATATCTTATTTTTTAATTAAACTGTTTAAAATCTGTGTCATCAGCTAGCTCACATTGGATATTATGAATTATAATTCCAGCACAATTTGAGCTCCACATGGGTTTAAATTTATTTAAATAAATAAGAAAATGTATATTTACTTCGATTTTATACCACGTGGGTTTTTCAAAACGACTATAATAAATTAAAAGGAGAAAATTGTTTAATAGTTAATTAAATATCATTTATAAAAGCTGTGATTCATTTTTGGTCTTTTAAGCGTTGCTTCTTGATATATTATATTGCCTGTTTAAATTAATTATTTCAGATTCCAACAGAACCGCCTAGTTAAAGCCAATTAGTGTTTATGAGAGAGAACCTAAAAAAAAGTTTAAACGACTTCTAAATGTCAATTAAAAAACATTAATTAACTCGAAATTCGTCAAGAGCTCGTAACTCTTGGTTTCAATGTGAATTACATATTTACTGCAAAAAGAACCGCACTACTCTTGTTGACATTTCGTTATTAATCACTGAGGATTTTTTATATAAATTAGATACATAAATATAATATGTAACTTACTTTGTACATTACATAAATAATTTGTATGCGGTTGTTATGTATATACTTAAAAATGCTAGAAAAACTAATTTAAATTTATAGATGAACTAGATTTACCCAACTTTTTTAGAGTAATAGGTTATTAATTTTGCTTCCGAGATTACCGTAGGCAACGGAAGCTATGTGATCGTTCTAATAGATAAAGAAATTTTATGTTTCCAAATAAAAGTATGAAAATTTCCATTAAAAAAATGTCCAAATTATAAAAGGAAATGCTTTTTAGACATTAGGGAACATTTTTGTTCGTCGGTCTGTCCATAATTTTGCGATCCAACGTACATATCTTAGAAACTATTTGTTTTTATGAAATTTGAGTTGACTTATGGTAGACCATAATTAGTCTATTGTTGGTGCCATACATGTTTAAACCTTCTGCGCCCATTGGTCTCTCTTCCACATTGCCAATTTATTATTTTAATCAACACCCATATATTTTAACCATAAGGAAATTTGGATGGTTTGTCCAATGTATCCCACGTATTGTCCCATATTAATTTCAATTGGGTCTGCTTATGAAATTTTGCTGAATTATACTTTCATTAATGTTAAAAATCATAACATTTTTGTCAGGCCAAAAATCCTTTTTGATATGTCAAAAAGAAGTGGAAAAAATAAATAAATTTAAAAATAATGTATTATACAAGTATAACATAATTAAAGCATACGCGATTGGACGTTATGTGCCACACTAGATAATAGACTATTTTTGTTGTCATTATTTTGATATTATAATTGCTTCCGAGCTTACCGAAGGTACCGGAAGCATTGTGTGTACTTTTGAGGACGAAAAAAATGTGTCTTCGATTTTAAAAATTCGAAGGCAGAAATCTGTGTCAGACATCAGGGAACATTTTTTTATATTTCTATTCGCTAGGGTTGTTATGTTAATCGATTATTTTTTATACAATTTTTTCTCAGGTCAATGATTTTTAAGACCAGTAAGAAAAAAATCACTTAATATAGGAATATAATAAATATAAACTTTAGTTGATAATATTACACTTTTGATAAATTATATTTATCTCTCGTTTTAGTTTTATTGTAGTCGTAAGATCTATATAATTAAGTAATGTACTTTGTTATGTGTAATATAAACTGTACGCAACTTATCTATTGTAGGATTAAAGACGTGAAGTATTGTTTTATTTTGAAATTTAATCCTTTTTGATTCTATGATGTATTCCTTAAGAATGTTTACATTTATTGTCGGTGTCTAAAAGCTAAAACGAGGTCAGTTTGAAATGGGAACTAGGAATCACTCTAAAAGTGGGGGAGTAGCTAAAACCCAGACAGAAACAAATTTCACAAAAACAGTCAAACTATTGGCTTTGTTTACCTATCTTGTGCCAGAAATCTGTGTGTTAGTGATAATCAACAATCTGTTCCATGCCAAATTTACATTTTTGTTTTGTTTTCTTTTCCTTGCCTAAGTCTGTCCGTCTAGGGTTTCTTACTAAATTTATTTTATTCCTCTAGTTTCTTGTAATGTATTTCTCTTTATATTTTTTTCGCTGTAATTTAAACATATGTTTTTAACTTTACCAATAACATTTCTTAATATATTTTATTATTTAGTTTTTATAATATTTATTATACCTTATAAAAATAGTCAAACCATAAAAGTTTCTCGTTCAACCCAAAGTTATACAAGTCTAGATTAAATTGGACAGCACTTGGTTTCAATTAAGTTTTGAATGATTTATTTATTTTATGTGTAAAGTATTCCTATCTATAAGTTTTTAATCTTTACTTCTTGATGCAAAAGTTGTATCCCTTCAATTGTTTATCTCTTAAAGTTCCTTTCTCATGTTTTCTAAACAAGTAAAATCTAAAGGTAAAACTCGTTAAGCTTTTGAAAATTTTCTCCAAAGTTTTCCCTTCAGAATTTAAAACGACTCGCCAAAATTGTTTAGTTGGAGGAGAAAGGGTTTAAAGCTTCTTGTTTTATTTTTAGACCATTTCCAAACATAATACTTCTGAAAGAGGAAACGAGTGACTCCTATAACTCGGAGATAGTTCGGGACTCGTTTAGTAAATTTCTGACTTTAAGGTGAAGTTTGAGATGGTAGTGGGCCGTGACTGTAGCCATTATCTTTAGGTCATTAGTCAACTGCCTGGTTCAGCCGCTCTCACCAGAGTCGACTCTGCTTCGGATCGATCCACACAATGCACAGCTAGCTGGGGTTTTCACCACGTAGTACCAATATGGACTTTAGTGGATAAAACATTTTCTTGTCTTTTGAATATCTCTCAAATAGTAAAAATCGTATAGAGAGAAATAAACTAAAACCTGCTTCTTTTCTGAGTTTTACGGCCATTACGTTTAAACACTTTTCCCTTTTGTACATCTGGTAAGAAGTATCACGTTGAATGATAGTATACATATTTTAAACCTTTTTCTTTATATCGGTTCTTTTTATTTTCGCCCTTCACATCTTAACACCAAAGAAAAGTCTAAAGATATCCTCTATTTTATCTAAATTACTTTTTCTCTAGGTTATTGTTTTATATTTTTTGGACGAAACGACAAAGAAACTTACGGGATCTCTGGGGACAATCGATAAACAAAGGAAAGAAAAAAGGGGCTTAAAATAGGGTCTCGCGGGGGTCTTCTAGGCAAACGACCCGCTAACGGAAAGGAAGAGGCGATACTTTGAGCCCGTCCCAAACGTTTATATGTAAATTCAGTGGAAAACGAGAACAAATTGACAGAATTGTTTCATAAAACGGCTTTTCCCTTTGCATTTTTGCTATCGTGCTAGTTTCTCTATCACCAATATCAAAGACATAAAACCTCTGTCCACTTCAAACTTTTATTGCAAAATCTTCGTATTTTATTCTTAAACGAACTATTTTAGCACCATTATAGCATGATATTATCATGCTTAATAGGTGTTTAAAATCATGCTTTCTCAGCTTTTTAATAAGAAAAAGAGTCACTGTGTCTTGTTACTTACAAATAAGTTATTTGCATTCGCCAAAAAGTTAAACAACTTACTCTAAATTTGGGCGGTATGGATTTCAACTTAGACACATAATATATTGATTTTATTGATGCCTAGCAATCGTTAATATGTATTCGTGTATAACGATTGGTTGGTTAAACAAATATAATCTAATTGTATACTCAAACATTTTTTTTTTTAAATTTATGAAGTCCTACATTAAAATAAATCGTACAGTGAAGTAGAAGAGTGATAAAGAATAACTTCGGTTACATAATTTATTTTCCAGGTACAAAAATAGGTCCTTTGTATAGCCAACAATGTTATCAGTTAAAAATTGAAGGAAGAGGGATGCATTTTTTAACAAATCCTTTCTATTTTCCGACCACAATGAAGTTTATGTCCTTTTTTTGGAGGTGAGCATAGCGAAGGGTTAGTTTGGGCGAATATATGAGTAAATAAAACCCAAAACACCTTTAGGTCAGGGAGTATAAATATTAATATAATAATATATATATATATATATATATATATATATATATATATATATATATATATATATATATATAATATGAATGAACATATTCTCACACCATAAAAAATAGTTAATCCATTGCGGGCTATTTTTTGTCGTTTCGATTCAATGCTTCTTACCCATTCAAGACTGAACAAAAAAACATGTTTTATATAAAAACAAGTTGGACATGTAATTTAATCGATACCTTAAATAACTGATCCACTGTGGATCAAGGAAATTATTCTCTTATATATATTTACTAACTGGATTTCCGTCCTTCGCTAGGAAGTGTGTTACTTATAATGTAATATACTTTTGATAGAGTCGGTATTTTGGATACGTTTATATACTACTGTCAAGAAACACTAACGTTATTTTACTACGCCCTTTATTTACTTTTCGGTACTTCTTTAGATTGTTACTCTCCTATGTTTTTTTTTTAAATATAAATCACTTTGACTTTAGAACTACTAAGTCAAAGGGATGTATAGTAAAATTTACTTTAGGACAAAGGAATATCACACTTCTGTTTTTAAAAGGGGAGTAACAATTTAAAGAAGAATATTCAGTACACCGTCTTTAGATTGTTACCACCTTTTTAAATTTTTTAACCTTTTTTTTTTTTTTTAAAAAAAAAGACGTTTATATTATATTAGGAAGCTAACTTACAAATTTAACTATATATGTTATGTTGAATTAAGCATATTAATGGCCGCCATTTTTAATGAAGATATGGAGGATCGTTTTTTATTTCAAAAAGTAGTTTTTTTAACTATTCTAGGGATACTATGATACATACATATATATCGCTTAACTTGATGATATGTATGTACTGAAAATAAGATAGTAGTGTGGTGAAGGTGTAAGGGAAGGGGAGGTTACGTTGTAAAATGTATGAAGGGATGTTGGGAAACCTACCCAAAGGGAACTATCAAAAGTACGTGAAAAAGGTAGTAGCCCTTTTTGTCATGCTTAAACCACGGTGAATATTACAGTATGTTGTATCTGTGGACCCTTATACCTGTTCGGAGTTGTAAAACCCTTTCTGTCGTAGACCTTTCGACTTATAGGACCTCCTATGTATTAACCCGAGGTCCTGTATTATCAGATGGACATTTCCAAATACATTTTTTTTCGTAGCCGATATCGTTCCCTAGTCTGAAATTCATTCAATATTAGAAAGAGGAAAAATAAATAAAATAAAAAGGTATTTCACCAGATATGTCTTTACACAAAATAAATATTTTCTTACCCATGTTAAACATTATTTAAAAATATATCTCAATATATTTATATATTGAGTAAAACCAGATTTATTAAAGAGGTTGGAGATCTATGAATATCATTAAAATTATTTTTTAATATTGACCCTTTTTGTATAACTTTGAATATTGGATTATATTAAATTTATATAAAAAAAGTTTGGTGCTGTCGATGATTGAAAGAAGGGCAAGTCCTCAGAATGTACTTTAACCTTAGTATCCAATTTCAAACGCAGTCTAAGCTTGAGATCTATATTGAAGGTCTTCAGCCTAAAATTCCATTTTAGGAATCTTTATGTAATTTAGCCATCATGGAAGGGTGTAAAGATATAGTTTACTAGATTTTCTTTTGTAAATTTTTGAAGTCTTGACATATTTCCTTCAATCCCTTATTGGGGGCGAAGTGCCAAATCAAAGGATCTCTACTGTACCCAATTATGGTCCCTTATAAACTGCCTTGTATTTTTTTTAAAATTAATTTTATTTTTTTGACCTATACTATTGTGTAAAATAATAATTGGTGCCCAACATCTACCAACTCACTCTGTGGCTGAACAGCCCTTGCAAGGTCTTAAGCCTGCCAAAGGGGTTATAAAAATATTCATTAATATATTCATATATATATAGACTATAGACGTAGACTCATTATGTCGAGAAACTACAGATTTTCTTTACGTAATTTTAAATAAACGTTACACCAAGCCCGCAATCCATTTGAGAAATGCAGTTTAATATATCTTAATCGTTAATTCTCACAATTCACTAGTATTTTTGTCTACAAATCAATGATTTACCGTTGTTTTTATCTTACCAATTTTTAAAATAAAACTTATTATTATATAACATGATCAGTTAGTCAGTCAGTCACTGTCACACTTAGTTTATATATATAGATTATGTAGCTATAGAGTTGGCGATCGCTTTGGGTTTCTTGTAATACATAAAACTAGACTTAATAGAAAAAGATAGCATAGTAGAACAAGCTTAATATTATGTGAAACTAACGCTCATTCTTATAACGATAACACAAGTAATGTCAAACAATTCGTACGTAAACCAAATAAATACGTTTATAAAAGAACACAACTTTTTCTGGATTATACAAGCCAAATAAACAATAACTATTGAAAAGGTGTCATACGAAAATGAATACATCATTTATCTTTATTAATTTCCTACGCCCTAGTGTAATTTGTTTCATTTTTATTATTATTATTACTGAAAAATAATTAACACAATAAATTATTTTTCTAATAATCTAACTATATATTATGTATATCTAAAGTGTAGTAGATTCAAAGCCTAAAGCCATATTTAAAAAGGGTAAATTGTTGATTTTGAGGGCTATTATTTAAAATAGATTGCTTCTCTTAATAATCATTACTTTAGGACTTTAATAAAATCTATATTCATTCATTGCTTCCATGAACCATTATTTTAAATTGATTATTCCTTATTGAAAGCTTCAATTTAAATATGTAATAGATGCTGTAAGGCGCCTTTTAAAGCATCCAATTTACATCAGCAACTGAACAAATTTTAAATTTATAGTACTACAAACTTATAATTTATTTTACTTTTTTGAATGAGAGAAAAACACAATTTTTTTTTTTTTTTTTTTGGTTAAGTTAATTTTCGAGGTCAAAGGAAGTGCGCCAAGTGGGTTTATTGACTTATCCTACCGTCGACCGGTCGGTCTGCTCGCGTCAGGTCTTCTAGGTAGCCCGGCGTTAGTCTGTAGTAGTTTATTATTAGTTTAGGCGGACTGGTTTCGAAGGAGTGATCTCGCCCTAATGTTATTTCGAGGTGGGCTGGACCCAGAATGCAGTTACGTGTATATGCAGATTGCATGCCCTCTTTTTTAGATTTATTAATACATCGCCTCATCATTATATTTCATGTGCTGGGGTTTTCTATAGAATTTCTTAGAGAAAAAATTGTAGATTTTATTACGCCTATTCACAACTTCGTAGATGTAGCCTAGTTTTATTATTGCGATATTTTATTAGTATTTTCTCCAACATCTCTTGTCATTCACGTATTTATATGAATCATTTTTTACTTTTAATAAAATTTACTAAGAAAAATATATGTTTACTATTTTATAACGGAGATCTCAAATACACACAAAAAAAAATTAAATAATAATAATAATAATAATAATAATGATTTATACAATATAAGTAATTTATAACGTTATAAAAAGCATTATCTAGTGAGAAAAGTAGCATTTTGCATGCGAGGGTAGTAAAACCACAAGATCAAAGCAAAATGCAGTTTTCGCACGAGTTGCGTACCGTACTTTATCTACGATTGTGGATTTTAATAATAAATACAGAATAAAAATATTTAATAAAATTCCTGTATGTAAGTTCGTATTTCTCTTTTGATAAACTTGGCATTAATTCATTAGTTGTATTTTGTGCCGAATTAATTATTTCGGAAGGCCTATTATTCTCCTCATTTTCGTCATAATGATATAAATCAATCATTGTTTTTCACTAAAAACTCGATATAAACAGTTACTTTAATTAAACAAACAGCAAGTTAGTTTTTTTTAAATGTAAAAAACTCGCTAATCGTGCGTTAAGGTGAAGTATTCTTTTTTTTTTAGCGCACTAGGGCAGAAAAAAGAGGAATTATGAAAGTGAAGAGGATTTATGAAAAGTACGTAAAGAATCTCTTTCTACGCATCTAAACAGAGATACAATGTCTATATTTCGCATCAATCGTAGATAAAACATTTTACAAGATATTAATTATAATAAGAAATAAACAAAAACATAGTAACGATGTTATTCTAAAGATAATATACTATTTTAATATGAAGGTGACCATTATTAATTGAGTATTTTCATTAATATTTTTTTACCAGAATTGTTAACAAGACTATAAAAACTAGAAAGAATAGTTTATCATTAATGTATCAAAACAAGCTATTACTGTCCGGATATTATTATAATCTAACTTAGTTAAACATTTGACAACTTATTTTTCTGTTAAATTCTATTTTTTTTAACTTAATGTTTATAGTTATTTTATAAACTTATACTTCTATCGTATAATCGTTTTTACTTTCTCATATAAAGAGAAAGTATTGTGATGGCGCGAAAATTCGATTTTGAGATTTTGATGGATTTACACGTTTTGAGGTCCCCTGAGTCCAAAAAAGTGGTTTTTAAAAAATGTCTGTCGTCTGTGCAGATGCCTGGAGCCTAAACTACTGGGCCGATTTTGACGAAATTTGGCATACATGTTCAGAAAAATCATACCCCGAGGCGAAATCGAGAAATTAATTTTAGCTCTAAATTTGGGGGCGCTACCCCCCAAAAACTCTGAAAAAAACATGAAAAAAAAAACAATTATTTCTCGAAAACGGTTCCGACGATTTTGATTAAAAAATTCTAAAATGTAGTCCATTTGAATACGAATCCAACGATATAAGCCGTTTTCCCGGGAAAAATCTAGTTCCTGAGAAATTAGCTTAAAACGCGGACGGAGAGAGCCCGGGTTCGATTCCCCACCCAGGAGAAGTTATTTTTATAATAAATTTTGATGTAATGTTCAATAATATTTAAATGTACATTTGAAAACTAATAAATGGAAACACTGGGCTAAGTAATTATATACTCGTATATGAGAAAGTTTGTCTGAGTTGTCTCGGACCGATTTTTTATTTCTATATAAAGGTCAAACATTTGGCTTGTTGTAGGACGTAATTAAGTAACTTTATTACGGATTGACAGTTACTCACTCATCTCTGTTGATAGCTCTATTGTCTTAAGCCTTACTAAAGTTACCATTGTCTTGTTGCTACAACACTACATCATTGAAACATTTATTTACTCAGTATGTACTAAGAGTATGTTAAAAGCTATTACTCACTGAAGCCATGAAACGCCTACATACTAGTGACGTCATGGCCGATTGTAAACCATCCTCCAGTTCCAGTGATTACGGGTTGTTTCTGGAACGCAGTTTTCTAACTTTAATTTGTTTTATTTCCAAGAACCCTCTTCAAGTGCATTTGTTAGTTAAAGCAAACTTCTCTTGACGGCATACTCTCAGTATGACTCTTTAACTCAGTAAGGTCTGTTTGTAAAACAACTTATGTCTTTTCACTTACGGTTTTCTTGTCTGTTGTTCCAGACATATATTTTAAAAACTGGACTAATATTTGCATCATGGAAGGACCTTAAGACTTCGAGGACACTTTTCGATATGTTACTTAACCGTGTTATAAATAAATGAAACTTTATACTTTTAATGTATCTCTTTATTTTTTTTTTGTCTGAAATTACATTTCAAAAAGTTTTGGCATCCAGTAAAAAACTTTCTCCTTTGTAAAGCTAACTCAGTATTTTGATTTCAATAAGCAGGGACGTAAAAATATATTCAATGCCGAATGAATTGAATTTTAAGAACAAAATTAATCAGGGTAATGTCAAAATCTTAATGTAGCTTATGTTTAATACGGCCCTCAAATTCAAAAATTATGATCAACTAAAAAGTTCGTAACCGGTCAATTTGATTATTTTCATTTTACTCATTATGAGTTAGTTCCTCAATTTTTTCACTAGGATAAAACTTTTTTTTATTATATATAACATTTAAATGAACATTTACGTAAACAAATAGTCATTAGTGTGGCACATAACTCCCTCGCTATACATTCGCGTAAAATTTTGTAAAATTCTTTTCTTCGATATTTTTACTCATCACCATTTACATTTCTTCTGGCTTAAAATTGATTTTAATAAATATGTTTTAAAGTTGCTTGTTTCCACTTCTTCTTAAAAATGAAAGAATATACAAGAGTTGAAACTTAATTCACTAAGGACAATGGCTCGGAGAAGTGAAGATACGGGTTCAAGTTGTCTCGGAGAGAGTTGCTTCTTATCTGATGACCCTTTATAGATTTCAAATTAGGTCTGCTCATCACTTGGAAGTCAAGTTATTATTTACTTTTAAGGAATCTAATCATAGCCATTAGAGAAACTAAATCATATGACAAAGAATTCTTTTGACGCGGATTCCAAGTTGATATTTTCCTTTTATGTATAATTATTTGCATCGTTCATATTGTAGAATTACGCAGGTGGAAATCGTAGAAATGTCTACTTTAATGTTTCAGACCTAATTAATTTGATAAAAAAATCATTTTTACTTTTCCTCACTACTAATAGTAGGAAAAGCATTGTTTTCACCAAACAATTTTTTTTCGAGATTTCAACGGAATTATCCGTTTTAGGTGTTTTTAAGACCTCCTGAGTGGTTTTCAGCATGACGTATGTATGTGTGTTATCATCGTAGCGCCCAAGGTATTTAACCTAGAGAGTTGAAACTTGGCAGAAAAATCAGTCCTAACCTGTAGTTAAAGCCAACGACATGCATCTTGAAGGGTAAATACTATTTTGTCTTTTGTACCCCGTTCCCCTGTGTACCAATTTTTTTTTTTTTTTCACCCATGCAAATTCTAAACCAAAATTTTCCTAAATTTGGTTAATTTTCCGGTTTGAGCTAACTCAAACATTCAATTGGCCGTCCTCTTTATACGGCTGAGTGATTATGTTGGTTTACGTACTCGTCCTATTTTTTAAATTGCCTACGGACATAAATTGTCATTGTGTGTGCTAATATATTTAGCCAATTTATTCATATTTCCCTTGAGAAATCATTTAGAGGACTAATCTCATCACTGAGAATATTCTGATCATATTAATATTAAATCAATATCTCACAGTCCTGTAATTGGAAAACTCATCGATTGTGAATTAAGCGTTTTTTTTATGCTTTATGTCCCCATCTTTTACATTCGTTAAAAGAGATGTTGATAGAAAGCTTGGTGTAGGTATTAATCTTAATTAGTTTTGACAACCTCTGAAATAGAAAAGAAGAAATTACTGCCAAATCCTACGCCGGAAATCTGACAGGCAGCTAGTATCACTAATTAGTTATAAATATTTAATATTTCTTATCCACTCATTTCCATTTTTTTTTTTTTAGACTCATAAAAATAACATTTTTTGTATAAATATATACCAAGAATACAAACAGAGTAATTATATTTTATGTGAGATAAAAAAGTTGATTTTTATAAAAGTTTAAAAGGATAAAATATTTCGCAATCAGTTATTCTGTAATTTGTTTTAGCAAATACTATTCCTTGAAAATCCAGGAATTCCCTGCTGATTATGCAATATTAATTTAGGGAAGTATACTCTAATGATCTAGCATTGCCTTTTGAATATTTCTAAGAAAACCTCAACAAAGAATTTTTTAATAAAAATGTCACTATTATTAGTAATAACTCAAAGGACATATTACGTCATAGACCATTTTACAGCATTTAACACAAAATATAATACAAAGCCTTAAATTTTATATCGCAGTTGTTTGTTCTATAAATTATGTTATAAATATGTACAATCACAATAACTCATAAATATGGAGTATAAAGCTGAAAATCGTTGTGTTTTATACATACAACAATTTTATCGTTGTACTTTTATACTTATTTTAAAGAAGGTAGGTGAATTTTTATACTCTAACATAAACTTATATGTATTAATTATTTATTTTCTTTCACTTAAGGATTTAGAATATTTTTTGCACTCTGCCTAAATACCATCGACCTGCTGCTTTATGTTATTATTTTGTTTTTTAAAGTAGCTTTCTTTCATTTTAATATTAATTCTACATTTTTTTTTATTTATTATATTAGTTTAATTTTTTGAACGTGATCAAATATGTTTAGTTGATTATCTTTAATAAATTTACATCGACATTTACTGTCCAAATTTTGCTTTATGATCGTGGTTGTGCCCATTATCATATCTTCAATTGCCCATATCTCTATTTTATTCTTCCTTGATCTAGGATTTACTATTGTAGTTAAATATCGGATCTAACCTCACAATGCCGGCTTAAATACATTTATAGGATGCTACTGTCGATTTATTATATTTCTATTAAGACTTTCTTTTTCTACGAAGATGATTCTGTTTTTCATTTAACTTAGCAGTTAAGTTTTTTAATCCCCTCCGCTACTGAATACCAAACCACAATGACTAGCATTATATTTTCTCTATATACCATACCTTACATAACATAATATAATAAAGTTCAAATCAATAAAACGTAATAACAATTAACGATTGGTATATACTATAAAAGTTTACAGAAAAATATAGGTGTGTTTGGAATTTATTTGAATATGCAAATGAAACTATATTTACTGATTAGGTAAAAAACTAAAAATAGACAACAATAAATAGAATATATAATTGTACTTTTTTTATTATACATAAAAAACACATTTTTATACATTCGACTTGGATATTGGATGCAGTTTACAAATGGTTGTGCAAAATAATATAATGTTATGACTTATAAATAATCTAGTTTCTTTCTCTTTATTTTTTAATAACATGTGATTAAAGATTAGTATAATTTTGTAAAAAAAAGTTATTGATGTACGGTTAACATTTTTCTAGGGTTCTTACACATTTCTTAAGTTGAAGGAATAGTGCAACATTTTCTCGCTACTTGACTTTTTGCTTCAAATTGAACTCATTTTCGTTCCTATTTCATTACAAATTTAAAATTACTTGCCCTAAACTACATCTAAGTTAATAAGTACCAAAAAACTCTATACTAGTTCTATTAAAGTTTTGACTAATTTTATACTTTAAGATTCTATTGGTGCAAAACTCTTAGGAGTATAACTGTACTTCTTACCTTTCTTGATCGTTCAAAGATAGGTACCAATTATTACTTTAAGTGTCATAAAGAATAAAAAGTTGATTGACAGACTATTATACTTAATTCAGACTGTTTTCTCTATTGTGACTAGTGAATCCTTTCTAGAAAGAGGAATTCGCTTTTCATCTTTTTTATTTTTAAATTTAGTCTTCTTATGGGTTTAGATGATCTTAAGAACTAATATCTATTAAATCCATAAAAAACTTTATAAAACAAATACGTGATAATGATCGTAAAATGAAATAGTTGTAAGCCTTTCTACGCTTCCTTCTTTCCAAATTCTAATACATATTTTTAATTTCTTTATTTGTTATCTCGTCCTTATTCTTTCTCGAGCAGGATTAAAGAAGAGAACCCTTAAAGTTCACCTTTAACCTATCTCTAAATATATATATATATTTTTTTTACCTTTTAAGCCTTTAGTCACGTTTTGCTTCTAATCATTAAAGGTTTTTTTTCTACGTCGCTTCTTTAGTAGCTAGTTTTTATTATTAGTTTTTAAAGGGCTTTTCGTCGACCGGAATGTTTTATAATGGAATTGTGAAGAAGAAAATGTAATTCTCAGGACATCTCATCTACCCTCCTAAAGAGGTCCTTCGTCCTTCGTCCTTCCACTTAACCATTCCGTTTTTAATGTGTTTTTTCTCTCGCCTTCTTCTCCTTCTTATTACTTTTTTTAAGATGCGTTAAGGGGTTTCCTTTTAAGTTTGAGGTCGTTTCAGTTACTGCTGTCGATTTTTTTTAAATGAAATAAAAATACAAAAATATTGTTGTCATCATTGTGTAGTTACAAACACACATACACACAAATATATATATATATATATATATATATATATATATATATATATATATATATATATATATATATATATATATATATATATTACCTTCCTCCCGGTTAGTAAGCATGATGAAGTTGGTAATTGGAATCACGACTCCAGTAATATTCTCATTAGGTTGGTTGGAAGGTTTTCATTGTTGCTGGATAATCTGAAACTCCAATTTACCTCTTTACTACTCTTGAGTTAATTTAAAAAAGTTAGGATAAGACGTATATACTTCTTTACAATTTTAAAAATATTAAACAAGTATAATGCTAGAGATAAGATAAAAAACAAAAACAAAAAAGGACTGATATTATGTAAAATATGATCAACTAAAATGCTGCAAATTTTAAAAACGCAGATATTTTAAAACTTATTACAGTCTAAAAAAATGTATTTCTAAAAATTAACTCAATTGTGCAAAGCCAGCTTTTAGCCACTAGTGGTAATCTTCACTACTTGTGTGACAAGTAGAAATGTAAAATAGAAAAATTGTAGAAGTTTTGAATAAATTTATCACTGAAAATTCACTTGTTGACTCTTTTCTCTTTCACATTTCTATTTGCCTTTCTGGCTCTGAAGATGTTCATTGGAGGATAAAATACTGAAAGTCTTTCACTCATTGATTTTTCTCTTTCATATTCTTACTCATCTCTTTGACACTGAAGATTATCACTGGTGGTTAAAATACTAAAACTCTTTCACTCATTGATTTTACTCTTTCACTCATTGATTTTCTCTTTCACATTTCTGCTCATCTCTTTGGCTCTGAAAATTATCACTGGTGGTTAAAACACTGAAAGTCTTCACTCATTGACTCTTTCATATTTCTAATTGTTCCTCTGGTACTGGAGATTATCATTGGAGGTCAAAATCCGGCTTTGTTCAATAAAGTTAATTTTAGTTTGGATATCTGTCTTAATTTCTAAGTGACTCCACTACTCATTTATAAAAGAATTTTAAGAGTTTATGTTCATGAGGTGCGAATGTGTTTTTTGGGTGTGTTTGTGTTCTGATTTATACTTCATCTTCATGTTCTACCGTTTGATTATATTGATAAATCAAACGTTACAATATACATTTTCAAATGACATGGTCAAAGCGTTATCCCACTTTAATTTAACCATTTTCTTAAAAATGTTAAGTATTTCCGTGGTGAAACAGCCCGTGGAGGGGGGGGGAGTTGCCGTAGGGCTTATAGGGCTATACGTACTGGATGTTAGTACGTGGTTAGTACGTCGTCCCTTCTGCTGCATGAACCACAATTGATATTTTTAACCAGTTAATTGCCACTTCATACTCAGCTATCCATTTATATTTGCGATGTTGGGTGAATACCGGTACGGGAATTGAACCCAGATCTGTTGTCACCCATCTAAGTTGTGATTTCGCCCGATGCTGTTTAACAAATTGGTTGAAGAACCAACTGCTCTCCAACACTAGCTCCCTAGGCCCCCCAAGACTTTTTGTGCCAATTTACTGTCTTTGTCTTTACTTTCTTTTTGGCTTCTTTCGCTCATTAATAATTTACTACTATATCCACAAGTCTCTTCTTGTAATGTCTTTAACATGAATTCAGACTTTTAGTTTTTTGTTTTCCCTAATAATGTGTACCAGATGTGCACTAAATAATAATTAATCTGTTTATGTCCCGTTGAGAAATTATAATATAAATATTTTACAACAATAATACTAGATGTGTTTATGTACTTACTTTGTATTTCGTTTGAGTCACTACAGTTATATGAATATATTTTTATGTTAACACCTACTTACTTATAGTAACCAGCGGCTTTTTTGTTTGTCCGGATCGTAGAGTTGTCACTGTTATTTGTGATGGAGTCATAGAGTCCATTATGGGTTTTCGCTTATACTTTCTCGTACTGTGTCTATCCAGTGTCTTTATAAGTCGCACCATATGGTAGCCTTCCAAAGTAGTATTTTAAAGATCATGGGGTCGCGGGTATTTTTTTTATTGAGTAACCTACTTCCTTCCATCGGTTACTTATTTTATTTTTTTCTCTATTTTATGTCAGATAAAACACCAAGCAATAAGTTTTCTAAGATAAAGGTGAAGCGAAGATAAGAATTAAAGGTTGCTCAAAAGTATTTTTGATATGAGAACGATAACTATATATTCCTTTATAACTGAGAATCGAGGTATTTATTATTAAAACAAACGAATCTAGCAAACGAATAGGATACATATAACGCCAATTATCTTGGGCATTGCCTTACAATTTCAAATAGAGAGAAAAGTTATTCGATTACACACATTTAGTATGTTATTTCGTTGTACAATTTATTCTAATATGTAAAATATATTTGAAAATATGAATTATTAATAAATAAATATTTAATTTACCTTCCACTATTACATTTATATTTGATCTCGTGTCTGCCTGTCGTTCGAAATTTTTGCGAACCAAGATCATAAAACTACTCTTCCGATATTAATAAAATTTTAATGGTACGTCATAAAAATATCCCTTATAAATCCTTTCTGCGCAAATGTCTTCCTCTTTCCTCTCATATGTAAAATCCTATTTTTAAAAACACTTACATCTTTAAAAGTACGTATTCGATTTTAATCAACTTGGATGGTTTGTAGAAAGTAGCCCACAGATGGTTTCCATATTAATTTCAACAATCTGCGCACTCTTAATATTGAATAAAAATTAATGTGACCCCCACAGGTGATTGAAAGAAGTTCAAACAACCACACTATTAATTCCCATGTTACCATTCGTCCAATAATAGGACTTGAGGAAGCTACGTGTCTCACTCATTGACAGATTTTTTTCTAAATATAACTCATAAATAATAATAATAATAATAATAAAAATAAAAAAATCACCCGATGGATATAATTTGCTTTGAAATACCTAATATTAGAAAGAAATAACTCTAAAAATAAGCGAGTTTATTTGTTATTCTCGCTCTCTTTCTCTCTCTCTCTTGTGTACTACTTATAGCTTATCAGCTAATAATTATGGTTATAACACGCAAATATATTTATTAAATGACGTGTATGTAATCTTTTACTCTTCAGTTCTTAAATCTTTTATCTCAAGTACGACAAGATGTGATAATATTATGTTTTAAGAAGATTATAATTGCCTATTATAGTAAAAAAAAAAAAGAAGATATATGTATTTTTAAAAATGTATATCAATAAATAGCTAAAAATGTAAGTGGAGCTCACTTACGCTTACTGAATGGAATTCGTCAATTTAAGCAGCTGATGATATAATGTTTATTTTTAGAATCTTTTACTTCCGTTATTTAATCTAATTAATTTTTTTAAGTGTTAAATCTGATTTTTTGTGTGGTGTCTTCGAATATTTAATCAATCCTATTGTGCGTAGATATAATATTGACTTCTATAACAATACGTATTTGTTACATCATGAACCTGAATTTTATTCTTTATCACCACTAGTAACTGATGGTATATATATATATATATATATATATATATATATATATATATATATATATATATATATATATATATATATATATATATATATGTATGTATTATATATATATGTGTGTGTGTGTGTGTGTGTGTGTGTGTGTGTGTGTGTTGTATTTGTGTGTCTGTGTCTATGAGTAGAAATAATGAATTCTAAATTTTTTTGCCATTTTTTTGTAGTATACCTGGTGTTATTACCTGATAGATGAACCTGTACAGATCATAAACCGGCGGTTATGTGCCATCAAGTTATGACATAAGTGTGCAGTTAAGTTACTCGTACTGGTTCACCTCTCAAGTATACCGCAATGCATCTGGCCACCTTAATATAGAAATAATTCCCAATTATTTATTCGAAAAAAGGAATGGATTTTATCTCTAAATTGGAGAAAATTAATAACCCTACATTATCAACAGAAATTGGCGTTAGTGGCTGATGTCTATATATATAATCAAATATTTCATTTTGATCAATCATGATACTATCATATCTTAAGCTCTATGACAGATTTCTGAATTTAAATTCCTTTAAAAATGGTTATTATTGATTCCACTAGTTAAAGCGTCACTGAATTCTCTATTCACTCTAACATTTTCGATTTTAAATGGTTTAATTTTTGCTTGAGAATTTTCCTTGAGAATGTTTTTTAAAAGAATGACGTATTATAGCTATGTAAATTACATACATATTTTTGTTCTTAGAATTATATTGGTAGCCGCAGGGTATCAAATTGAAAAAAAAAACTGACATAACCTCATTTGAAGTTATTCAAACCTACAGTTTGTATAATAGATATATTGGTTTTTACATCTCTGTCTGTCTTATAATGTATCTTTTCCCAAAGTATGAAAGTTATTGTGATATTTCCTCCTTTAACAAATGGAGTATGACCAATAGTGGTTGAAAGGATGCTTTGTACAATAAAGTTACTTTTGTAGCGAGACGTTTTTCTTTATTAATAATCATTTTTCTTATTCCAATAATTATTCTTTCGAATTACTTTCATTACCTATTTTGTTGAAATGGGTTTTCGAACAAATTAGTTATTTATTTCAATCGACATTATTTTATACCTATATTTTTCCTTTTTTCGTATTGTGTCCTTTTTTATTGTTACTCGCCGTCCCCTTTAATCTTCTTAAGTACCCTTCGGAACGAGGTTTGAAACATTTAGATATTTATTAAATTTTATACTTTATATCGGTGATTGCAACTTTTTTGATGATTTGAAAAAAAATATAGTTATAAATTTTTATATATGGCGTATAATTAACCAAATATCTATTTGTATAGTTAGAACGCCTTGTATAGTTTTGATCCTAAAGTCTTCTAGTATAATGTATTTCGATGGGGTTATGATGCTAAATATTGTTTTTCGTTCCAAATGCATATTTTAATAGCATATATGCTATTAACATATGCAAATACATTTTTTTGGGTATATATTCCTTGCTTACAAAATAACTTCCGACTATTTTAATTAGAAGTTAAATAAAGATTATATTAGTCTTTAACAATAAGCCCTTAAATTGGTAATAATATAATAGTTTAGAGCGAAGATTAGGGTTCGATTTCGATTTGATAGCAGTGCTATTGCAGGAAATTATGATAAAATGAAGAATAATAATTAGGTTTAACAAGGAAAACCCGTAACAAGAAACACATGGGAATGTTTAGTTCGATTAATTTTATATATTCATCTGATATACTATAATATGTGCTATTAGAGTTTATTACCCCCCTACAAGGGGGCACCAAAGTAAAATAGGAGACTTGAGGCAAAACGAAAGTTGAGTACTCCACCTGTTAAGACGAAGGGATAATTATTCCGAAATACTGTGTCACAAAGGAATATCACATTCCTGTTCCTGTGTATAAAATGATAATATTCCTTAGTCTAATTAACTGTTAATACAAGGAGATATTATCATACGTTTATGTAAAGAATTGTGATGTTCCTTTGTCTCAAGTTCTTTGGACTAAATACCCCTTGTCTTAATAGATAATTAGACTAATAATACAGGAGAGTTTATTTCCTTTGCCTAATTTTTACCCCCCCCCCCCCAGGTTATGTCAAATTTGCCATGGATAAGGGAGTTCCAAATTTCCATTTTTTTCTTTCCTAATTGAGATATTTTTCTCCTCAATATATTCAATTCTTTCTATTGCCTTATTTAGATGTATATTCAACTCTTTTTTTCTCAAAAGTTTCACATTATTGTCATATCTTGTTCGTTTTTCTCTTTCTAGCTTGTAATTCAAGTAATATGCGCTTAAATATCATCTCATTCCATCCTATATTGTCATCCCTTTCATTCCACTACGGTTTAATCTGTATCTGTGGCTTGATGTTATCTGTTCCACTGTATACAACCCTGAGTTAATTCGCAGCATATCTGCATTCCACAGCTTTGCATTGCCAAAGCCTCCTCGTAGCCTGGTCGTTCGGCCGGATAGTCTACCCCGGACCATTTGTTAATTATTATGGCGTCTGATGAGGGGATCCTCCTCTGTTAATCCCGTCGCGTTTCTCTTATAAGCTAAATATAATGCCTGGCTTAATCACTATCTATTTATTTGACTAATGTTCTAACTGCTTATATATATACTTCTACATATTATGTTAAAATCTAATAATATTTACTCGAACCCTATGCTCTAAGCTTCATCCGGTTATGATAATTCCATTCATTGGTTTTCATAATAACAACTTGCTTCAACAAACTGTATAAACATTATAAAACTTTTAACGAACACTAAATTAAAAGTGTAACTCCATATTATTACTTTCTCATGTAGGTAGTATGTATCAAGAGAAAGTTCTATGATGGCTCGCAAATTCGATTTTGAGATTTTGATGGATTTACACGATGTGAGGTCCAAAAAACAGAGTCTATAAAAGTTTTTTTTTTAAATGTCGATCTGTCGTCTGATTTCTGTAGTTTGTGCAGACTCTTGAAGCCTAAACTGCTGGGCCGATTTTGATGAAATTTGGCATACAGGTTCAGAAAAATCATACACCCTGAGCTCTAAATTGGGGACACTACACCCAAAAACTCCGGAATAGCGTGAAAAAACTAATTTCTTGGAAATGTTTCCGACGATTTTGGCTAAATAATTCTAAAATTTTTCCATTTAAATATGAATCTAACCGTATAAGTCGTTTTCCTAGTAAAGCTCTTGCCCCCAGATATTGATGGGAATAAAATCTTATTTTAATGAAACTCAGAAACAAAAAGCAAACAACCGCCTGTTGAACACATTAAATATGTTTAAAAATAATTAATTAAATTAGTTTGATTAAAATTAGATTAATTAAAATAGGATTGAAATACAGTAGCAATATCTTACCACTATTATCTATTTATATTATTATATTTTTACGCATCTTTCACTCTTATCACCTAATGCTATCAAAACTTTTTAGCCCATCTTTATCTCTATTTTTTAAATATTTATTTATTTTAGTAGTTTTTTCGACATTTTTAACTCTTGCCTGGATCACATAAAAGACTTTTCAGTACAAATATGATGTTTTAATAAGTGAGCTGAAAATAAAATGTCTTTGGAGACGTGCATCAATAGAATACCTTTTCGTAGTTAGTCAATTTTGTATATTGTTATGTTAAGTATATGAGTAACGGAGTCCACGTTCAGTTTTGACAATAATTTCAAAAGCGATCTCATGAAATATACAAGTTGTTAGATTGGCAGTTGAAATGTATTTGAAAAATTTGTTAATATTTCCAATATTATACGAGCTGAAGTATCCGGCATTGCCCCGGGGTGGGGCTATTTTGAAGGTTTGAAGTGTCCAAAATTCATAAAGCTTGGAATCGAAGTGTTAGAACACACACACATAAATATAATAATATAATATATTTGATAATATATTTAATAATATTTTTGAAAACAGGTTAATCTTTCTCGCCAAATTATTTTTAATATATATTTTTAAGCGGCTCAGTTATAATATAAGTTAATCTTGTTAAAGTATTTCTTTTGAAGATTTCGTGTCCAATGTCGTTTCACGCATCTTTTGTTTTTCTTTCTGTAATTCTTTGTTTTGGCTTTCATCTAAGCTAGACTGGTGTCAATTGAACGTTATTTATTTGAGTCTCATTATTAAACGGCTAGTTAGTTTGTATTTTCGTTAAGAGGTTCTCGTAATATTTCTTGTTGTTTTTCGAGACACATCCCTGAGTATTATTTTCGGTTGTTCTTTTCTGTTATTAAAATACCGTGCAAGGTCGTGTTCTATTCGTGCAGGTGAGGTTTGAAATGATGAATTAATTTATCTGTGTCGACGCTTGTTTGCAAGCGAGGTCTCCTCGGCCTCTTTAAATATTTTCATCATGACCTCTAAAACTATTTCATTTTACAAATTGCTGGTTTATAGTTCAAGTCATCTGCTTTATTAATATGAATACAATTGAACTTTATCTACAATTTTCTCCATTTGAAATTCTCGTTTATTTACTAAACCTTTCCTATTTTACCTCTCTTGAGACCCAGATTACTGTTAACATTTATTTTTTAATTTTTAAAACCCAACATAGTGTTAAGCCAAGCCTCCAAAGATGACATTCGTTTCCCTCACTTCCTTTACTATCATAACAATTGTTGAAACGCTAACTCTCGCATGATAACTACACCATTGCAATATATTGGACATCATTACAACACATTTTGGTTTCATGATTTTGTTTGCTATTTGAATAAAAATGATTTAGGTACTTTTAATTCCTCCGCTTGATTCGCACAAAGATGGTTAGACGCTCAGTGTATGTCAAAACTTATCGAATTTCGGTGTGGGATTTTTTGGTCACAACTAATTTTTATGAAAATATTATTGAAATTATTTTTTAAGGCCAAAATAGATTATAGTATGTTATTTTTTACTTACATAGGAATTTTATTGCATTTTTCTTCTTTCTGTAATTACCTACAATTATATAAATGTTTCTATCTTATGTCACGAGTAATATTAACACTCTTATAGAACCTTTCTGTTTGTTATTTGTTTGAAAATTCTTCGTTACTATTCTCAACAATAAAAATAAACTTCTATTTTAACTAAATATTTAGTAGATGATAAAATTATTAGAAAAAAAATTGAAAAAATGAAAAACAATTAAGGTAAATATTGATATTAATACACGTATCTTGAATGTTCCCTCTTAATTATCTCGTTTAGTGTTTTCTATTAAGATTTTATTGTAGCGGGGGATTTCGCATGTAGCTAATGAACAGTTAAGTAAATATTGTGTAATTTGTTTACATTACAAAAGAAGACTGACTCATTTTCAGGTAATCTCTTCTCGTTTTGTTATACAACTGTTTGTTTTTTGTTATTTACTTCTACCTTTACATTTTTCTTTTTAAAATATATTTTCATTTCTAATTTTCTAGTCAGTTTAATTCTTACCTTCAACTACGGTGTTACTCCCCGGTTAAAATTGTTTTATGTTGTTAATTTTGTAATCGATTAGCCTTTTCTAGTATATTAGTAGTGTCTTATTTCGTTTTATGGAATTAGTATAATTATTTAAAAATTAAATAATGATTTTACTTTATAAAAATAATGTTTAAATAATGTTGTTTGTGTAATAATGTTTTATTTAAATAACTATTTAAGAGTGGGAATTTTTATTATTAATTTTAAAACAATTTTGAAAATTTTGTTAAATATATTGTGAAGTTTTAATAATTTCAGCTCGGTGGTTTTATTGCGTTTATTGTTTTAAGTTTGATTTATTAGCAAACTTTTTTTATTTAATTAATAAAGTTAAACATTTATTTGCTATTTAAAACTTTAAAGAGATTCATCACTATGCTTAGTTTTACTCTTATCTTTAATAATAATTACTGGTTGTTTTCTACTTCGTATTTTGTGATTAATTAATTACTTATATTATTAAGGTTGGTTTGAGATTATCATCAATACATACAATTTCTTTAAGAAATATCATCAAAAGCTGGAATGTCCAATGCAAAATAGAATGGGTGAGTGAGTTAATAAAAATTAAATAGTTAAA
Source organism: Gerris lacustris (assembly GCA_951217055.1). Classification (NCBI taxonomy): domain Eukaryota; kingdom Metazoa; phylum Arthropoda; class Insecta; order Hemiptera; family Gerridae; genus Gerris; species Gerris lacustris. The sequence continues at coordinate 34,135,679 of OX578278.1, forward strand.
TGATTTTTGGAGTTAACATGCTATTCACAGAAGTTTAGGGTTATTTTAACCATATTATATTTTATTTTTTATCTCCGAGCTTACTGAAGGTAGCGGAAGCATTGTAATAATTCTGAAGAGTAAAATTGTTTTGTCTCCAAATTGAAAAATGTCTAGACAGAAATCCGTTTTAGACTCTGAAAACATTATTGGTGTCTGTATAATGTCTTGGTTTATCTTTCAATATTTTTGCGATCAAACAAATCTTAAAAATTACTCATCCGATTTTGAATGAAATTTATTGGATGGTAATTTGCCCAATGTTTTTCCCATTCAACTTTATGTCCTCATTACTTTCTTCTTCCATTTTCGCACATTTTATTTGTATTAATAATCTTTAAAATCACTTATTCGATGTGTAAGAAATTTGGATGGTTTGTCGAATGTATCCCACAGAACCGTCCCATATTAATTTAAACCATCTGGGAAACTTCAAAAATTGATTAATTAATCCTTGTATTTATGTAAAGAAACAAACCTAGTAACAAAAAACAACGCAACGCACACGCAACAACGCAATATTAACGTAGCATTTTTTTAAATGCTGAAAATTAAATTATTTCGGGAATATTAGGTCGTAAAAAAAAGATGATTATAGGACGCAGTAATCTATGTGCCACACTAATTGGCAGACAAATTGTTATTATGTTAGCCCTAGTTTTACTAAAGTTATTTATGTAGTTTTAAGCAGGATTGAATATTCGTAAAAATAACTTATTTTTGTTTTCTCTAAAGTTTGATGTTTTAACGAATATTATAATATGTATGTAATATTATGTAAGAATATTTTATCTACGATTGATACGAAATATAAACATGTTATCTCTGTTTAGATGCGTTGAAAGTGTTTCTTTTCGTAGTGGTATTCATTGCGCATGCGCGTTTCATAATTCTTCACCTTAGCGTGTTTGTTTACATTTAACAAAACTAATTTGTTGTTTGTTTAACTAAAGTGACTGTTTTTTTTTGTATTTATTATTTAAATCCAACAATCATAATTAAACGCAAATACAAAAATTTACCTGTTTATTCTCAATAAACCTCAATAGCTATTGCTTAATAATGACCTTTTTGATTCACTGATTTTTGATTCACTGACTAGATTCACTGATGATGACCACCTAAAGTTAAAAACCGTTCCAAATTTAATGTTAGCTGTTTTGGTTGTTGAATACAACCACTTCAGCAGAGACCATTTTATTGGCAAAAACCACTGTAGCTAATATTTAATACAGACCGCTTTCGATATTAGACTATCTAAAGTCTAAACTAAACCGAATTTAACATTACTGGCGTGTCATGGGTTGGAGGCTCGAGCTACGAGAAAACGACGCTGGTTAAATATAGCTCGGAACAATAAATTATTAATGAATGGTAGTTATATTGAAAATCATCTACCTAGGGCAGTGGTTCCCAAAGTATTTTTTATCACGCCCCCTTCAGTCAAAAATAAAACTTCCCTCGGCCCCTACAGTCAAGAATAAAACTTCCCTCCCCCCCCCCCCCCTTACACAATTTTATGTGGTAATTAAAAAAATTAAATAAACAAGTATTACATTGAATAACCATATATATTTATTTTTATTACAATTTTTTATAACATTACAAGTTGCAATTTAAACTGAACAAGTAAGAGACAAAATAAATCAGTGAGATGGATGAGCTTGCATTTTTTTACAAGATTCCCTATTCTTGGATTAGCATTAGAAAGTGCACAACAAAAATCATTAGCAACATCAAGTTTGCCCCGATACTTTGTTTTTATTGCAACAAGTGCTGAAAAAAGATGTTTCACATTAGACGTTCGGCCGGCAAAGCTATCTCAATCTCGAGGTCCCACGCCCCCCTTGACTTGTCTTTGCGCCTCCCTTAGGGGGCGCGCCCCCTAATTTGGGAACCAATGACCTAGGGAAAAGTAAGGGGTGATCCAGAGCGGCCTATCCTCCAGGAATAGATGGTTTTTCTTCTGAATTGAACCTGAGACGGCGGTCCTAACAGTCTTCAAAGCACGGCTGTATACTCCAGGCGCAGAAGTAACTTAAACTTGGGATGCTATAGCAACTTGAATTTTCATTTTTACTTAATAATTGAACATATTCCAAAATTCAACTGCCCCAATGCATAATTTTACCTGGGAAAATATCTGGATTTAAGCAACCTTAAATAAAAATCATTCTCAGATATTTACAATTAACTATTATATTAACCAAATGGTTTTTTTTTTTTTTACAATAATCACATCAATTTTGCTCTTGAGTTTTATTCGCGATTTTCTATGAATAACACAGTCGTATTTAAAGTGTTGAACTACCTGATTCCTCGTTAAACTAGTTTGCTTCTTAATTCTATTAAGTATTCACTTTTTGTAATACCCTTTGCGCATTAAGCCATTATAAACAAAGTGGTGGAAACAAAATGAATGAAAGGATAATTTTTTTTAATCTTCTCCTGTTACCTATTTAATTAAGAAAAATGAAAACAGGAATTTTCTAAGGATCTAAATATAAATATGTACATGACATCACTTGAAGCACATTCATAATATAACGATTCTTGGGTTTGACGTGTAATTTATTCGCCTCTGAATACGTCCCAAGTGATAAAATAAAGTGACATAAAACAGGTTATAATACCATTTATAGTTGTTATTATTACATTATGTTTTTTATCTCTCGATTCAATCTTATAATGCTTTAATTAATCTTGAGTATTTTTTTTGTAATAATTCACTTAAATTACATTTATTATTTCTTTTTTTTTAAGGTTTAATTCGAAAAAGTAGAAGATATAAATCAATAATGATAATTGCATAAATGAAACAATATATAATTATATAAAGAGAGATATTTTAATCCAGCTACAGTTTCCGATCATTTTAACATCGTGTTAATGTCATAGATAATATAAAAGTAAAAATATTAATAATAATTTGAATAGACACACACTAACACACATTTATATATATATATATATATATATATATATATATATATATATATATATATATATATATATAATAAAGTAAGTGAAAATATTTATAAAAACATACCGTGTAAATCTTAACATCGAATTTTCGCGCCATCACAAGACTTTTTCTTTATATTATATACCGCGAATTTGATAAGGTAAAAATAAACTATCATTGTTTGAATAGTGTGTCTACTGTATAGAATAGGGCCTTTTATAATAAAACTATATACCTATGGGCTAGGACACTTCAGAATGAGGGTATGATAAAGTTTTTCCTTGCTGTTTCAGACCGACCGATTTCCTAAATTCATCCTCGTACTCGTTCTCCCTAATCAAGTAATCTTAAGTACTTATACTCTTAAGCGCTAAAAGGAATTGGAATAATTTTGAACAATAGAAAAGAACGGAATCCGTTAGCTTATTTTTTTTTTACAAATTGTCATGCATCAAACGTCGCAATAATTTCTGTTATACATTTTCTCTCTCTCTTTAAAGCCATTTATTTCAATTATTGCAGCATCTTATTGTTCTTAAACATGCCGTGACAGTTTAATTTGGTAAAGGAAGTTTCTATACGATAATGGTGTATTTGTATTTTTTTATTTTTAAGATGGATGTCTTGTGTATTTTAGTTGGTAACTCTTTAAAGTTTTATTCTGTTTATTAATATGACAGGACTGTAGGGCCCGCTCTGTCGTTTCTAATAGCTTCATGTCAGTTTTCATAATTCTTCTTGTCTGTTTAATTTCCCGATTCATTTTCAAGAAAAAAACGATGTCTTTTCCTTTTCATAAAAGAAATTATGTATTAAAAAAAATATATATATATTTATAGAATAATCTCTTAATGAGAGAGAAAAAGGAAATATCGTCGAATTTCAATTACAAATTGCTTTTTTGAATAATTGTTTTTTAGCCTATTAGGTACTTAAATTCTAATGAAGATTTATTAATAGACTAACTAATGATTTGTGGACTATAGCTCTTCCCCAAATTTCAATAATGAATACCGCCTCCTCTTATACATAAATCGCTATGATGGGACCTAGTTGCTGATAAATTGTTAAGATTAACAATTAATATAGTAAAAATACAATTAACAACAGTTAAGTTTAAATACATCAAGTTCGATTTTTAGGATAATGAGTTTACGTGGTTTAAAAACAAATAAAGTCCCACATGACACATTTCCGTTTCAAAAATTTTTAATCCCCTCTGAACTTTTTATGAGGGATTCGTTTCCCTGGGGGTGGCGTGTTTGGGTTAACACGATACTGTTAAATTTAAAAATTTTGTGTTGGGTACTTTCGGGGGGATAAGGAGAGTTATGAACAGACAAACGTAAGACGATTTGAGGGTCCTCGAATTTGCCTGAGGACACTAATAATTGTCAACTTATTTTTATTATCATAGTCTCATGTTCCAAATTTGTGCGGCAATATCTTGGAAATTAAATTTTTCCCGGGAAAGAGACATTTACATTCCGAATTACTCAAATAATAGGAATTAATAAACGAATATTGAAATTAACTAGATTTGCAATTAAATTTGCACAATTTATCAGGTCATGGAATTTAAAAATGACTATTATGTTGAAAATACTTAAAAAATCGGTACTACAAACTCGAACAAAACTTTATCATAAATATAGTAATACTTAATTTAAATTCATGTGCATATAATGTTATCAACTTATTCATAAACATATTTAAAAAGTGTTCAACAGTGGATTGGTCATCGATTATTTTCGTCATTATAATTTTCATTAATATCTCGGAAACTAATTTTTCCCGGAAATACAACTTATGTGGTTGGTTATAGGTTCGTATTTAAATGTACTACATGTTAGAACTTAAAGAAATTTTTGGAACAGTTTTCGATGGTTGCACATTAATAGCAAAAAATGTAAAGCTAAAATTATTTCTCGATATTGCCACGTGAAAATCCAAAATCGGAGGTAGCGTGCATTTTTTTTTTTTTTTTTTTTTTTTTTTTTTTTTTTTTTTTTTTTTGACAGCTTATGGCGATAAGCACTATCCGGACGAACTTTGCCAACAACATATTCTTCGGGAACACCAAAAAAATAACTCATTCACAAAATTCTAGCTTGATGTTAGTTAGTAACTTTTATGTATGCTATCTCCTGGACTATACGCATATGCGAAAGCAAAAAAAAGTGTCATCAAATCATTTAGTGATGTTATCATATTACTTGTTATATTTAATATCTCCATGATAATATCTTATCCATTTCGATTATACCTTGTGATAATTTTAAATGAATAAGACATAGAAGTAAAATGAAGGGGGAGGGTAAGAGAATTACCGTGAGACTAGGAAAACTCCCCAAGGTATAAGTGGAACTGTAGAAAAGCCCAAGTTATTTAAACCAGAACAGAAGCTGAATAATTTTGTTTCACTTCAACAAATTTTAATTGGGTATAAAGAAGAAATTTATTATTGCCAAAAGATAAACACGAGAAAAAAAGTTTATAATTTCAAATGATAAAGCTGACGTTTTTTTTTTTAACTGTAAATATAGTAAGCTACCTTTTTTCTTTCTAGTATACGTAGTACATATAATGAGAAAGTATTGTGATAGCATAAACATTTGAGTTTTAGTTCTTGATAGATGTACACGTTTTCCAATGCCGGTCTATCGTCTTCCGTCTGTGCAGACGAATTTTAATGGTGGATTTATATAAAATTATCAATAATAATTAATGGTTATCACGATAATTCGAATCAGCTTACAAGTGAAAAAAAACACTGGATCATGTACAATATGAGAAAGTTTAGTTCGAGTTGTATTGGACAACTTTTTATTCACTATTACTCTTTTATATTGTTCTGCTATTTTTCCTCTCTTATTTTTTCTCTTTTACTTATCTTATATCTTCCTCCTATATTATTTCCACCCCCCCCCCCCTTACCACTTAACTTCTTTACCCACTATGATGTTATGCATTTTCTCTCTCTCTCTCTTTCTTCTCTCTTATTATACAATTATTTCTCCTATTTCCCCTTCTTTTCTATCCCTTTTGTAATATAATCTTTTTTTTTATACTACCTAATTATTTCCTTCCCTTTAGATTCCCTCTCATTTTATAAAATGTTCTTATTCTTTCTTATTTATTCCAGTTTTGTCTTTTTTCGATTATCTCTCTTATTTATTTAATTTTCCCTTCGTACTTAATTTATGTTTTCTTCTTCCATTCTCTCTCTTCTATATCTTCCACTAATTTTATTTTACCTCAACTTGAACATTACCCCTGGGGTTAGATATTATTTTGTATGTTAAATTCTCTATTTTCTTCGCTTCAAAGACATGGCAACGTTTGCAATGCGCATCGATGTAAAACTGTTCTGTGTATTAAATTAAAATGTTATTTTGCTTATTCTTTTAACTTTTTTTACATCCTTATAAATTAAATTATGTTTTATTTTTTTAAATTAACCTTTGATAACAATATTTTTTATTTAAAAATGTTGTTTTTTTAAAATATATACTTTTTTAGTCTCCAATGGAAAAAATAGGGTTTGAATTTAAACACTATTTGGGAAAGCATGTTAGTGCTTTGAAGTATAACTGGAGATGTTTTGGGTATTTAAAGCTCTAGGTTTGAAATAATTTTTTTTTTTTTTTTTGAGCGAAATGAAAATTAACCCCTTAATGAAATGGAGATTGAGAACGAAAAGAATGAGATCAAAGGTGTCAGGAGTTTAAATGTAATTATGAGGAGATAATTATTCTTAATCATTTTTACAGCACAGTATTTATGTCTCTTTTATTTTAATTCGTTATGAATAAAGATAGATATTAAGGTCTTAATTTTTATTTATTTTGCTCACTAACATCAATTTAAGTAAGTAGCTTATAATATATAAAATTAATTTATTATAATTATAATATATCAAAATAAATTTATAAAACTTTAGATTCACTGACCCAAAAACATTAAGCAAGCTTATCTCCTGAACTAATATAATTTTTTCCTGGTGTGTTTGATTTGTGAAGCCCTGAGATTTTTCATTCTTCATTTTATCACCGACATAAAATAATTTTTAAATTTGCCAACAAATTGGTTCCCACTGACTTATTTTTTTAGAGATATTTTACAGTAATGTTAATGATCCCATCGATTGTGAGTGTTAACAAATATAAATCATAATTTAAGAAAACAATACATATTTGAGATAAAAATAGATTAGTATGATTAATTATAATTTATTGCTTATTTTGTTGATCTGAATATAGAGACAAGGGTGTTAAATACTAGTTGGTTGTTAAAAGTTTTTCGTAAATCCTATCTTCAATAATAAAAAATAATTTTGCACAAGGTCTATACTAGGACTTCCTTTTGTGTAATTTTTTCTTAATGAGACTTCAAATTATTAGACATTGTTCAATTGCAATCTCTATAATTAGATCGTAGTGTTTTTTTGTTAGATTAATCTATTTTATATGATTAAGTTTAGAGTTTGCCTTGTAGTAAATTTACACTCATTCTATTTCATTTTACATTAACCCTAATGTAAAACCCTGCCATAGATTTTCACTAAATTTATAGACAAGTGGACCGCGAAATTAGATACGTAATTGTTACACCCTGTTTTTTAGGCAGATGAGTGGTTAGCTCATCTTGATTTGAAGAGCCGACTTAAAGTGTTATTGTGTCGGTATTATGTTCTTAAGATTAAATATTACTACTACTGATACTATAATTGAGATCTAGATCTGATACCATTACCATTAGATGTATAAGGAAAGACCTCACATGTGGCCTCAAGTCAAGTAGCCAAAAGATTTAAGAGATAAATATATTTTACGATTTATCATTTGGCTGCAGTGGAACAAATAGTTATTGGTGAAGCGATTGTTTTATGGTTGGACGTGTGGGTTTGTCGAATGTAGCCGAGACTACGATGGTGCAGTTTGGCATGTGGGTTTAACTCAGGTGTCAGTGTGGAGAGAAGCGTGCTAGTGAGTCTGATCTAGTGGTGGGGCAGGTCAAGTGGAGGATGCTCGAGGGGAGCCGATTATCCCGCGCTACGAGGAGGGGATGACGGACCCGGCCCACGCTCGCAGTCTGTCCCCAGCATCTGCACCGTGATCTGTTCGTCCGTCGTGACTTGTCCGACTCGAGTCGTTTAAAAATTTACCGCGCGATCTTTTAACAAGTTTTGTGTTTTCGTTTTTTTACAGCGGATTGTTTGAGCCACACGTACGGCCCCGTCGACGGCTCGCTGTACGCGACCGTGGCCAAAAAGGACTCGCTTTCTATGGACTCTGGGATTTCCTCGGCGGGAAACGGTCTGCTCGCGAGTAAACCCCACCAGCCGGTTCAAAGCGAGGTCGGGGCGGATCTAGACCGTCTTCTGGACGAGATGTTGATGACCGTCAGGGATATCCCGGACCTGGACGTGCCTTATCACGCCAGGTCGGATTCCAGGCCCTTCACGTACGGAGCCCTCTCAAGTCCCGGCTTAGTTCGTAAAGCCAGCATCAAAAGATCACAATCTTCAGGGCCTCCTGTTCCCGCGTCGCCACGATCACCGGACTTCCATGAAGGGTGAGTTCGTTTTCCATTCTACTGTTTATTTTAGTATTAAGTTCCTTAAATATAAACGTGCCTTAAATATAAAAGTTCACCCGATAAAATCAAGATCAAGCAGGTACATTAATTTTAAGTTCATATATTTTTCAAACCACTAATAGCTAAATTTCCTTTAGTTATCATATATCATCCTCAGTTAGATCCAATTTATCTGTCAAATATTCCATACTCTTCATTAGGCGAAAGTTGATTTACCTTTAAGAGGGGACTAGACTTATTTCCTTGTTCAACAGTCGAGATGGTAATTTTTGTTTTACATCCTTTCCTCTTGACCAAAAACGTAGATTATAGATTTTTATGCTGTTCTAAATTTTTTTGTTGCAATTATTTTAAAAGAAGATGACAGTTATTTGTTCACTTGGTAAATATTCATCGGATGGAAATTCTTATGTTTATTTCGCTGCATTCTTAAATTACTAAGTCTTTGTTTATTTAGTAATGACGCCGTTTAAAACACGCTTTGATCTTAATATAGTTATAGGGCATAAAAAAATAAAAGGGTAAACCAGCCTGGATATGAATGAAAGTTACTCTATCCTTTCTTTGATCTCATTCTTGTTTACTTCTCGTTTAAGCCATGCATTTGTTATCACCATTTGAATTCTTTTAAGTTATCCGTACCGAATGTATAATATTCAATCATTTAATTAAAGACTACTTGTTTTGTTCCATCATCTTGAAATATCTTGAGGTTTAAAGAGCACCGTAAAACGAATATGTAGGGAACAAATTACCCAACAATTTAAGTAACTTCGAGATCTTTAACTAAAATTAAAATAATCTTAACAAGTTATAATTTTATATTATCACCTTAGTAGTAGATTTAGAATTATTATCTGGCTCTTTATTAATATCTACTTTTCATAAGTATTTTTCATATTTTTGTGTTGTATATATGTATTTCAAATAGTTGTATGCATATGTTAAAAGGGTCGTTGATTGTAAAATTTATTTTTCCTTTTCCTCCTAATTGCTTATCTTCCTCTTATGCATTAACCCAATTTTGTATATCTTTGATTATACCTTACTCTTATATCGAAATAGATTTATTTATTAAAAAGTCGATTGCATTGAGCTATTTATCGATCCATTCCATTATTTTTGATTCATTGTGTATTTATATTTGATATATAGTGTATAAATATTAATTTTTGAATCTATATCTATGTATCCCTCTATAAATCTGCATCATTCAAATGGTCAATTATTTCCAACTTTAAGTACTTATTATAATTTCTTATTATAAATTCTCATTCATGAAAATCGCTTTGTCTTTATATAAATAACTATTCTTTGTGTATAAATATTATATATATATATATATATATATATATATATATATATATATATATATATATATATATATATATATATATATATATATATATATATATATATATTTATATAGGTATATGTATATTTATTTCAAATTTACAAAAAAATTATAAACAGAATGATTCACAGCTCAGTGACAAAGTGGGCGTCTATTTTATTTTTTTTAAATATTGCGTTCTCCTCACCGTATCAATCACACCCATCTAGCGGCGCCACCGCTGTACTCAGAGATATATATCTATTGGAAAATTGGGGAAACTGCCAAGGTAATTTATTCAAATGCTTTTCCACGCTCCTGTAAACGCTTTCCTTTTTTTAAAAAAAAAGTTTAGATAAATGTAGCAATACTTTTTTATGATTTACCTGGAGAATGAAAAATGATTTCCCAATGTCTTTTTTTCTTTTCTTTTTGTAGCAATTTATCTCTAACTCTATTTTTCGAAATAACTTATTCTTTATAATATAATCTTTAGTTGTTTTTTTAAAATTGAATTCAATGCAATTTTTGTTTTATTTATTTGTCAAATATGTCGACATATTTTCAACCTTTACATAGTTATTTTCCGTCCTTATACCTGTTCATAGTATATATTATAATTTATGATTATGGCGTGTAATTGATAATTGTTAGTTATTGTACTCCGGCAAGATGTAATAATATGGATGACATATTTACATAGATTACATGCTTCATTTTGAGTCTTGCGCAAATCTTAAAGTGCTTTTATTTATTGTATATATTCTCGTGTATCTCAGGTTTTTCTTTTGTATTTTTGTAAAATAATCTATTTACTATTTCTTTTTAGATGGTCTTATTATTTTCTAACTTACTTATTTATTTATTTTACTTACTTATTTTATTTTTTTATGTAAGTAAGAATTATATTTTTTTAACTATTATATTATTTCATAAATTAAATTATTAATGTATATCTGCCGATAAACCAAACATTTTACTTATCGCAGTGCAATAAGTCATCAAACAAAGTGTAAGAACGTAAGTAAATCTTAAATTGTTAAATTAGGGTACATTGATTAAAAACCTTTTAAATAACTAAGGTGCACCTTAGTAACTATTAAAATTAAAAAGGTGTGTTCAATTTTCTTTACAACTAAGGTACATAGTGAAATGAAAAAAACAAGAAGTTATTAAGTTGACTTATCCTTGATTTTTTTTTAACTTAATCATGAATGGGCAAAACCCAAAGAACCAAATTGATCCGTTTATAGTAAAAAACAAAAAAACACAATAGAAATTTACTGTTATTTAAATAAAATCAGTATAGTCCAGTCGACCATTGACAATTACATTTTACCTTGCAAAAGTTCATAAAATCTATTTAATTGGGTTTGTAGTACCAAAGCCCTAGTGAAAACCCAAGTTTTCGACCTCCTAGACCCTGTGCTAACTACTGAATAACCACAAAACAGCTACAATTTTTTATTTTTCCCTTTTTTTGCTCTGTAACTTTTCATTCTCAAGTTCAGAAAAAAAAGAAAGCATTCTTTCACTTTTAGTAGAGCGATAAATTTTCTACAAATTTTTCAATGTATTTTCTGTCGAGATTTATAAAGAAAGGTTTTTTATGACCATTTTCAAGGTAACCCCCTATTTTAAATACTTGCCGACTGGACTAATAATTGTGTATTTGAGTTTTGTTTTTGTGTTTTCTTTGCAAATGTATTATAAGAGATAAAAGACAATGTGATCTGAAGCAGCATTTCTTTTCTTTACATTCATTTAGTGTTGTTTAATTGAACCCGTGCATATTTAAATATTTTTATCCAACAAAAAGTTCCTGTATATTTTCCCTCAAATTCTCTTATGAGATTTTTTAAAGAATTTATGGACAAAAAAAAAAGTCCTGAAGAAGAAAGGGGTAATATTATATAGGGGCCAACAATCTAGGTCGGAAGGACATAAAATTTGCAAGGTATTTTGACTTTGGGGATCCATTAATTATATCGTAGCTCCTAAATCTTCTTTAAATTTTAATCTTTTTTTAAATATTATTAATTATTATTTTTAATAATGACTATGAGTATATATATATATATATATATATATATATATATATAATCTATACGTATAACGTACATTTTCTCTACTTATACCCAGTCAATTTAGAATATAACTACATACACATTCACGTATCTATATATATATATATATATATATATATATATATATATATATATATATATATATATATATATGTATATATATATATATATATATATGTATATATATATATATATATATATGTATATATATATATATATATATATATATATATATATATATATATATATATATATATATATATATATATATATATATATATATATATATATATATATATATATATATATATATATATATATATATATATATATATATATATATATATATATATATATATATATATATATATATATATATATACGTATTTACAAATACATACGTAATTTAAAAATATTAAAATGTTAACAACAAAATTGGTAGTCGAACTTAAAAACTTTTATCTTATTTTAAAGGTTTTTTAAGGCATTATTTTTAAAGTTCACACACTTTTTTTTTTTACTGTAACACTATAATTTTAAGTAATTAGGAGTTATTTTATCCTAGAAACATTAGATCAAAGTGATAAAATATTACAATAAACACCCACTTGATATAAGCTTTTTATAGATAAATTGCAACTGATTTATAAATATTTAAAACTATATTAATGTTTTTAAATGTAATTTAAGTATACAAAGAATTTAACAGATAAAATACATCAAATGTGTTTTAGTCTACTAAATTCACCACTTATAAGTTGTCCAAGCTTCCAATTAGTTTCTGTTATTTTAAAATAAATATTATTTTACTGGATATATTTTACCCCTTCTTTTATTACATAACTTTTAATGATAAATGGAATTTATAATTGAAAAAGGTAGTTTGTTTTTAATTAATATATAAAAGGTAGAAGCAATGATATATGCATGCAAAATTAGATACAGGGAAAATAATAAAGAACCACAATTGGATGGAATATAAAGAATTACAAATTTAGTACCGCTAAATTCTTCCTATATTACTAAAATTATAATTGTTTATTTATTTTATTCTATCATGGAGTTCTGAATAATTTATAGGTACTAAAATATTTGAACTAAATACTAATTAAAAGTTTTCAATGGTAACAAACTTTATAATTTACAAATAAAATGATAGTGCTTAAAAAAATGTCAGGATCGGTTTTTGTGTAAATATTTCGTATAGAAGAAAACAAGTTAAAAAGTTAGTTTTACTTTCTCCCATACGCGATGCGCATACAGGAAGGAAAGCATTAAACACTCAAAAATTAGATTTTTAAATTTTTTGCCATCAAGTATTTTAAGATCACTTGAGTTCAAAAATTTGTTGTTTTTTAAACAACAAATAATCAATAAAATTAAATTAAATAGACTGCCAATTAGTGTGGCACATAGCTTCCTCGCATCCTATCATATACTATAACAATTATTGCTGTATTACTTTATTGTCATATTGTTTATTTTGTAAAAAAAACTATCAATAGTTTTAGCGATCTTTAACACTTCATAGCGGTGTCGCTGTTGGTTTTACTAAAAAATTGTATTTGAAAAAAATGTTTGTCTCATTGAATAGATGAAGTTAGATTTTTCCTCCGACCTAAAATTCCAATTTTAAATTTAAAGTTCACGTTTACGCGAGCGTTGCTCGTGAACACTTGGAAGGATAACGTTGTCCAACGAACTCGTCCTGGGCATTGGTAAAATGAACATGTCTACCAAATTTCATCAAAATCAGTCGACATTTACTCAAGTTATCGTCGCACGTTTCATAATTCGCGGACACACAGACCGACAGACAGACAGACAGACAGACAGACAGACAGACAGACAGACAGACAGACACGAGACCAAAAATGTTCCCTGATGTCTGAAACGGATTTCTGTCTTGGAATTTTTCAAATCGGAGGCATAAAAGTTTTTCGTTCTCAAAAGTGAACACAATGCTTCCGCTACCTTCGGTAAGCTCGGAAGCAAAATTACATTAAATATTACACACTTCATAGCGGAGCACGGGAATCCAGCTAGTATATAAAATATTTTTCAATACTCAATTCAGTGCACATACTTATTTTTATTTTCTTGGCAGTAGATGCAATACCATTCTAGCTTTGAAGGATCTAGTGGCTAAATTTTAATATTGGTTATAGTTAAAAAAAATACGGATGCACTGTTAAGTAGATATTATGCATTAGAATTTCTTTACAAGTTGTTAGTCGTTGCTATTTGTTGCTTTACTAGTTATATTACGTTGTAACTAATAGTAACAAGCTTGATTTGGTACCATCAATACCTCTATTAATCAATTATCTACTATCAATTAAAGAGATTTTTTAAAGGACCTTAAAGTTGTTTTAGAACCTATTTATCAAGTAAATCTTCTTCTTGAAAATATCCCGCATCCGTTTGCAATGATTTATATTATTTTTTGTTACACTTCGATAAATCCATTTACATTATTACTTTCTATAACCTTGTTTGAAATTGAAGCATAAAGATTCGATTTAATATTGTTGCCAATTTATACAGATTTTATCCGACGGTGGACTATAGAAAACTGATACTTTTTTGGATTCAGGGGACCTCAAAACGTGTAACTAAGGTGTATTAATTAATTTTTAGTTCTTCTAATACTACGGTCCAAAATCTGATATTTAATTTAAGAAATAAGGTTTACTGGTGCATGAAATTATGTGAGTAAATTCCAGGAACAACTAATACAATAATAATCCGTGTGGCAACAGCCCTTGGAAGGATTAAACCTGCCAAAGGGCTAATACAATTATATATTGTGGGTGATACAAAATTGGTATGTCGCTCCTTTAACCGTATAATCCGCCAACTAAATTATAATAGAGTCACACTATCTTCCGAAGATTTCAGCCGCCTGCCTTCGACCAATGACTTGTACGGTTCAATTATACCTCGATGAATATTATAGAGGTGGGCGTTCACACCCACTGACTAAACAAGAGAGATAGTGCAATAGGAATTGTATCGTTAGATTGTGTCTTACCATTTAACAGACTATTGATCAAAAGCGTTGAGGGTGTATTATCATTTCTGGCCTGCAAGTAATATAGCTTGGATATAATCCCTCTCCCAGAATTCTACTCTTGCAATCTCTATCTGATTTCAACGTTATTGACAACTGAATCCATCACTCTTTAAATGTTGATATTTTATTACAGAGAGATAGATTTTTTCCTCCGGTATAAAGCCTGACTGAAGTGGAGAACTGAAGTTTTGAAAAATATAGGGAAATCCATTCTGCCGTTCTATTGTAAAATGCAGCGGTGTAAGTTAGACTGCTGGAGCACAGCTGGTTGTTGGTGGATAATGGAAGTTGAAGGTGAAACGCCTCTGTACAGAGTGGAGTGAAGTGTATTGTATATATGCGATCCGAGACTCGCTGCATTATTTAACTCACCGTTGAACCATCTGGCGCTCTCTACCTTTCATTTCCCTGTATATTCGATATCATCGCCCTATCAGTTACCCTCGACTCCTATCAACGGTATCGCAAACACAGCTTTGATTGGCATTTTCGCGATCCCAATGTACAATTTGTTTGTTAAAATGAGCTCTATATTCTTTTTTTTTGTACGCCGTGATTGATTTTACTTTTTCCATCATACATTTTAAATTCTTAAATTTTCTTTCCTAGTATTGTGATTATTATTAGTCAATAGTGAAATTTTATTTTATTTAAGAACATAAGTGATAAATAATGTTTCATTTAATTAAGTTTTAAAAAATGACAATCTTAAAGCTTATTCATGAGAAAAGCAAAGCCTCTAACCTAATATACGAGTAAATGTGTAAAGCCACACGGTCTATATATATATATATATATATATATATATATATATATATATATATATATATATATATATATATATATATATATATATATATACATATATATATATATATATAGTATATATATATATATATATATATATATATATATATATATATATATATATATATATATATATATATATATATATATATATATATATATATAGAGTGTGTGAACTTTAAAAATAATGCCTTAAAAATCTTTAAAATAAGATAAAAATCTTTAAGTTCGCCTACCAATTTTGTTGTTAACATTTCAATATTTTTAAATTTTTTCTCAACTCTACCTATTACAGATTGAAGATGTTCTAAAATTCAGTTTCTAATCCGAAGATAATGCTCTGATGAATTGACATGACGTATAATTTGGAGTAAGATAACATGTAAATATCCCAAGATTTCGGACAATATTAAAGCAAGAAAAAAACAACAAATTCCAAAATAATATTCGTGTTTCACAATAACTTAATTGGTGAATTTCGTGCTGAAGACCATCTCACTATTCCTATTCCGTCTGAACTTGAGAATTCTAACTTTTTTTTAAAGTGTAAAATCCTTTGCGTGTTCTGTAACTTGACATAAAATTTAATACGCATTTTGATGCACGCATACTCTATAATATATACTTTTATTATTATTATTTTTATAACACTTTTTTTAAAAAAAAATAATTGCTATACAGTTTTTTTCTTAATTACTGGTTATTAGATTTAATTATTAGTATCAAAATTCAGCAAATTAATGTAAAATTGGTCTTTATGTTGAATTATTAATAATATCTATTTATTACTACCAGTATTGCTTAATGATTTAAACTGTTTTTGTCATATTAATTAGTTCTTGATTTTTAGAAATCATTAGTTAATTAAGAAAGGTTCATGTTGTTACTATTTGTTTCTATTAAATATGTTCTGAATGAATGAACTGATCAGCATTTTTTTTTTCATAAAATCTTGGGTGTAATAATCTACTGATAATACGTGTAATTATGTTACTCTAGAATAAACCATGTACTTCTTTACAACGAATTAAATACATTTAATGAATCTTATAATTCAAATTTTAATTATACTAGTAAATAATTTTAAGATGTCGTTCATATCATATTTTTATAGAGATATCTGTAGTTTATAGTTTTATGTCTCAATATTCAGTAAGGATCAAGTAAGACAGGATAAATACTTTCTTTAATTCCTACGTCTAACCTTCTGTTTAATTCTTGTCCAGGTTGACGAGTTCTTTTGATATTATTAATAAGGATGTGAAGTAAGGATCAGGATAGGATAAGCATCTGTCTATCATCTTAGAATAAATTAATATTATAATTATAGTTATTTAATCGACCACATGATTCTATTTGTTTCTATTTTAAGTTAAATATTTTTTATTATTATACATTTAGATAAGTACATATTTATAAAGACTCCATTGATAGCTCAATGCTTCTACTTCATCTTTTATTATTGTTTTCTTCTTGTTGTTTGTTTCAACATTTATTAGAAAAAGACAATTGTGAGACCGTGACACGTGTGTAGGACTTTATCTTGTGGAAAGAGACTGCTTCATGATGTTGTGAACCCCTACGCTGTACATTGTAAATCTTAAACACTGGTCTTCTTCTAAAGGTTTAGATGTATTACACTCTTGCAGTGGAAACCTTCATTAGAAATATTCTTTAGTTTTGTATACATTGATTATACTAATGATTGTTGTGCTAGTGGAATCAATGATTTACTTTTGTCGCAAAGCATTTTCATAAGTGCTAAAGTGATAGTGGAGGTCTTAAGAAGACCCTTTAATAACTGTCCCTTTATGAGAAAGATAACTATCACTTTTTCCGCGATTTCATACTGTATACATTTTTTATTTTTAGGGTCAGTAGGCAAAACCGAGAACCCTTATTTTTACTGCGTTTGTTTGCCTGTATGTCTATCATTAAACCACCTGTATCTTCGAAAGTACCCAAAACAAAACTTTGCATTTATGTGTAAAACAAGGGTTAAAAAACTCAAAAAACAAGTTGTTGAAGTTTGGCATTTTGTCTACTTTATTATTTATTATTTTGTTTTAGAGCATCCACTTTTGCTACTGATATTTTGTGATCTCCATAAATTTAATTCAATTTGTTTCTTATTATTATCGTTGAATATTTTTTTGACTAGTGTAATTACCAAATACTAGCTTTTTACTTTGGCACTTTTGTCGATCTGTTAATTATTATTGTTACTTCTGGCTGGAGCATAGAGCATGCACTAAAGCTCTTTATCTGAGTCGTTCTGCTGCTGTCCCCGTGCTCTTTGTGCAAGATTTCTCTATGGTCCAATGGCCCTTGGCTCAACAACAACAGGTTGTTCTTGGTCTTCCTCTTCGTCTAACTCCTTGAGGCTTCCTAAAAGTTATTTTGGGATGTTCTAGTGGTCGAAACCGGTCTGTATTGTAAATTAGCTATAGTGGTAGTTAGGGCTGTATTAAATCCATATAGTGCTTTTTGACAATAAACACTCCAATTTCGCTCTTTAAGTACTACACTATTAAGAAATTCACTATTAAGTCTCTTGGTTCACTCAAAAATTTGATTATCATGATGGCTTTCAACATTAATGATAACTTAATAGGCACTCATTTGTCATTTACATATACATAATTATTATATCATGTTGTTTAAAATAGTTTAATTGGGCTAATCATGTTTGGTATTCGCCTCCTGGCAAACTCTGACTTCCCTAATTTTAAATCTTCTCGTACTGTTATAAATATAACCTTGTCATGATATTAATTCACTTATGTAACAGGAATTTCTAAACAGTTTATTTTGAGGATTAAGATTATGAGAGGTAAATAGCACTTCAAGGTTTTCTTTCAGCATTTCTTCTCTTCCTGATAAATTCCATTAACATTTTTGTACTAAACTGATCGTTTCACAATAGTTTCTGTTTATTAATTCTTAAGTATTTTGATTATGTTTGTCTCTATTTTGCTTTAATACAACCACTTTAAGGATTAAGATAACTTTTTTGCAATTAATTATTCTTCTGGTCTAAATGTCTGTTAGAAATTTCTTGGTAATCTTTCTTGTCTGCGCGAAGATTTTATACATGTATAATATTTATAGTATTCTATATGTGTAAAATTACTTTTTTAATATAACATCAAAAATGCTTACTTTCAAATATTTCATTGCAATCGTCTACACTCGAAACTTCTAAACCTTTGTCATTAAAAGTTGGCATATTAATTCTGTAGAAACCCAAATGCTGTAGAGGAAAATTCAGAAAATTAATTTTACTGTTAGTAAAAAGTTAAAGGTTGGAACCCTTAAAAGTTCAGCAATTAAACATTGTTTGGAGTCTAAAAGTGTTCACTCTCTTGTCATACTAACATTTCGTTCTGACACTAATAATAATGATTGGTTGGTTGTCGAAAACTCTAATAAAGCTATTGTTAAGAGGCATTCACAGCATGACTTCACAAAATCTCTGTTTAAAAATTATTTAATTGTTAACGCTCTCTTGATAAGAAATCATTTCTGATCAATTTTACTGTTTTGGTTTTATTTAATAGAAATAACCTGTTGGGAGTAATTATCTTATCAAGTTTATTTATATAGATAACTTGTCAGGAAAAAAATAATCTGATCAAGTTTACTATTTTGGTTTATTTTAATAGAATAACTTGTCAGATTTGACTTAGTAAGGTATTCCTGCTTTAGTCTTTTAAAAGTATTAAAGAGTAAATATAATAACTTTACAAACGCAATAATATCAAGTGCAGACATAATAACAGAAAATCTGTTTGGTTTGTGTTAGACATAGAAGCCTGTTTGGTGTGTGTTCTTAAATTTATCGTTTGTAATCCTTCGATTTTCCTTCGAGGAATTACATATTATATAAAGGCAATTTTATTAATACCGTTGACTTCCCTTACCCTCAAAAGTGCAGAATTTATCTTTAATGGAATAATTGAAAGCGGTAATAACACCTTCAATTATTGATATTTTAGGATGGAGGTATTTGATAATGTAAGTATATTTTAGTTGTTAGATACTTGAAAACAATTTTACCAATATCTATTTCTGCCCTTACTTCTTTAAAACGTTATTATCCTTAAGAAAATTATTAATAATTGAAAGATTGGTAGCTGAAATTATTTTTGATGATAATGTTATTTGAATGTTCAGATACGAGAAGATATTAGGGATTCCAATGATTGCCTCTGAATTCTAATTTTAGTTTGAGCCTTTGGCGAGAATTTTCTAATACCTGTCTTTTTTCTGATGACTATATCCGGTTCTTCTTATGAAAAAAATGAAGATTATTTCTTGTCATTTCTAATCTCTAGCTACTAAGTTCTGAAGATGAGATAGAAGACCCGGTAGAAAGTCTATTTATACTAAATGAAAAGAAAATAGTTTATTTATATAATGACTAGCCTGTGTTTGGCAGTTCCGACCAAATGTCCGCGTGGTAGAAGCAGATAGACTTCTGGTTCGCCCTCAAACCCTGTTTGATTTTATTGTCTGGTCTGGCCGAATTCCAGAATCGGTTGTCTCCAATCTCTAAAGCTTCTACTCCCTTGTTTTACACTCTGCTCATAAAGATAAGCATCTCGTATTATTATTTTCACCGTGGGAACAAGTAAATCACTGTGTTATATTATTTAATTCGACCTTATCTATTTTCAATTTGGTACAACCTATTATAATCTCCTCTGCTTACCTATGTCTATCTTTATTTTTTTTTAATGCGTTTTCAATAAAAACAAATCAATATGAAGTGAACACTTGGAGAAGTACACTTCTATCACATAAACTTTCTCACCAAAGAACATTACTGATAAAGCAAACAGGGTGTATTTGCAAAGCAGTATTGATTATGGAAACAACTCTTCTAACTATAGATTAACCCTTAACATTTCTAAAGCCATTAAAAGCATCTTTAATCGTCTATCTCGACAACAGTTTAAGGGTTAAGCTATTATAGGACAAAGGGATTACCACTTTACATTTATATCTATGCGTTCATTACTTTGGGTTAAGTCTCACCTCTTTAAAATACAACTTGGATTACTCTTCTTTTTTTTGTTTTTTAGGGCTAAGTTCGAAAAGCTGAACTTCTTCTTATGGTTCTAATATTCTCGAGCTTGGAAATGAAAGTTCCGAATATTAAAGTGTCTCGTGTTTAGGGTAGCCAAAACGGAGGACCCTTATAATTTCCTGCGTTTCTCTGTCTGTCGGTTGGTTAAAGCACCTCTATTACCGAAAGTACAGAACAAAATCAAACACCTTGAGTACAAATATATATTTAGTTTAGTGTTTGTACCAATTCATCTTGGTAGCATGAATTGAAAAAACTGAGTTTTTCATGTCCTCCTCTCTATTGTTTTACCAAATCAACGATTTTTTTTTTTTCATGCGTGCGTCATATTCCGTCAGAAAGAAATGCCACTCTCAGCAAAATATTTGTGCTAGATACTTCGGAGTAGTTTATTGCATTTGGACAGCAAATGTGCTTTTAACGGCTTTTGTTTCTCGTCATTATAATAAACTGTTAAAAAGTTACAGCTAAATAAACTTTTAAATGGCTTTCATCTTAAAATGGCTTAAGCATAATTGGCCCGGCCAATTATGCTGGTTGTGGTTAATGAACTCTTCCGAGATATTTGGATATAAATGGTCTGAGCCAAATAATATATAATTCACAGATCTATATAGTGATTGTAGTTAGACGGTGAGTAGGAACCAGTCGTTCAAACATAGCAATTAGGCCCTTATAGGTCCCATTCTTACTATTCCCTTAGTAGAAAGTTGCAGCCCCTTCACATATCATACGCCACTGTGCGAAGTACCGCCGACGCGAGTATGGTGTGGTCATTAGTGAATTATGTAAATCAGAGCATCGTGGTACGGATCGAACCTACGACCTCGTCCTGCCCTCGAGTGTTGATGGCCTAGCAGACGTGACAAGATATTTAAGCCACTCGATTTCGCTGGCTCGCTATATTGAGATAGATGGCTCCCTAGATAGATGTATACACAAATACCGAAATAAATTAGTATTAAATGGCTACAGACAGGGCCGTTTCTACCATTAGGCAAGACTAGGCGGCCGCCTAGGGCGGCAAAATTTAGGGGGCGGCAAAAAATTATTTGAAATTAAACGGCGAAAAAATTTTAAAAAGTAGGAGAAAAAAAAGAAGAGAAGATGTTATTATGAATAGTAATGTGTTTTTTTTTTGTTTTTTTACATTAGGTAGATAGAAGAAAGGATTAAATAAAATTATTATTTGAGTAGAAATAATAATATAAAATCTAGGATGACTGGGACGAAAATAATTATTTTATTACTAGTTTTGTTAAAGTTATCTTATCTAATCTAATGTGAATATGAAATAACTTTACTAGATAAGAAATTCTGTGCCCTAAATTAACTAGTCATATCTACATCCATCTTTGTCGATTGTCTTTGATATATTATTTGTATTTCTCTTTATCTCTCCCCCCCCCCCCTTATAATACCTTTGTCTCCCCCTATTATACCGTCTTTTTATTTATTCTCTTAACTCTTTTTTTACTTAATATGTAACAAATTCTCAATATGTCGTGTAAAAGTAATAATGTGAACTTCACAAATTAAAATAAAAAAGCCGCCCCTTACACCGAGAGGGGCAACCTTGAAAGTGAAGAAACTGAAACACAGAAGAAAACGGGAACAGGATTTATTCACGAATATTTGGACAGTGTTTTTTTTTTTTTTTTTTTTTTGCACTGTTATTTCACGAGTAAATTTCCCAAGCTCTCTGTAAATTTCTCTTAACCTAAAAAAGTACAAAATAAAATATTTTAGTTTTTGAATAAGTTTGCTTCTAAGCTTACTGAAGGTAAAGTGATCGTTTTGAAGAGAACATTATTTTATGTCACCGATTTCAAAAATTCCAATACATTAATCCGTCGGACACACTAGGAAGGTTCAAGTAGGTAGTGCGGTTTTATAGTTCAAGTCTGTCTGTCGGCCTGTTCACAATTTGTGCGAACCAATAAGTCTTAAAAATTATACTTATACAATTTTAACGAATGTTATGTTAGGTCATAATTAGCCCATTTTTGGTCCTATGTAAGTTTCAACCTTCTGCCCTCATTTTTTTCTCTTCCACGTATGCCCAACACCAACAATACATTTATTTACACCTAAAAGTACTCATGTGATTTTCGATTAAATTTTTGGCGCAACACAATCGATTATAGTATTCGGTGATATTGTAATCGGCAGAGGAACTGCAGATTACAATACCACCGATAAAAAAAACAATGATTTTTTATCGGTAATAACTAATAACGACAAGGTAAATTAAATTTTATCAGAAAATTTTCGTTGCCCCACCATAATTACCATGAATTATTTCAAAATTTTAGGACCAGCCGTTATATAGTGGTTGGTAGGGGTTTTTTTTTTAGGTATATTTTAACTCATAAAACCAAAAAAGAATGATTTCACCTCTTTAGCTTAAGCGGTTCGGGCGCTATGAACCTAAGAGCAACGGACAGACAGACACATCACACTCTCCGTATAAGGGTTTCGAGAACTATCTACGAAACCCTAAAAATAGCTCTTTTATTAATTTGATACCCTATTAAAAAAAAAAAAAACGTGTCACATGAATTGTCTGACATTTTGGATTTGACCGGCTAATTATTTTGAGTTCGCTATATTTTTCCTGTGTTTGAGTCAAAAAGCTCTTTAATACTGCTCAAAAAAAAAATATATTAAAAGAGAGAAATTTAAAAATGAAGTAAAATGTTATGAACAAAGCTTATTTAATGTTTGATTTGTTTAACTGTTTATTGTTAAATACAAGATCTTTAATATATAATGCATTAATTCTTTAAGCAAAGAAAATAGGGTGGGAGGGGGGGGGGGGGCGGTATTTTTCAATTCTCGCCTAGGGCGGCAAAACACCTAGAAACGGCCCTGGCTACAGACCCTTTCAGTGTGCTGAAAGCATAATATCTTGGCTTTTTTCTTTTTTTACGTTTGAAGCTTGCTCGATTTTATTTAAGTGTAAAGTTCTATTTCTAAAATATCGTTATCTTTGTCAAGTCGAATGAAGGAAGTATTTCAGCTATGTACGAGTAAAAAGTATTCTAAACACCGGGTTGAAGGTTGTCAGTGGTTGGAAGGACGCGCGGTTTTACGACGGCGGGGGAGCCTGGAGACACGGCTCGTAAAATAACTTGAGATAGCAATAAAACATGTTTGGTCTGTCTGTTGGCATCTCTACACCATGTCTTCGCTTCTAGAAAACAAATAATATTTCCATAACTAAATACTCTCGGTTGTAAATTGTTTGAAAAATATCAGTTCAAATTGATCTATAGTGTGAATATACTATATTGGATTTATTTTATATGACAATAGTTAAATGTGTTTTATTTGTATATTATTAAATTTTATGATGGCAGTTTAAAAATCAGACGTAGGTATACTTCTCTAATTTAAATCTCTCTGTGTATAGTGTCTTTAATTAACATTTTATTATTTTACTAATGAAAACACTAACTGGAAAAAATCATAATTGCTCAATAAGAATGTTAACTTATGTCACTAATCTATTTTGATGACTGAATTTCACTTAGTGCGTAGGCTTGCGTGGGTTGTCTCGTAATGAATAAAACTAGCTTGGTATTTTGGTTATCCGGTGAAATCCGTTTTACGAAGGGTTTGAAGTCCAACGTTTCGCTCCCACTATTGGAAGTGGAAGTATCTTCAGGGGTATGGTACATCGAAGTAACTTTTCTACTGATCTACTAGGCTGAAGTAATTCTTTTTCTAGTTTGACTAAATATGCCACCTCGAGACTGACTTAATTTTGTCGTATGTTAATAAATAAATGAAATTTCTTCCGTCCTATATTTATCAGTGAAAAATCAAGCTACTTATAATTTTGAAAAATGTCTCTTCAGTCTTTGGCGTCTTAAGCCTGGTTTACGTGCTTTATCTTGTTAAATTCCTCTAGATTCAACCATCTAATCTAATTTCTAACCCAGT
This sequence comes from Gerris lacustris, assembly GCA_951217055.1. Taxonomy (NCBI): domain Eukaryota; kingdom Metazoa; phylum Arthropoda; class Insecta; order Hemiptera; family Gerridae; genus Gerris; species Gerris lacustris. Next base: position 34,160,627 of record OX578278.1, read on the forward strand.
CAAATCGAGTTCAACTCTGTCTGCGCACTGCGACTTACTTAATATGTTTTGTCGTATTAGACAAGTCGTGATACGTGTTATTCCGGCTTTAAATTTGATTCCAATATATAGTGTAGACTCACCTCCCTCTAATTAATTTATAATAATGACAATTTCTCCATAGTAGGCATAGGCATAGTAGGCAAAGTCTGTCCTTTTGTGAAAGACTCCTCAGTCGTCTTTTATGTTATAATTGAATTCAAATCGTCGAAGTTAAATATATTTATTTTTAAATTATCTCTTATCCTAAATATTTAATATATGCTTCTAATATTTTTCATTTCTCAAATTCAAAATCCTTTGCTGAAAAGAAAATAAATATTAGGTATAATGTTGGTTCAAGTGCGGACATGCTTCGAAATTTACCATTAATTTGTGTTGGACCCTTGTCAAAACTAGACCGGAGCCAAAATATTTCAACAAGCTACGCTTTCCGTTTGTAATATTTCCATTCGTAAACATTTTAGTATACCGCCGTCGTATAATAAATGTATTTTATAATATAATCGAGGTCTAACCTTACGTATATATATTTTGTGTATTCATATTAAAATAAGGGTCATCTTTCATCTCTGTCGTAGAAGTATAAAGAATCTTTCTGTCCACGATTTTCAATGAAATAATTATCTTTTAATGGCTTAGCTTTTATCAAGTAAAGCTTTTTTTATTTTATTTTTTGTAGACTACCCAATTTTAATGTTTGCCAATTTAGCAGTCTAGTTAAACAAAAGTATTATTCATATAACTTACTCATGGTAATCAAATTCAAAGAGCAAAAGTATTATTTGTTGTTTGTGCTGATATTTTGAATAACTTATACCTATTCATAGTGTGATTAAACTCAAAAAGAAAATGATTTTACACATGAAAATTAAAATGGTTATTATTTCAATTTAGAAACATACGCGTATCTGTTTGATAACGTTTTAATATAAAATTTTATTTTTTATTTTTTTTTATAATCATATCTTATAAATGAAACAAAAAATTCATTTTATATGTAGGTATGAAGTGCATATACTTATATAAAAGTAAAAATGTTTATAGCCTATAATTACTATGATTGCCTATGTCTATTACTTCCCTAAACGCCTAAAGCTACAATAGAAATAATATTAAAGATTTTGAAGTTCTAAGCAGAACTATTAATAAGTAATTATACCTCTATCTTGTGGTTATTTTTATTAACTATATCAGCTATTTATCTTTAAGTGGTGTTCTAAATCTGTTTTTAAAGATATATGTTCATGTTCATATCTATTTTAATTTTTCTTCTTTTTTACTTCTGTATAGATTCATTTTAAATGATTTAACGCAATCAAATAATTCCTTTTCAATTGAAGTGTTTTTTCTTCCACCTTCAAAAAAAGCCGCTTTATAAAATAACCCTTGTCAATTTGTCTGTAACGATTTTTCTATGTTTACTAGATTTTTTCTTCAATGAAATCGTGTTATTAGATAAGGTTTTAAATTTGAATCTAGACTTTAATGTTGCTTGTAATTATTTAATAGTTTACTGGAGTTTTATTATTATTATTTATTTAATTTTTGGTTTTGAATTGGGCTGCTTAAGGGCCATGATATATAACTTACCAGAATTATCTATTTTATGATTTATTCTTTTTTCTGATTTATAAATAACCTTTTATTTCTTTACGATACGAGCAGGCTTTTATTTTAATTTTTTCCCCCTTTCTTTTTGGGGTTTACTTGTTATTTTCTTGTGATGGATGTTCATTTTTTTTTTCTAATCTATTCTTGGTCTTTAACTTGGTTTAATTTATTTATTTGTTGTCTATTGTTAATTTCTATTAAATTTGCATCAGATTTTTCTTATTCCTTTAACGCAGTAGTGACTATTCTCACTGTTAAATGCATGGTTGAATATATCCTGACTCTATTGTATTGTTATTATTTTAATTTTATTTTTAATGTGCTTTAATTTGCTCGGTTAACTGCAGTGATAAATAACCTAAGAACATATTATCTCTAATTTTTTTTACTATAGCAGCAGATTTTTCTTAAATTAACTAATAATTATCCAAGTGTTCACTAAAAACAATTGCGTATAACAATATACTTTATATTTTAGCTTAAGATTTTTTTTTACTATATTGCCTGAATCAATAATTTAATTTTTGAAAATTATTAGTTCTAAAACTGTAAGCCAACTAAAAATACAAAGCCTCTTTACAGCCCGTTGTATAGTATTTAAAAGAAAAAGTGTCGTTATTTTTAACTCTATCTTATCTTATTATTTGTATAGGAAGTGTTCATTGGCATTTCATGTCCTCTCGTACTTTAAAAATACACCTTCATTCATCTATATATCATTAAGACTTAATAACTCAGAAGAAATATTCATTCAAGAATTAAAGAATGAAAATAGTAAACAAATTAAACTTTAACTGAATGAAATATTATGTTTATCTATTTACTATGCTCGGTGTTCACCCAGCATCGCCATATAAATGGGCAGCTGCTTATGTGAAGTGGCGACTACTCAGTTACGAATGCCAATAACTCTGTTTATACAGCGGATGGAACATCACGCTAATACCGTGTAGGTCAATTTTTTATGATATTCAGATCATGTCAAAAATGATATAGAAATATTTGAATATTCTAAACTTAAAATATCATTTTTTTTTGTAAAAAGATTTAAATACTACTAAATTTTATAGAACTTAGGCTCACACTTGTACTTACAACATTTCATATAATTCGCTTAATATGCATGATTATATGTTAACACAGGGAGATACTAATGCAAGTAACATGTGTTTACAGAACCTTGTTAACCCAGACTTACACTGAATAACAACCTCAACATCTGTAACCAGTTATTCAGAGTCGGGTTTAGGATTAGCGTCATCGTGTTATTATGCTAATAGTATGCTAAAATCCTCCATGTTACATTAGACCATCTCCTGATTGCCTTAGAGTTATATTTTATTTTATCACCTCGTGCTTTGTCGGCTGTCCGTTTTCCGCTACTCTTAATTCACTTTCATGGAAATATGTATTGTCAAAATACATATATTTAGCTTTTATTAATGTAAATATATCTTATATTTATATCTTTGATTGCTGCTGTATTACTTGACATTATGGAATGTAACTAAACGAGAACATAAACTTACTTATTTAATAAATTTGGATTAGTGACATATATTTTTGTCATAATAAACAAATTTAATTAAGATTACATTCTCTAAATGTCTTTCTATTTATCTTCAGTTATTACTAATTAATCCCACTATCCCTAAGAACAGTTAAGCATTGATTGGTAATTTACAGTCTATCGATGTAATAATAACATGAAACAAACAAACTGGAAATTTTCATCCGTTTTAGAGATTTTTCAATTTTGAGCAAGTCCTACTAGAGATTTATCGGGCACAATTATCTTGAATAAACATTTACAAATATTTTTGTGTTATTTCTTCTTGAGTTTACAAATAGTTTATCGACGTTTTAGCTCTCTTTTTGAAGAGGGTTTGAAATTAAAGTAGGGTCATTACCGCTAGTTAGTAAGATTTTTTTCTGGTCAAAAAATGTTATTGTAACGACCGTATCGGAACTTGCCACATTTACCCGATATGATAACCAGTATTTGATCTCACCAGATATTTCTATGTTCGGTCCTTGGTTTTAGCGTATTTGTTATGTAATCCTCTACGCCGATCCCTATATTAAATTATAAAATGAAGAATTACTTACTGTCATACTTGTATCTTCTAGTCTAATCGCCAACAAGATTGTAGCTATAATAGTTGAAATAAATAGGGAGTTTACTTAAACTCATAAGAGTTGTATTCTTTTATCTGTTGATAACATCGTTTATTGGAAACCGGTCTAGACGTGTAAGTATTACTATTATCAAGGACGGTACGTTATTCTTAATAATTTAGTTGTGACAATATACATTATCATGCCAGATTATCATTTGACGAGTTAGGTTTTAAGTACTTAAGATTAGTAGCATTATCTTCTTGTTGAAAATGTTGTCTAATTCAGTCTAGATCAGTAAGTGTACTTATTTCTACACAATAAGATTTCAAAACCTGTTTATGGAAAATTGAATTACGCTAAGATATTGTAAATTTTAATATATAAATGCAAGGATTCGAAACTGTGTGCAACTCAATAATAAGATCAAATAATTAAGTATTAAGACTTTATGGACTTGCTGAACGATAAAATGAATCAAACTTATCCTCTCGAAGAAAGTCCTGTATGAAGAACTTGATTTGCATCTGATAAAAAAGAACATGTTTCAACTAAAAAGTACTAGACGAATAAATAGTGACTAGCTCTCTAGTCTAATAGGTCAGAAGTCAAAACATTCATACAATCAATCTGTGCACACAATCTAGTGGCAATCAGCAACAACTAAACCGATCAGACCTACTTGTACAATGTTGTAGTACACAACCTACTTGTAGAATGTAATAGTACAAAACAAATGTACTTTCTTCTGCTAATTTATTTGGCATATAAATAAAATAATCTTTAAATAACAAGAAAAAGGATAAATATAAATTAAGTTTAGAATAGATACTGTGTGAAACACAAGGTGTTTTAACTAGACTGTCATTGTAAACAAGTTAAAATCAAGGAGATAGGTACAATCTCTCGACTAAGAGCGATATATTTTCATTAACTCAATTCAATAGCCTTGGATAATAATGTTGAATTATTATTTCTTCGAAATTCTAACTTATTTTCTATAATAATAATAAAATAACCCAGATTATAGTTAAACAGAATTAAAATTCACTTCCTATTCAATTTTGACTTCGTTATATTGTTAGATCATCGAAATAACTGATTTCTTCGCCCTATCCCTGTTTATGTTGATTGGTGGAACAAAAGCAAAAACAAACAAACTATGTATATTGTAATTATTAGTGTACGTTGTAAAAAAAATTCTATAATTGGAAATTAAAGTTTTATTTCTTTATTGTTTATCTTGCTTTAACCTTGAACAAATGTTTTGTATTTAGCGTTTTACACTCGTAAAATTCATATTGAAATGCTCTGTTATTTCATATAACTCAATTTGTCCTATGTTTTACTCGTGTAAAAACTTGTTTTTTTCTCTTGTTTTTGTTGTTTGTAGTTGTTTTGTGCTTTTATGTATAGTTTTTCTCTTTTTTTCATGTTTGTAAACAATAGGCGAGTTGATTATCTCTGCATCACAGATGAATATGTGTTTTGTTCGATGCAGATTCATTCCCTTCCCCTCGAGCTATAAAGAAGTGTATTTTAGCATGAATTTACAACCTTTAATGAAGAATAATAATTGGTACAGGAGATAGCAATAATGTAAACCATATTCTTCTGTTAGTTATAAATCAGTTCAATGCATTGCCTTACAAGGAAAGGTAAATCCTCAAGATGAAAAGTAATCTATGGAATACTTCGTACACCTAACAGTTTAAAACACCCCCAAGCGGTTCATAGATCTGCAACTTTGTACTTGCTCAGATAAATTGCACCTTGAGGCACTTTATTTCCATCTACACTGAATGTACTTTTTTTTAAACCTTTACATTTTTGTTTGATGTGTTCAAAATGATTATCTATCTTTTATATCGTAGATAATATCTCTATCATTTGAATTTGAATGAATTTCAATTTAGTAGTATACTTGTATATACTAGTTTCATACATATGGATTCCTTTTTTGCTTTCAAGCTTACCAAAGTAGTGATTGTGATCATTCTGAAGAACGAAATGTTTTCATGCCTCCGATTTCAAAAATATTTGGGTAGAATCTGTTTGAGACATCGGGTACATTTTTGGTCTTGTATATTATGTCAGGAATTTCGTTAAGATTTTTGCGAACCACTATATCATAAAAAACTACTTTAGGCCATTATTATCTTATTGTTGATCTCATATAATTTCAACCTTCTATGCTCATTGCTTTCTACGCTTGTGCATAAACTTGTCCTATTAACAACTTCTTTAAAAGTACTCATCCCATTTTGAATGAATATGAATGGTCAGTTAAAAGTAGCCCACGGATGATTCCATATTAATTTAAACTATTTCCACGAATTTATTACTATGCTTAAAAATTGGCAGACGCCAGACTATTTTTGGAATTGCTTTCTTAATTTCCTACTGTTATCCAAAATTTCTGTTTGATTTTATGTATGTTAAGTTTTTCAAATTATATTTAATGTAATTTACTTATTGTGATTATCGCCTATCTTTAAGTTAATGAATATGCTACAAAACTATTTTTCATTTAAAAGAAACTTTTTTTTTTTTTATCAAACCTATATGTACCTACTACATTATAATATATGTACCTACCTCCTACCTATTTGATCAACATTTTATGTATTAGTTTATCAATTTTAAATTTAAAAAAAAAATCAAATCAAACCTCCTTTATATATTTTCGAATTTCTTCTTCTGATAGTGATAAAACACTTGAACAAGGGTTTTTCAATAAAAGTAATATTTTTTAATAAACAAGAAAAACGTTTTAAAATAAATTTCGAAGAATCTTGAACTTCAAAGGTTCTTCTGCTCATTTTCTGGCTCCTCAGACTTCTTTAAACTTTAGTAGAATGCTGGAATTTTCTTTTTTTCAAAAAAACCAAAATAACTTCCTTCTCACCTTCTTTCCCTGTCTTTTTTACTAAAAAAAAGAGGTTTACGTGAATTTATTACAATCCTTTAGTGTGTTTACAATAAAAGACAATTCCTTTTAATACTCTCTCTTTATGAAAACTCTTTAAACCTCTTTAAGATAGTATCCTTATAGTAATATCCTCTTAAGAAAGACTTCGCCGCATCAATACCTCTAGATAAATAAATCTTTCCTCGAAATATAAATGTTGAGATTGGTAATAATGAAGAAATAAGTTTTATTATAGGCGTTTAAGTTCAACTTTTTTTTTAACTCATGCGCGAACAATTTATTGATTTTTAAATCCTACTTTTTAATACATTCATAAATAAAGTATTGTTTTTTTTTATTCATTTCATTTATAATATGTTTTTAATCATAATTTTTTTAGGATTGACATTAATAATTTTGTGTATATTCTTTGTACAGAAACAATCATCACAATTCTGAGTTGTACAAATCTCGCTTTTACTTTTATTATAATACTTCGCGTAGTCGTAGTAGTTAAAAATGATAAGTGCACTATGTAGTGATAGTAGTTAACTTTAAATAATTAAAGTAATGCTCACGTTTCACGTTTGAGGTGGTTAGAGGTAGTGAGAACTTACAACAGTTGTTACTTGCAAGTAAATACTATGCATTATATAACACAGTAGTTTATATTTATATTAAATAATGCAAAATGTTTTATAAACATTTATTATCATATAATTGGAGTAAGTATGAAGTTTTTAATCTGTAATTAAAATCATACGTTTCTAGTTCACTGAGTTTTATGAAAGCTTCTGGTAAAACTTAAATTGAAGTTGTTATCTCAAATGTACGAGTACTTAAAAAACTTATTGCAGGAGTGTAAACTTATGATCCTACATTTTAAATTTAATATTTTTTATACTTAGTAATAGAAGATTTTAATTGAGTGAGCACATTCTCACTTTAATTTTACTAACTCTTTCCAACTTATCCTATATTTTTACATTATAATCTTTAGTTTTTTAACATATTTTTATTAGAATTAGTTACTGTCGAAGTAATATACGTAAAGAGAAATTAAAATGTGTATTTTGATTACAGAAAAGTACATAGTTGTAATGCAATTGTAAATGCCAGGTTTCTCTCTTACCCTTTCTTGTGCTAATGTGATAAGAATGGATAAATTCATGTACATGAATTTGCAGATCAGATAGCTGTTTGTCGCGTGATCTTGTCCTGATAGTCTGTTTTCTAACACGGTATCTACGAATTTTCCTCACCGTTTTGTAAAAACCATTATCAAAGTACATTTTTTTTTTTAGGAAAATTAGTGCCCTCATGATTATCAATTAATGTGGCTGAGGCCAGTTTCATTTTGAGCGCTTTGTATTATAAAACATTCAACATTTTGGTTTTTTAACAGCAACCAACTTATAAAATTCTTTTTTTTGTAAAGTCCTCTCTAAATATTGTTAAAAACTAATTTACTTATTCCGATCCCCTCTCATTGTAGAACATCCCCAAAGACTTCTCCAGCATCGTCTGTTTGCCACTTTTATCCAGCATTTCCTGGGTTGAAATGAAAGCTTTAAGAATTTAGGTATCCCTGTACCCCCTCAGGTCTCGCCCATTCGCTTTTGGGGTTTTGGGTTTGGTATTCTTGTTGCATTTCAGATTTCAGTTCACCAGTTTCACGGGTTCTCTCCCCGATTCGGTACCCAGTAAAATCAATATTGTTTCTAATTTAGAGTACTATATGATTATTCCTATATCATGAATATAATGCAAAAAGTGTAATTTTAGTTAGGCATAAAAGTAGTATTTTAAATGTTTATATTAGGTTTATTAATAGTTACAATAAGATCTTTAAAACAATATCGTTAATTTTGTGTTACAGCAATGATTGCATTATGAAGTTAACTTACTTATAAGGAGGTTGCTCACTCTCCTTACTAAAAGCAACAGATGGTTCAAAGCAAATTCTAACAAGAAATACTTAAAGCAACTAATAATATAACTGAGCTTGCCCAATCATACCTTTCATAATCTTCAATTAATGAATCACTGGCTCCTTTAAAACCATGTCCATAATTCAATAATAATTAAATCAATTATTTCTTATGGAAACAAATTTTTTAAACACTATTTGTTCATTACAATGGTAATTTGCTATTGAAGATTAAGGATTGCATATATATGTAGTTGACATTTTAAGACATCCAGAATTTGATATGTTGGAACGATCCTTAATGTATGAATCACAAAAACTTGCGCTTCATATACTTAAGTAACCACACTATGCGTTAAGGTAAATCCCACTATGGTCCGTGTTCACATAGAATGGTGAGGTAAATCACTCTCTGGTCCGTGCTCTTTGTTCCTCCTTCCTTTGTTAACATTTCATTATCGGTATCTGTATAACTTTTTTTCATCTTCTTGTGCTAGGTCCAAAGGTCGCTTTATGTCCTTGACTTAAATGAAGTCCTTTGAAACGTGTTTAAATCAAGTAGCTCGGGTTGAAAGTCAATTATTATTGCATCGGAAAGCTGCTTTAACAGAGTCAAGTTGTATTTGAATTTCGAAACAAGTTATCTATGGAATATTCATAACCTCTAACTTCATTCACTATTCACAATTCATTCTGCATAATCAAGTCTTAATTTAGAAAAAAAAACAACCTTCATCCTCTATTCATCTCTTTAATAACTAAATTCTAATTTATTACCATCAGTTCGATTGAATTACACTGTTATAAATGAAGTTCCGCAAGCATTTTCAAGGTTCGGTTTTGGTGTATTATTCTACGTTGCTCGTTTTTTTGTACTCTGTTTTTTGATTGTCAAGGTCGTTAAAGATTTGTAAAGTGATATTCATTATACCATCTTTCGCGATTATGTCACAATCTCCTCCATTAATCCTCTTATCATAATATTTTCTTTAAAAAACTACCTAAAATCCAACTTTTAACGAATTTAATTTTCTGAAACTCTTTCAACAGTCGTTTTTCTAAAAGAGACCAGTTATTATTTCTCGTAGGAAAGAATGTAAAAATTAATAGGATGACTTAAAATCCAACTTTTAACCGGCTTAAGTTTTTGTAAGACACTAAACAATCCTTTATGGCTCTAAAAATGAGATTCTTATTCAAGTCAAATGCTTCAACGGATATTTCTTATCGCCGCAGTCGTTGCTAAAAATCTATTCTAGTACACTGAATGAAGGTCTTTTAATTATTAACTATATTCAAGATAAATTTTACAATATTTTTTATCTTTTTGTTAAATACTTTGTTAAATTTTAATAAAAACCATAATTCTCGAGTGAAGCGAGTCTCTGTTTCAACTCGACTCTTGGCATTTTGTCTGATTATTTGTTGAGAAGTCAAAAATTTGGCATGGATGTTCCTTAAAGTCACTTCAAACTCACAACAACAAACTACAACTCTACAAAGAACTACAAGTATGAATTATAGACTACATTTTGAACCAAATTTAAGGATAGCGCGAGGATCAGTCAGAATAATTTTAAAAATTCATACCAGGTCCAGTAACAACTACGAAATTATGAGTCAGTATAATGCGAGTTATGTTGATTTTTATCCTAAATGTGTTTTTCATGTAGATGTAAGCAATAAAATGAAAATATAAAACTCAAACATTATACTCCAATAAATATTTAGTCTGTTCTTCGACATCCTCTTACTTTGGTTGAAAATTAACTTGATTAGTTTATTTTAAATCACATTAATATATTGTTACTTTATATAAATTAGATTATATAAGTCACTTGGTAACATTAAACAACTAACAAAAATACTAACAATGTTTGCTTAAATTTTACAAAATATAGGTGAAATAGCGTTGTTTAATTGTATAAATGATTGGATTCTGTGTGGTCTGTATCTTTTTTTGACGAATTCTTTTTAGTATTTCTATTGTTATCTTTTGTTTTGTTATCGTTGTTTTAAGATCATTCCAAATAGAAATTCTATTGTTATTGATTGAATTGATTTTCTAGAAGTGTATTTTTTTTTTTAGGGGAAAAAGGTTTTAAATATCTTAAGATAACTTTTATCCTAAGGACAAAGCTGAGTGAATTCTAGAAACGCATTTAAATAAAAATACTGCGAAGATTATAATGATAAGGGAAAAGATAGGTCTAGAAAAAAGCAGATGCTACCTTTAGTGTGTTTGAATGATCGGTTGGACCTTCTCCAGAAGTACAATGGAATGTAGTAGCCCTGTGGGACACTGATCCGGAGGTGGCGCCTATACCTGAGGTCTCACATATTGTAGTTAGGTCGAAGGGAAAAACAGTTGGAAACAATAGTGGGACCGTCAGGAATGGACCGCAGGATCTGAACCGTATGAAATATAGACACAGCTGGATTAGGGTTTCTAGGGGTATAAAGGAGCGAGTTAAAGCGCGGAGGAAGGAAGCCACCGGCTCTTTTGTTTACGATCTGACTTGTCTGTCCAATAAGCTACAATTGTGTGGCAATATCCTGGCCAAAACCAGTGAGGTCAAAAGGATAGATTTAGGGATTCGGAAATTGGACGTTGCACAAAAAGGGATATAGAGATTTAGTAGAGGGTTTTAGAAATAGCTCTCGAGAACCCGGACACCCTTATTAGAATTACATTCGAAATAAAGGGCTCACTTTTAGTACCGGTGACTTCAAAACTTCCTTTGTGCGAATTTCATCTATTAATTATAACTTTAGATAGTTTTGATACAATTTGGAACCCAAATAGTAGAGCTTTGTTAGTGGAAATTTTCTACCCTTAGAGACAGTTTAATTTACGATAGTTTAAATTATTAAATAGTGTTTAACCTTTAAACTGAACATTTCTAAGGAAATTAATCTCTGATGCTGCCAATTAAAAAAAATGATTAAACATATAATTTTAGTGTAAATTAGACAAAAGAATAAAGTTTGGTTTAACCAAGCAAATTTTATATATTTATTTAGAATTTTATGAACATTAAATGTAGGTGAAATTAAAGAACCCTTGGGTAATAAATTATATTTCGTTGCTTTTTCGTCCTGACAACCATAACATTAGGTTATTAAAAGATACAAGGTATCAACCCAGGTGTTACGATGTGATCATCAGTAGGAAACATGTCTCAAGTCTCAACTGTCTAGAGATAGTAGGTCCATTCTTCGTAAAATGTTGAGCTGTCACCTGGTTCACTGTTTAACTGATATTAAACCATGTAAATCCATTAAACTTTGATTACCTCTTCAACCCAATACTTTCTCTTTGTATTTCTTTTGTATATCAGAAAGTAAACTGAAAAATTGTACATCATTTTCAATTATAAAAAATCTAAAAATCATTGATATACAACTCGTACTAGACTTTCTCATATACATAATTACTGTCCAGTGTTTTCTTTTTGTTAGTTCTTTCAAGTTTTCGTGATTTCATATAATTATTATTATATTTATTTAGTTTATCAGAATTTAACATAAAAATAAATTTTCCCGACCTCTCACACTTTGCATTTAAAGCTATTTTCTCGTGAACTACAACTTTCCCAAGATATGGCTTATATGATTACATTCTTATTTAAATGGACTCAATTTTAGAATTTTTTAAATCAACATTGTGGGAACCGTTATTGAGCTTTTTTTGGGGGAGAGGGAGATGCAATCCCTTCAAATATAAAGTTATATTTCATGTCTCGATTTCGCCTAGGACTATGATTTTTCTTAAGAATTATGTCAAATTTCATCGAAATCGACCCTGTAGATCAAGCTCTAACACTTTTTTACCTTTTTGGTTTCATATGACCTTAAAACGTATAAACCCATTTAAGTCTCAAAATCTAATTTTTCGCCACCATGATACTTTCTCTCTATATACCTATATCCACGTATAATGAGAAAGTAAAAAGGTTAAATAAATATGTATTTTAGTCATTTTTCCTATTAAGAATATTGAACCAACTGGTTTTATTTCGTCGGAAGATATTTTAAAGTAAATTATAACCAAGCAGATTTAAAATTCATGATACTTCTATTTTGTAATACCTTCAAGGTATAAAAAATAATTGACAGATTTACATTTATTACAAATCCTCGAATGATTTATTGAATATTTACAGTATTTATTCATACAGAAATGATTTTATTCACGTTTTAAATTTTATTCTTCTGCGAAGAAGTTTGAATAATGCATATAAAAATTAGATTTTTGGTATAAAATAGATAGTTGATATGCATCGAAGGGTACGTTAGATTGATGATGAAAACGTTTTATGGAAACTCCAACAATGACCATTCGATTATAAAAGGAATAGGGTTTTGGTGTTTAGAGAATATCAGGCTCTTCAACTCAGCAATATTAATTATAATTATTTGGATTTAGGGATTGTGAGAACTTGTGCTTTTTTCTATTGGATCGATAAGACATATCTATATTCTCTATCATTTCAACACTTATATTAAAAACCAAAGAGTAAGTTGGTATTTCCAAGATCTCCAGAAGTCCCTCAAAACAATGTTGACAGATTTTTAAAACAAGGGGCAAACGAATTGCATAGATTAGACAATAATGAGTCTTAAAAGCAAAACATCATTAAATTACGTGAAGAAGCTATGTGCCACACTAATTGTTACTTTTTTAAAATTATTTCTTGGGTTAACGAGAAGTTAATATTAAATTGTCATTTAAAATTTAAATATTAATATAATTATAATTATTTTTTTTTTTTTAATTATGCAGATGGTAATTATAAGATAGTTTTAATTCGCGTAACGTATCATTTTATTTTCATATTACATAAAAATATACACATTTGTTTATTTATACAGTTTATATTGCTAGGAATCCTTAATTTTATATTTGGTCTCAAAACCTTTAACAGTATTCAGCTTTGTTTCGCGATATTACATTAATTAGGAGACCGGCGTAGCAGAGTGTTTGAATACTGAGTAATAGTACTCGCACTCGCATCTCCGCTGCTTGAAACCTGGTTTTAAGCAACAAATCTGGTGAATTTGATTCCCTGAGATTGTGAGTTAGACATTTTTTACACTGCTGACATCGAGTAGATGAGTAAAGTCTCCTGTCCTATATTAATCTAATGATGTGCAAAACGGGGCGTAAAGAGAGAGAGAGAGAGGAAACAAAAAAAATACAGAAATGTGAATATTAACAATTACTTGAAAGCCAATTTGTATTCATTCTAACTTAATTATTGCTATTAAAATAAAATTAAATTTGTATTCATTTATTTTCCCTTAAGAGAAGCTATTGAAAGTATCATTTTAAATATTATGCATACTTCGTTTTTTTATTGGTTTTAATAAGCACTTTATGACATGTTCTGTTTAATTTATTCAAATTGCATTGATTTAAATATTTTTACACTGACGTTTTCTCTATTTAATGTGTATTTAACAATTATGTGTGCAATTTGTAAAGTAAAATTGTTACTTTTATAGAGTAGCTTGATTTTTATCTCTCAAATAAATGGGATATATAAATGTAATAATTAGTTATTAATAAAATGCACAACATTTTTTAAAAACATTAGCTGTGTAGATTGAAATAGTTATTTATGTTACTAGGCAGCAAAATGGAATTTTGCTGACAAGTTTTATAAGTTTTAGTTCTGAGCCGACGGCGAGGATAGACTAAACAATTTTACTGCAGAGGCGAAGCAGAGGCAGGTAATTAATATTTTCCTGACGAGGCGAAGCCAAGTCAGGAAAATATTAATTTCCTGCAAAGGTGCTACTGAAGCAGGTTTTTCTTTAAACGAGTCAGGAAGGTTTCCTTTGCTGCATAGTTACATACAATATTTTATCTACTATAACGGCAGAAAAATTACAATTAAATAATAAAATTTGTTTTATTATAATTTTTAAAGGTATTTTCAAAAAGGATATAAATAGTTAGCAGAATATTACTCTTAAATATATAAAAAAGAACAATGTCGGAGAGTTCATAACCTGCGATGCAGTAACCTTTTCTTAAAATTTTGCTGCCTGTTTGTTATTTTGCTGACACTTCATTTTTTGCTGCGTGTTTTTTTGGCATGTTACAAAAAAAATCAAGCAAAATTACATTTTGCAGATTGAAAGCAGTACAACAATGCTTAATTTTGCTGCCGTGAGAAGATAAGCATATTCTCTCTTTTATAATTTTTGATATTTCTGGTAAATCTGTTGTTTAAATTAACTTTTTTTGACCAAATTGGAAGTGGTTTTATTTCGCAGAAGGATGGGAATAATGATCGTATATACATATAAGAATAATCTATATAAAATATTTGTGTATTTGTATATATGTATATAATCTGTAGAATTATAGTATTCTTATTCTTCAGTCTGGTAATGTACCTCTAGTTACATCGTTAAGTAAAATATCTTCAAAATAATAATAAAATAATAAATAAAACAAATTTCTTATAAGACATGTTAGTGAATTGTCAAAGTAATTTGTTGTGTTACATTTCAAATATAATAATTAATCCACTTTATAAATAATTAATTTATATTTTCCCCTTTAAATTAATTACATACAATGTTATTCGAAAATAAGTACATGAAATAAAAATGAACTTGTTCTTCAGAAGAAAAAAAAATTATTTTTTTGTGATGTATTTCTTAGGTGACATGTTTTATAAATCAATTCGTTTTCATTTGTAGTAGAGTTTTGATTTTTAATGTAAATGAAAACAAAAAGTTAATAATTTTTAAAACATTTTTACAAAAAAGGGGAATTAATGCTGAAACAGAAAAAGGAGGTCAAGTTAAAAGTTGTTACTTGAAATAGGATGATGTAACAAAAGTTCCTAATAAGGATTTAGCCATTACAGGACACTAAGGATATTAATAAACTACTAAATTATGGTCCTTTTTAGTCAAACAAGATTGTTTTACAGCAAATGTCCTTACAATAAATTAATCATTTGTTGCGTGTAATTTGTAAGTATTGTTTTTCTGGCTCTCCGGTAGCTCATTCTATAGAGATGGGTGTCGTTAGCAAACGAATGGATTAAAAAACGGGTTAGGTTAATGAAATTACAAACCATCGGTTCGTTCCAACGAACGAAATAACTAAGTATAATATTTTTATAACATTCATTTTTTTTCTTGATAACTTATTGCAATATGCCGGCGTTCTCTGTCCTTATCGTGGTAGATAACTGTTACCTCTCGAATCCGGTAGCGTGCAAAATTGCATAGTCAAAAAGAACGAACGGCAACCTTTTTCCCGAAACTACCGACTTTGGCCATCTCTACTAGCTCATTCCTATTATACGTGGATCACACCTATACTACCGTGATATAAATGGATGCCACTTTACGGTTTACACGGCTTAAGCGAAACGCTGATCCCATGTTGTTCACTTTATAAATTATTTGACAGGTTCACGCCTGTCAGGCTGTTGCGCCAAGAATTATTATTAAAAATTATTTTTACTTTTGATTTTGTCGTGTTGCTCTTTCTATGGATCGAAGATTTGTTTGTAGTTTCCCCAGATTAACATTACTCGAAAAAGTTATTGGAAATGTATCTTGTGTTACGTTATCACTGTTGAGATCAAATCGTACTCACCCCCTAGAAGAGTTTATTCTTCTTGTGACAGCGATCCCATGACATTTTAATCTTCTTACACCTGCCTGAACCACTTGCTATAATTTCTTTACATTTCATCGCCGCTTTGGTAAACTCTTCTGAAATATTGACAAAACGCAATTTCTCAAATTTGCCTGAGATGGGACGACTTTTAACCTCACTTTTTAATATACCAAAGAAACAATTTAGTATGAAATGAATGACTGTATTCACATAAATTCATATTCAAAAGTCAACCTTACAATTAAAAACGTTTTACATTTTTAAAATGGCGGTTTGTTGTAGAGTATTGTAGTAGCCCTTAGAATTTACTTTTATTTCATTGCTCTTATTATCCATAGTGTTTACTTTTGACCGTACGTTTATTTCACGCTGAAGAATTGTATTGTATTTAAATTTGCAAGATCTGTGACGAGTAAAAGGATCTATGTTGTTACGCCACCTATGTGCTAATCCAAACAATCACTGACCGTGATCATGTCATGTCTGGTTGTCACTTTTACTGCTTACATGCTGCTGTCTCTGTATACATTTTCTTCTGTTTAAACCCAAAACCATGTCACTGTTGAATAGAAACAATAAAGCTCGTCGTATCCTTTTACTTGCTTGTATTATATTTCTTGTCACCTGAACGTGTCAAGACTTCATTCATAAAGTTCTTTTGACAGTAAGTGACGTGGAACGAAACCTTATATCTGCATTCGTGTCTTCTTTTCCTTTTCCATTTTATAGTATTAATAAATGTTATCACATTATCTGTACAATTTTATATTCAGTTTTAGCAATAGTAAAATTCTGTTTTTTTTTTTTTTGCTTGTAATATAAATATATATTTTTCTGGATCCGATTTAAGTTCTTTCTTTTTTTAATTGCAACCAACATTAAATTTAAAAATAAGTAGTTATACTCTACCAATGAAGAATACACATCTTCTTTGAGACAACTCAGGCAAATTTTGTCATATCCTTTTTTAGGGTTCGTAGGCAAAACCGAGGACTCATATAATTTCCTGCGATTTTCTGTCTGTCCTTAATGCACCTGATCTCTTTAAGTAACTAACACAAATATTTAAAACTTTGCAGTTTAGTTTTATAACAAACCAATCACAGGGAAAATACAGGGCAGCCCCAAAAATCATCACTGAAAAGCAAGGGGTTAAATCTTTTATTTAACCGAAATGCATCATGTGCGGGGAATTAAATAAAAGAGCAGCATTCCGTAAGTACAAATATATACTTGGTTTCATTTTTGAACCAATTCTTCTTTGTGTCATTTGTCCTTATAAAATATATAATGAATCATAGTTATAATAAAAATTGCCTAAAATCTGCTTATAAAATAAATAAGCATATTTATTTTATTTATTAATTCGGTGACAACTACAAATAATGTTTAAGGATGAATTTTGTCAAGCAGAAAGAAACTAAAATTAAAAAATATGTGATAATAATATGTGGACTATGAAATAAAATAGATTCTTAAGAGTGTCACTGATAGAGAGAGACCATACATGATGTTTTTTCTATCGCATGATAACTTCTTTTTTTTTAAATTTAATTAGTATCTGTAATTTATGAAAATCTGTAATTTCCTCTTAAGATGACATCTAGGATTGCCAAAAGTAGGATGAGAGGATTGGGATCGGTGAGTTTGGAATGCCAGGATTTATTTCGGAAGGATGCAAGGATTAGGACAAACGGAACTTTAAAGTCATTGTGGATAGTATGATTGGCTTCATAAGATAGAGCATTGGCAATGTTATGAAGAAAAATTGATTAAAGAGATTGTATTTTGTATGATTATGATAGCTATCTCTTATCCTTCAATATAATTGTTATTGTCAGATTATTATATTGTTATTTTCTTGTATCTTTGTGAGCTATTATCTTGGGAATTAAAAATATCCGTGAATTTTATTTATATCGAAAAAGGGGTCACCACAAAAAAACAAAACAAATGAAGTGCATTATATATATATTTAATTATTCCATTATAAATATGTAGTTAATGTATTTTGGATTGTGGAAAAATAATTAACAAAACAACGATTCATATATATTTTATGCTTTTATCTCCAAAGAAATAAAACATTTGTTCCATATTCCAGACAGAGACAAATATCTATTTCCGTCTGAAATGAAAACTTTTCTGTTAAGTAATATGTAAAACATCTTAATATTTCTTCGTGGTGATATTTTGGATGTATTTTAACTTATCTATCTGTTTATAACAACAGTGATAAATTTCTTCCTCAAGAATAAAAAAAAATCAATTTTTTTTTTGTTTATCTTTCTCGGCAATCTTCTGGATTTCTCATATATCATAAATTCACCACTAAAGAAATAGTTGAAAACTTTAAGATAGTCTTAATTTATTATTTCTTACTTTGCCATTAGTTGAAGCTGATTTTAAATAAATGTAATTGCTATAAATTTTAACCGTTTTAAAGTGATTTATTATTAAATTATATTTTAATTTAAAAACGATTCTTTCTTTAACGTTCTTTCTGATTATAAGATTTGTTTTCGTTTACATCTATAAATGATGTGATAATAATAAATGGTAATAATAATAATTGATCTATAAATAATAGAATCTGCGTACAAACTTCGCTCAATTCACGTGATATATTTAATTGGGGACAAATAGAAAGTATTTTTTGGAAGTACTTTCTGGTGAAAACCAAATTAAGGTTTAAGGTAGGTGATAAGCACCTATATTATAATAATTGATAATGGAACATGAGGTAGAGGATAATCACGATAATAAGACATGGAGTAGATAATGAGCATAATAATGGTGCTTGATTTCGAGGATAAGCACGATAATGGGCCTTGAAGTAGAAGATATGCAGGATAATAAGGCTTGAGATAGAAGATATGCACGATAATGTGGCTTAATGTAGATTATAAGCATGATAATGAGTCTTCAATACAGTGGATACATAGGGTCAAGGGCATGGTCATTCATTTGTCATTCTTTTCCCTGCATAATTATTCCTCTCATAATGTTTTACTATAAGTTCTGGTCCATTCATATTCATAGTTCATATCATTCAAATTAAATATTTAAGACCCTAATATTTTTAGCATACAAAGTACGCTTTTAGATTTTCTGAATATTTTAAAAAACATATCAAACAGAACGATAAAATAAAAATCTATAAAAAATAGAAATGAAAATAGGTTATCCCTATCGTATATTGGAATTTTTATTCTGTAGATCGGCAAATAACGTTGGTTCTCTATTTTTCCCTCTTGAGCCTTCCATATTCGAAGTCTATATATTGATTCAATCACGTTTACTCGCCCTTGGGCACGTTTTCCTATCTAGGCTTCGTTTTGTTATGAGGTCCTCAGAAAACTAGATTTTTTTTGTCCTCGTTTGCCCGAAATGAAGTTCTCATTTCAAACTAACCACGAATAACGATATTTTCAAGCCCTAGGCAATCACTATGATGATATTTTCATGTTTGTGCTGTAATAGGGTCCGGTCGAACACCTTCTAATTTAATACAACCAGAGCAGGAAATATATAGTTTTACGAAAAGATGCTTCCCTTTTTTATGTGAAATAAAATATAATTGCTTTTATTATTGCCATTTTATCATCTGCAATAGTTCTATAGGGTAATTTCATGCAATTTTAAATAAATTCTTACTGAGATATGATAATATGGACGTATTTCTCATGATGGGAAGCCAGAGGCATTCTAGGAAGTGGCTAATAGTAATCCGTTTAAAGGAATTACCTCTCTCCTTCTAATTACAAATCTCACTTTGTAATTGTACCTATATTTAAACGGAATGGAATTAGTTAAAACTTGTTCCGAAAATATCATAGCCAAGAACTATCCTGATTCAGCAAGAAGAGTATATAGGGCTAAAATATGCAAACATTTTAATCCTTTGATTATTATTCCTTTCTTGAAAATTGTTTACATGTAGTTGGTATGTGATTTTAACCAATAATTTAATTATCAAAGACTTATTATTATAGGTGACTAATACGTCTGGAAATTTGAAACTTAAGATTACAAAATTAATTCCGTCGTGAATTAAACCAAGCATGTGTCGAGACAGCTATAAATATAACAATTGAAACGGATAGTCATAATATTATTTTAAGATGTATTATTTTTGTAACTTTTTATATTTTTATGAGTTACGACTAACTAACCTATTTATTTATTTAGTGATTATTGAGATTTCTATAATATTTCTTCGAATTCTATTTTTATTTGACGGTTTTTTCAGTTAATTTTTTGATCGTACAAAATCGAGAGGGTGCCGCGCATAGAGTCTAATTTTACGATATTGATAGTATAATCTCTACTCACATTGAGATCATTAAATACTACAGTCTGGGCCAAATGAGTTTCAGTGCTCAGGGTTTTAAAATCCTGAGCTCTCATTGGCTCTTCATCCTATTTTTTACTTTCTCATATAAAATAAAAGTATTGTGATGGCGCGAAAATTCGATTTTGATGGATTTACACCTTTTAAGGTCCCCTGAGTCCAAACAAGTGGTTTATAAAAAATGTCTGTCTGTCTGTCGTCTCTCATCTGTGCAGACTTGTGGAGCCTTACTAGGCCGATTTTGACAAAATTTGGCATACATTGTCAGAAAAATTATACCTAGAGGCATAATCGATAAATTAATTTTAGCTCCAAATTTTGGGTGCTACGCTAAAGTCGTAGCACGTTTACTTTGATAAAGTCATGATAATGGATTCGCGTAAATTTGGATGAGTGAAAAGTGTTTATCTACTTATTAATCAGGATCTAATTAATCTCTTGGTGATAATAATGTTATCGAGGTATTAAAATTTATCAGCTTGTTGACATGTGCTATAGGACACTTTTAAATATATATTCACGCAACAGATGGCTTTCTATTTTTAAGATAAAATGTGTACTTTACCAAGTAACAAATTATACTGTTTCTTTTCTAATATAACTTATACTTAGTTAAAGGAACATTAGAGGATAGAAACCATACAAAATCTGTATGGATTTTTAACTAGAAAGTTAAGACATAGTTATAGTTTAAAAAAATTAAGATATAGTTAAGATAGTGTAAAGGTCTAATGTAAATTGACATACCTTTTTATTTAATGCGAAATGGCCTAAACAGGCCTTGCGAAAAAACACATGAGGTTGGACATGTGACCGAGGTTACGCAAATATGCCAGTGAAGAACTTAAGATCGTTGAAATTTACATGGCTCTCGCCATATTCACTTTGGTGGTACGTTGTGCAGAAATATGATGTGTGAAGGGACTAGAACTCTCTACTACTCTCTACTATTATAAAGGGCCTTAGAAAGGCCTAATTGCATGTCAGGTTCGAACAGTAATTGGTTCGTCCTACCCTACTAGTACTTGCACTAGAACTTACTACTACTAAGTGCGTTGGAGGTTTTCTATTTCACACGTGTGTCTTGCTTTTGAAGACCTTTTTTTAGTTAATCTTAGTGTAAATTTATGATACACTAAACTTGTAGCTGATTTTAGGTGTATTCAAAATTATTTTTTTAAATTCGGTACTAGTTTTCCTGTTTGCCAATGCAATAGCATGTTATTTTGAGAGTGCTATCAGTTATATTGTTTGTTTTTTTTTAAATTGGTAGGCATTATTTCAAAAATAAATCAAGGGTTAATATTTGATTTATAATTGTTGAGTAATGGCGTAACGATTTAATTACTAAAACAAAACATAACACTTGTTAATGTCCAAAGTCGATAATATCATAAAGATGAAAGATCGAGCTCATTGAAAATAAATATAAATAAACGTGTTATAAATACAATAATTATAAATATAATGTATTATAATACATCATAAAAACTTGTAATTTATTTCCACGCTTTTTCCACCTCCTCTAAAAAAAGGTCTATTTGAATTTAAACATTATATCTCTCAAATAAACTGTGAATTAGTGTAGGACAGCTTCCTCGCGTCCTATCGTTTGTACTTTAATGGTGTTATTCTTTTACAACCTACAATTATTTAATTTTTTCTCTCCTTTTAACTTTTTAGCTTTCCGAATGGAAGCTATGTCTTCGTTCTTCAAAACCAATTCTTTTTATGTCTCCGATTTCAGAAATTTCAAAACAGAAATCCGTTTCAGACATCAGGGAACGTGTTTGGTCATTTGTCTGTCTGACCAGCTGTTGATCAATTTTTACCAGTATATCTGAGAAACTACTTGACACATTTTAATAAAAGTTTTTGACCCATTAAGTTTCAACCTTCTGGATGATTTTTATCCCTGTAAAAAAAATTAAAATAAATAAATAATAATTTTGACAGATTAAAAAAAGGTGGAAACTGTTAAATAACAGACGTAATGGGTTGTAAATAAAATACATGACAGGATGAGATGAAGCTATGTGCTAGGGTGGCATTAGCAGAATATTATTTCTAAATAAATATATTTGTTTATTTCAAATTTTGATAATAATTTTAAGTTGCTTTTCTAAATTCTGTTTCATTTCTTTGTTTCAGGTATGTATCCAATAATCCAGCAACTAATAAAAACTATAACATAATTATTCGTAAGTTTATTTTCTTTTTTATAATTACAGGAAATTTTTTTATAGATTTAATTTAAATTTTCCTATATTGCTTCGGAGCTTACCGAAGACCGAAGCTATCAGCAGCTATTTGATCTTTCTGTAGAACGAAAATTCGTTGTGTCCGATTTAAAAAATTGCAGGAAAGGAGTCTGTTCAGGATTAGGGGACATTTTTGGTCTCTCTGACGTTCAATTGTTTCGGGCAGTCTGTCGTTCAATTTTTGCGAAACAACATATATCTTAACAACGTTCGATTATAATAAAATTATAATCATTTCCCCTCATTTTTTTCAGTCATATACCCTCATTTTTGGTCCTATTTAGGTCATAATACATATTTTTGGTCTAAGTTTCAACCTTCTGCACCATTTGTTTTTCACTCAAATGCGCTCAAACATGCAAATTTATTTTTTTAGATATTTAAATAGTGTTCAACAAGTGGTTGATTACTTTTTGTTTTAGATTTTCAACAAAATCAGGTTAATTTGTTTACTAAGTTTTTATTAGCTTCCTTTCTTGTTTGTTTGTCCGGTACAAATCTTGCAAACGATTTTTGACTAACTTCTCGAATAGCTAGGCACTTGAAACTTTTAGAATAGCTCAGAACACGATGACAATGCATTATTTTAATACTTATAGCCATCTTTCAGCAGAATTTAATTCGTTTTCAGCAAATTTTGATGTATGGAAAGTTAGTTCGGAAAAAATCCGCAAGTTATTTTATTTGTTTTGACGTATCCCATATTTTTACGATCCTCATTATGACGGGTTTCAAATTTGTGATTTTTTATTAGAGGTAAACATTGAATGACAGCTAAAAAGAATAAGAAAACAAATAAATTAATTAATTGATGTATGACAACCAGGTGAGTCTACACTTGTGTACTAGATATCGGTTTATTTTTTCTACATCTGTACTTCTTTACTTGTACTTATTTTTCTTCTCTTACCCTCCCCTACACGGGGCCATATCGATGGCCACGGTTTAGATTCGGTGTTGGTGAGATCCGTTGTTCAAAGATTGGTCCTTCTATAGGTTTAAGATCAGCTCTCTAGATGGTTGTCATTTGTTTGAAGTAAATAAATTCGGAACTATTTATATTTCACTAACATTTTATATAACAATAAAAATTATATTATCAACATTATATATTATGATTCAAAAGAAAATTAAAAAACGTAGTATATAAAAAGTTCTTTTTATCTTGTAATTATTATTTTTTAATCAATATCTCGGGAAATAGAGTTTTTCTGGGAAAACAAGGTGCATCGTTAGATTTGTATTTGAATTCACTAAATTGTAGAATTATTTATCAAGATTGCGGACTCGTTGTCCAGAAATATTGTTTTCACGTTTTATCAGTTTTTCCAAATTTAGAGCTAAAGTTAATTTCTCGATTTCGCCACGGGGTGTGATTTTTATAACCTGTCTGCCAAATTTCATCAAAACGGGCACAGTAGTTTAGGCTCCACGCTTCTGCACAGACGTAAGACTGACATTCTTGAATACCCACTTTTTAGGATTTTGTTTATAAGAAAGTTAAAAAAAAAAAAAGTGCACTAAAATATATCACTAAATATACAAAGCTATCAAATTATTGTTTGCTGTTTATTTTCAGAAAACAATCTAAAATTATAAACAAATACTTGATCTGTGAGCAGTTTATTTTATTTTCATAGAATAAAATAAAAGTTAATATTTGCAAGTTTATGCTATTCTGAGCCTCTTTTCTAAATAATATTTTTGATTTCATCAAAATTAAAGCTAGTTTAATCTTGATAATTTTCTATAGTTTTAAAGAAGCTGTACAGCCCCTACTCAAAATAAAAAAAACATCATTATTAAGAACCAGCACGTTTTTATAAAGAATGATTTTATTTCAAAAATTATAAAATGTTTCCTCTAGGATACTCTATCTTGGGACAAACTGTATACATATATATTTATATACAGATACACATATATTTATAAACTTTTTCTTATTTGAAGCAAATTTATAAATATATATTGTCTAAATCAATTCGTCCCAATATTTGATTTTGAAGAAAACAGAAGAATAGTGATAATAATAAAGTAGTTTTTATTTTTTACATATTCTTTAAAAATATAAATCTAAGACAAGTAAATTTAATATCTGAAAAACATAAATTAACTTTTTAGACCCACTAATATATATCTTATATAAATGTTTTCTCTAAGAAATAAGAAAGCAGATAAATTGGACCGGATAAAATAGTTAGATTTAATTCGATTTCTCTTGTGAATAAATCTTTACTAATTGAATATCTACGGATATTCATATATATGTTCATATATATATATATATATATATATATATATATATATATATATATATATATATATATATATATATATATATATTTGTATAACGCTGATTTGTATAGCTATTTACTTATTCCAAATAGATATTTTTAAAAAATATATATATATTCATGCGTTTTAACTCGGTGAAATGGTATACCTTGCCAAAAATAGGCGTGTTCAAAATAAATATTATTTTTTTATAGTTTTCAAGCTTTAACTGCTTAAGCTCTTGTAAATTAAAGTTAGTAATTTCATTTATTTGTTTTCATTTTTTTTTTTTTTTTTTTTTTTTTAGATTTATTAAGCTTATTAATTATAATTATTAATATACAAATATATATTTATGTATAATGTGTTGTATAAAAATCGATGATATGTTTTGAATTGTTAGTCTTTATTTAATTTTTTTTTTGTTATGCTTATTAGGATGACCTGATTTTTCCTATTGAAAAACTCTTGATTACATACAAAAGAAAAAAAAAAAATGAACATAAAACTTAAGTGGACGTAATATAGCAGGTAACAGCTTAACTAGAATCATATTATGTAACATTTTCAAGGGAAAATAGATCAGTTTTGATCCTTTATATAGTTAGGGTCTGTTGAGGAAATTAAAAGCCCCAATTTTTCAATATTATTATTATTTTTTTTTTTTTAATCTTCATTTTATTATTTATTTGGTTATTGGGATAACTTGCGATTTGTATTTGTGATCTATTAGAAAAGCTTGGTTCTTTTGATAATCTACTTTTTATAGTTGTAACCCATTACTTCTTTAGATTGTTACTACCTTATGTTTTTTTTTTAAATGAATATAAATAACTGACTAAATAACTATTAAGACAAAGGGAAGTTCAGTTTAATGTACTTTGGGACAAAGGAATATCACACTTCTGTTTTTATATAAGGAGAGTAACAATCTAAAGAAGTGCCTAAAACTTTTGTTTGCATGGTTGAATAAAGTTAAAAAGTAATAAGTGGTTTTACTTATAAGACTAAAAAAAATTATTGAAGGTTTATAAATAATTTATGTAATATTATTAACACAAAAACCGACGGAGTAATCACAGTGTAATTAACAATCTCGTAAGTAATTTCATACAGATCTTTCAGTAAAAATGTTAAAAGTCGTAGGTTTTTATATAAGCTACGAATCCGTACTGAAGGACATTCTAATTAAAGAATTAAACTCGAACCAAACATGATCTAGGTAGGAGTGAGGCAGGAAGACAACTTGTTGAAATTTATCTCAGATCATTGACTCAATAATAATTTTATCTTCATGATCTGAATATCAAATCAATTTATAAAGAGTAGATTATCTCTTAGTCAAATACAATTATCAATCTTTAATAATTTACGTATTGAACTTACAAGATAATTGTAGTTGTTGTAATAATCATTTTAATCTCATATTAACGAGAAGTTACTACAAAAGTATTGTTTCAATTTACATAATTAATTAAGATCAAAGCATAAAATCAGATAAATTGCGATGTAGAGTGATACAGGCCTGTTATGTCTTTGATAAAGACCTGTTCATCACAGACAGATGTAAATCTGTTATGTCTGCTATACTATACAGACCTGTTTTGTTGTGATACAGACCTGGTAGGTCTATGACACAATTTGGGTGAAATAACAATAAAAATATATTTATGAAAATATAGTACTACGTTACAGATGCCTATTATACTAATGTGTGTAAGTATACTTCATTTATAACATTTCAACTCCAAAACATTTTACGTTTTGGATTGTTAATCTTTATTTAATTATTTATTTTGTTTAAATTAGGATAACCGGCTTCTTAGGTTTTTTCTACACGCTAGACCACAAAATCGTGATTCGTATAAGGGTATTGACAATTATCTTAAAGAATACTAAAAATGTAGTAAACTATAATTAAGATAATATGTAGGTACATAATTTTGACGGTGTCGTCCGTCACCGATATCTCAATTCTATGCTATTTTCTTTTAACAAAACTAAATTATTTAAATAATTATTGTTTCATTGTTTTTAACAATTTTTCATTTAACCAAAATCCTTTTATGGTTTTTCTGAACTATTACCAAATCCAAAATTAATTTTGGCTGTAAGGAGTCTAAATTCCATTGGTCTAACTGATTTGGTATATTTTAGCAATACTTTATTGTCTAAATTTGCCAAGACCGCTCGCCATTCAATTAATATCTCTCTGAACCCATTACTAGTTATTATTATACATTTTGTGACCGGGAATTAAGCATGATATTATGACCGTTATACAAACTATAAATGTTTTGTATGTGTGTATTTTTGTATGTTAAATTTCATACATTCTAGACGCCGTGTTTGATAGTAATTTATAAGCATAAATATATAGATCGATGTGTCATAATAATTTAATTGTATAAATTACATTTATTTTAAAGTATTAATGTGCAGTTGCGTGTTTACAAGAAGACCATCTGTTAAAATGAAAGTGTTTTTAGTAGAATGTGCTTGGAAGGTTATTTTCTCTCTAACCTGCATCTCTTTAACTCCTTTTATATAAGTTTTATTTAATATGGTAATGTTATGAGTCAAAAGACCTTGTAATAAACTGTTAGGAAGGATTCTCTCAAGTTTGTTAAATACAATTATCAAATGTTTGAGTATATTATGTTCTTGTTTTTAAGTTCTGTTGTAAAGTCAAGAGACTAAGTGTCTGTGGTAGGAGTTATTTGGATCAAGGAGCTCTTGCTCAGCCTCCATTTCTTCCTTATTGGGTATGTTGGCGACCCTTCCTTCCAGCAATAACACTTTCTTGCTTGTTTTCAGACTTCCAACTTACCAACTGTATATAAAAAAAATACTTTTAAAACTATCCCCTTCCACAATCAAAAAAATAACCTGATGACGATATAAAACTAATCTTGAGATACACAATTTCGTAATCTCCCTTCTGAGTAAATTACTTACATCTTACAAACCACCTCCAATCTTCCTTTTTTGGTCAATCATTATAAAAAGTAACATTATATAAATATCTACCTATACTTTAAAATTACATAAATTGATTTTGTTCCCAATTCTCCCCCCCCCCCCCCCCCTCCCAAATAAAGTAAGTTATTTCGGGGTTTTCCGCTATGATTGGTTGTTATAGAAGTATTGGAAATTATTGGAATGAAAGAATCAACTCACAATAGAAGTAGGTACTTCGTGAAAGTGAAAGTTTGCTTATTTTCTTTCTTTGTATTTTTTTCTCTTATACTTTCAACGTTATCGAACCATACTTTATACAAATATCGTGCAAACTTTAAGAAAAATGTTATTTTTTAAATTTATTTTTTACAATTCTGTCCCTTCTGCTACTGATTTAAAATATTTTACTCTCGGCCGTCCATTAGGCAGCCGAGAGCCCAATTAGTTTTAGAACATTGTTATGTATTAAGAATGTATTACTGTGTATGATTGTATTAAGAAACGTAATACTGAAAGACCTCTCCAAATTGCATGTTGCGATCAAAAGACGGCTATACACATTGAGGTGTCCCTGAGAGGTTTACCTGCACAGGTTTACCTCTTATGTATACAACAACGTCTGAGGCTGCTTTTTGCAGTTTCTGGTAATACCCATGCTTATCTAAATTACACGCTTATCTAGGGTACCTCACTTATAAATACTCCATGTCTTCAAGTAAGGGCTAACAATAAAGTAAGGGTCTTTTAGTAAACTATTCCCATCAACTCATACTATATTTATGCAGATTCTTGTGTATGTATAGAAACTAGCAGGGTACCCAGTATTGCCTGGTATCATAAATGTTTTATAAAACAATTATTAAACATCTCTGGATACACTATGTTGCCTATATTATTTGTTGACTATATTTAGACCAATCGTACGGACACTAACAAACGTTATGTACGACGCATTGACCGAATATGCCATTTATTATATATGCCTATAACTATGTATTTAATAAATTCTTAATTTATAAATCAATTCTTTAACCCACTTTGACCTATTGAGTTGAAGTCTAGGATAGCATAAGCGCTCTTTATAACAAAGCATTATCGACTTCAATCTCAATCCCTTCAATCAAAGATCGTTTTAAAAATTACCAATATCACATCTTTCTAATCTCTCAATCCACAATGACCTCAAAATTCCTTATAAAATATGCATGACCTCATTATCTTCTTTTTTTACATTATTACATAAATTGTCCAACGTTGCTTTTGGCATTGATAAAAAATGTCATCTCAAATATGTAAATTTAACAATTTTTTAAAATAAAATATGTTAAAATAAAAAACAAATAAAATAAAACAAAAATAGAAATTAATCACTAAAAATTCCATTAAATACTTTCCAGCAAATTACTTAAAGGGTTTCTTTAGTTATAAAAATTCATACACCCTACTATTTATTTACTAAAATATGTATAAAAAGTTGCACTTTAGAGAAGCAAGGTGTACATATATATTTATCCTTTAGCATCTTTGGTGTGCACTTATTTGGTTCTTTTAGGGGTAATTGTCACCATTTTGGAAACGCGAGATATATTTTTGATCTAAATTTCAATACCTGTGAAATGATACCCCTCTCAAAAATTACAAAAAATTAAAATTTTGGGTCACCATAGTGACGGCCAACTAAAATTTCTAAAATTTTACTTTATTATATTAACTCCCGGAAATATCATTGGCCCACAGAGATGTATATTTATGAATTTTTTCCTTGTTTTTAAGACCTGTCCTATTGGGGTAGCAGGGGTAACGTTTTTTGGGGGTTATATTTTAATAATTTTAGGGGTGAAATGGCTCCCATTTTGGAAACGCAATATACATTTGATACCCCACTCAAAAATTTAAAATAAATAAAAAATTGGTCGCTGATCGAAGAAATGTTGAGTTGTGAAGTTCGCAACATTTTTCCTGTTTTTGGGCAAAACTGTCTAACTTGTATACATAATTTCAAATCCTTAACTACAATAGGTCGGGAGATATGATCCAAGATGCGACGGATTGACAAACTACCAAAAGCATAAGTTTCTAGGATGACCTCGAAACCCTAACAAACCTTTACTACCCTTGATCGACCCACATAAAAAACGCTGATTAAGTAATAATAATGCAATACTTAAAGAAATAATAATAATTAAGAAATTAAATATTTAGTTCATCCTAATGTTCTGGAAAAAGGGTAATTGTCTACTGATCAACTCTGGCTAATAAGCCAGTATAATCTCTTTTTGTTTATATCACATGTAGCATATCCCCAATCTTTTAGAGATTGGCCGGTGTCTCTGTCCTTTTTCCAGAGGGCTAGTTTTCAGAGGTACTCTCCCTGAATCGGCGTCGGCGTCGTGAACAATCTCTTACTTCTGTAGACCCATCGTTTGTTTAAGCTGATTGTTTGCTTTGGTTCACCCAACTCTCTAATCCTATTATTGAACATTTCTCAAGTAAGCAGAGTCATGTCATGAGCTCTTTGTCTGATATGTTAATGGTCGACTGTTTACTGTTGCCACTCTGTCACATAGCACCGTACTGAGTTCATCGTATGTTAGTTAAAATCGTCCCAGCACTTTCCGAAGTAAGTCTTAAATTAAACAGCCTCTCCTACCAACCGCCCTAACACGCTCTAGTAGGCGGATTAAAGCTCCAGTCTATTTATCGTGCTACCGAGAAGTTAGAAATTTTAGTCCTGTCTTATTTTGCTAATGTATTGTTT
Source organism: Gerris lacustris (assembly GCA_951217055.1). Taxonomy (NCBI): domain Eukaryota; kingdom Metazoa; phylum Arthropoda; class Insecta; order Hemiptera; family Gerridae; genus Gerris; species Gerris lacustris. The sequence goes on from OX578278.1 coordinate 34,191,501, forward strand.
GTCCCTGTAAAGATTTTTGCATAGTCTTCCTCTTCTCGAGATAAACCTACGTAAATTTCTGTTACTCTAGCTCAATATCTTAGTCTACTTCGTCATCCCAGGTCCACTTTCTATCCCACGTAATTGGAGAAACAACTTAAGCGGTAAAGCCATTCGATATATATTCCTTGAGCCGCAGGCAATATGTTCCTTCTTGTTTCTGATTCCCCGTCTTCTATCATCGTACACTTACAGTTGTCAACTATAAAACTTTCCTTTATCTGGATCAATATGTCGTCTATACGAAGAGATGTTATTTTTAGCCTTTCCAATTTCTTTGTCCAAATGGTAATCAATTACTGCCCCTAATAAAAAAGAACTCGAGGTAATCCTGAATGTCCGGTAATGCCAATATGGTACTTCTATAGATTTTTAAGACATTTTCTTTTGTCAGCCACAAGACTGAGAAAATCTATAGACATGCCACAGCGGTATTCGGGATTACCTCGAGTCCTTTATATTGTAATAAGTCAAAATTATTTCAACATTAATGTACATAATAAAGAAGTAATAATACATAGCTTATAGTCATCGTGATGAAGGAATACATTGGTCAATGTTGCATTTAAATCGGTTCACTAGTTTCGGAGATTAGCGTCAATATACAAATACCCAAAAAACCTTACTTCTTTTCATATTACTAAAGATAAATATATGAGACGGTTTATAAATCTATGTAAGTATTAATTGCTCTTATTCAACTTTAAAGTTTCAAGCATTTGTGCTGAAAGTGTTGTCTTACACTTGAACATGTTTGTCAAGCTTCTTTTACATAGTGATAAAAATGTAAAATCTCACAATTTGATCGTTTAAATACATAAGTAAATAACAATAACGAATAACCTAATTAATAATTATTCGACTTAACTTATTAAAAACCAAATTATTTTTCTTTAACAATTATTTATTCATTCTAACTTATGTAAACAATGGTGTTTTTCTTCGTTTAGCAGTACAACAAATAAAAGAGGTTACCCATATAACATATAAACAATAGAGAATAAAGTTATAACATTTTTTTTTATCTATTTAATTAAAAATAGGTTAATAATATAATATATGAATTGTTATTTATAATTATTTATTTTCTATTGATTCTATTTATTATTATCATTAATTTTAGGTTAATGTTTTGTTGTTACGTTGGTAGTGCATAGCAATCGTAAAATCCACTAGTTTTACTTCTTCGGCCATATTGGTATTTTATTACTTCTAATTACAAATTAATTTCTGTCAAATCTTTTAATAAATTCACTGCTTAATTAAAAAAGTATTAAAAATAATTAATTAGAACTTTGTTAATTGTAACGTGTATTATCATATGTTTTTTTTTTTTTTTCGATACGTTTTTCTTGAAGAGATGAGTTCAGCTTGAGTATAGGTTGTTTTTTCACATTTTGTTTAGAATAATATTGACACTAACATCTTTCTAACTTCATTCTATGATAATTCACAATAGAATTGTGAAGAATATTGACGGCAGATTGAATGAACAGTGCAGAGTTTAAAGGTATTTGTTTCTTTCTATTAATTATTTTGGTATAACAGAATCATTTAAGTTAACGTGTATCCAAGATCTACTTTAATTTAATTCCAATGTTTTTTCACAGAATTAAAGGGACTGAAAATATGTATGCCTGTTTGTTTTTGTCTTTCATGTAGATGAGAATTATATTTGGGTCTGGGGTTGCGTTTAGAAAGAATTGTGTGAGAGATTGAAGTAAAAACGAAGTGAGTTTATTGTTGTTTACTCTTAAATGATTTGTTTCTTCTTCTTACGTTTTCTAAGAACATTTTACCTAATTATAAACCCTTAACTGTTTTTTTTAAAAGTAACGCAAATTCGAAAATTGTCTTACTTGAAATAATACCCAGAGATTGTTTGGATTTGTTTTTATTATTCTAGTACCCTTATCAAAATTTAATTAAATTTAAATTTAAATTTAGTTTAATTATCTTTTGAGGTTGACCCTTGTTTTTAATAAAACAAACCTTCTCATGTAGGTAGTGTATAAATGGCAGATTGTTTCTTTAGTGATTTTTTCATTCCGCTGAGTTATACGAAACTATATAGGACGAGGCGAAAACTTGATACGAAGATTTCTGTTAATTAACAAGTTTTAAGGTCCACTGCGTAAGAAACTCTTGAAAAACAAGGAAATGTATGTACGATTATCATTTATCTGTGACATCATTTAAGCTAATAAGAAAATCTTGAAGAACAGGGAATGTGTATAGTTGTATAGGTGTGTATCCGTAGCAAGTGAGCTGTCACTTGTTATGTTTGTTTTTTGGCCACCATCTTGGTAGCCAGGTTAACAAACTCGTTCTGTTTGTTTAATTCCCTATGGACCTTTTGTGTTTGCTGAAAGCACGTAGGTACTTGGCCTATTTATTATCTTTTGACAGCAGAAATATAGTTTTCAAAAAAGTTTTCGTTTTTTAAACGAGCTTTCTTTAAATTTGTGCGGAATTACCATCAGCCTTGATCACTACTAAACACATTTTGTGTAATATCTATTATTACTGTGAGATTTAACCCGCTTTATTATTGTTGACATGTATATTAATAATTTGTTATTTATTTATCATGAAGGTTAAAGTGATAACTAACTAAACGAAAGGTAAAATAAGATAAGAATAAGATAACAGGTGAATGTTGATAAGAAAAAATGTAATGACAATTATATGACTCCGCACTTGTTAGGAATTGTCTTGAACATAGTAGATGATTAAATGAAATTATTTAAAAGCTCATACGAGCACACTTTAACCTAAATCTGATGAATTAAATTTACAAAGTATTTATTTAATTTAGTAATTTTATAGTACCTATCTATAACACAGCTTAGTAACTGAACAAATTCAGAAATTGAAATTGTTTGGCTACTGTCGATTGTCATATAGAGAATTAAACAAACTTGTATTGTGAAAAATGTATACACTATTTCCAATCTAAAAAATTTAATTGTGTTAACTTCGTACGAGAATTTTCTTTTTCATGAAAAAATTAAAGATTTACGCTGTGATTATAATTATTACAATTGACAGTCTTGCTTCCGAGCTTACCGTATGTAACAAAAGCATTGTCATCTGATCATTCTGAAAAACGATATTTTCCCATGTCTCCTATTTCAAAAAATTACTGTTCAGAAATCCGATTTAGACATAAGAGAACATTTTTGTGGTCTCGTGCCTTTGTCTGTCGATCTATCTCTGCTTCGCCATTTTTGTGAACCACCATATTACCTACTTTTCTATATTCACAATATACACGTATCTTTTTAAGTAGGTACTCATCCTTTTATATGAAAAAATGGATGGTTCGTCGAAAGTAGCCCATTCATAGTCCCATATTTTGTATTGCATAAAACTAAATGTGACCCAACAGGGAATAGAAAAATACGAAATCCCATGTGGATACTTATCCAATAATAGGACGCAAGGAAACGATGCTGCCAACTATGTTATGCCCCAAAAATTGTCAGTGTATTTCTAGCCAAATTACTACTGCTTATTTAATAAGTCAGTTAATAAAATAGATAATACAATTATTTTTCATCTCTATGGCCAAACTGTATTAAGTTTATTTCAACTTATCTAATATACTATTAATTTATGAATTGTTTTCCATTCTTATCTTAATGTTAATTGTTATTACATAATGAATAAATTTATTCACTTAAAAATTGTATGACAATTAGTGTAGCACATAGCTTCCTCTCGTCCTATCACGTACTCTAATGATGTTCTGCTATAACGACCCATTATTGTCTAATTCCTCCGTTTTGCTTCCGATCTTACCCCGCATTTAACGAAAGCTGTGATCTTTCTGAAGAACTGAAACTTCAAAACATAAATCCATGACATCTGGGAACATTTTTGTTCCTGTTTCTGTCCGTCGGTCTGTCGGCCTGTCGGCCTGTCGTTTTATCTGTCTATCGTTTAATTTTTGTGAACAATATATCTTAAAAACTACTCGCCCGATTTGAATGAAACTTAGATATTAGGTCATAATTAAAAATATAATATTAGCATAAACATATATTTATTTACAACTATATCTTCAAAAGCACTAATTTTTAATAAATTTGATTGGTTTGTTAGAAGTAGCCCACGGACATCCCAGACTAATTTCTACCGCCTGCGCAAATTAAATCCTGCTACATTAATACTTATAATATTTTGTGAAAATAATAAATAATTTTGACAGATTTAAAATAAAAAATAGTAATACAATTAAATTAATTACGCAATAATGGGTTTTAAAAGCATAACATCAATAAAGTAAATAATAGGATTTGTTGTCTGCTTTTGACAAACCATCCAAATATGTACTGTAAATATCGGATGATTCCTATTAAAGATATAGATGTTACGTAAATAGTTTTGTATGTGGAGGAGAAACCGATGAGCGTCAATCAAAATTTTAATAAATCAGACGAGAAGTTTTTAAGAAATATGGTGATTCGCAACAATGTTAAACGACAGAATTACAGAGAGACAAATACGAGACCAAACATTTTCTCTGATATCTGAAATGGAAATTGTCGATTTTTCAATTCGGAGACACAAAGATTTCGTTCTTCAGAATAATCCCAATTCCTTAACCTTCGGTTTGCTCGGATACAAAATACCTTTTGTGTTAAATATTGCCGGATATAAAGCAATTAAAGAATCAATATGTGTAATATCTTAAATAACGTTAAGATGAATTAGATATTTACGGAGAACTTTTATTGATGGGCAATACTTCTTTATTTGACATAACTGTTCAAACTATTTTATTTACTCAATTTCACTGTCATAATTCTTTTGTCCGATAAAAATTCCATAGATATGTTCTGGACATTTCATTCTATTAAATATTGACGTAAAAATACCCCAGATATTTGCAATTCCTTCGTGTTTTTGCTTTTACATGTGCATTCTTATTGCATCAGAGTTATTTTACATCTCAGTTCATAATTATATGTGATTTTTATGATTAACTACTTTATTAGAGATTTTTATTTATATTGGTTCTTATCTTTTAACGACCATTCCGTGTTCTGATGAAATTACTGTCATTACGAATGGAATGAGTTAATAATGTTGATGGCTTTTTTGTTTTATAAAAATAATATATACCACTCTTCTAAGCTGTACTTGTTTATGAAGGGAAGTGCTATTGCACCATGCCTATAATTTTTTATGAAATAAATTTGTATTGGGTTGTAATATTAGGTGTACAAATATACACTCTTTTAAGTCTAATATAGTACCTATTTATTATTTGCGTTTTTCTCATATATAGCAATTGAAGAATCAATATAAGTGTATGTAATATCTTAAAAAACGTATGACCTAGTATAGATAATTCTATAAATAGGTAACTTTCCATTTAAATAAGCTGGAACTGAAATCAAATGTTCCATAAATATCATATTATGTAATTATTAATAATCTTATAAGATAGATAGGTAATAATTTTACATATATGTATTATTAGAGAAATATTATTCACCCCATACCTCCTAAGTACTAAATTACTAACGATTTAGTATAAAGATATGCTTCAAATTAAATTAGAGTAAACACTTTAAACGAAGTTCGAGCACAAGTCGAGTCTGATGGAGAACATTCATGGAGGCCTGATGTTCCACTTTAGCTTTCCACCGAAGCTAATGAAAATCAAGTTGAAGGAAAAAAATTAAATAGAGATAAAAGTTAGCTTTAAGCTGTTACTTGATAATATTGCCATATTTATAAATATATTATATATATATATATATATATATATATATATATATATATATATATATATATATATATATATATATATATATATATATATATATATATATATATATATTTGTGCATGTATATATGTCTGTGTGTGTGTGTTTACAATTGAAATACAGCCACAATCTATAAATTTAATGGTTTATAATAGTTATTTACGATTTTATTTTTGAAAAATAGGTCAAGTTGAAGGTATTGATGTCAAGGTCGGTGCTTAAAGAGATCGGTTAGTAAGTTTTATAATATTGGTGTATAATATTAGGTCTAGGGGTCTAGCCTCCCTATTGAATAATATTTTCTGCTATTATGGCTAAAGATAAGTCCGACCTATTTTTTTATTATTCTGTTGCCGTAGGCCATTCCCAATATATATACTTATTACTTTACCCTTTATTAGTTCTATAGCCACTATTATTTTTATTTTTCATTTAATGTAAAAAAATGTTATCCTTCTTTGTTCTATAGTCCCTATTATTTTTTTATTAAATGATAAATAAATTAGTTAAGTATGTGTTTTCAGCACACACAGAGAGTTGGCATAATTGGCCCAGTCTTATCAAAATGGCGGCTATTTAAAGAGTCTTTCAGCTATAAATGTTAAATAATTTGTTATAATAACGTGAAACAAACGACATTTTATGCCTTTCTATTGTCTAAATGCAATGAAACTACTCCAAAGCGCCTATCCCAATCCGTTCGTAAGATAAAATTAATTATAATTTTGAGAGGGGGAATTTTTTTTTTCTCGCAAAATATTTATGTATATATATATATTTCCTTGAAAAGGGTTTTTTATTTTTTTAGAGGTCGGGTACGGGCCCCTATGTTTTATACTATAATTTTACCCATATTTTTGTTTATTTTACTTTACGGTGACCAAAATTGTAATTTTGCAAGTCAATGTTGGACGGCCTAAATTATAATGTATCTCTCAATCTTACTGTTACAAACTATGTTTTCACTGTACAAAATAAAGTGAGCAAGGGGTAGCACGTGGTAATATCTTGCGACATCTCAGAAATCTTTATGCAGTAGAACATCGGCGCAGTTAAGTACGAACTATGCCTATCATGGTATTCCTCTTCTAGCTGTGACTCTTGTATGCAATCCTTTTCAACAGCCTTCATCGGTTCCTAAAGATGATTGATAACACAGGTGCATGTATAGAGAAAACTTATGATGAGAATCAAGTGATGAAGGAATTCCGATGTGACTCATTATCACCTGTTCGACCTTCTCTCTTTTGAAATATATTAACGACTCCGTTATCCTTAGAGTTCGGTTCAAGTTGTAACCTCACACAAGGTTTTAAACTAATGTAAAGTTTTATTCCCTTCTAAAGACCAAGTTTGAACTTAACAAGGTCCTTAAACCACCTCGAGTCCATTTAGTACTTCACACTTACGTCCCTCAAGCTTACAAAGAAACCTGCGTGCATTTTTATTATTTTAAGGACATTGCCACCTCTACTAAGAAAAGGTGAGGAGTTACAATTCTCTGAACTCTATCCTTTGAGTTATTCTTCTCCTGCATATGAGTCACCCCTGGATAATACACCTACGCGTCCTCCAATACTAAAATCGTAAATAAATTTACAAATCCAGTTTCATTTCTCGTTTAACTTGTTTATTTAAATATTAGTTTTCTATTATATTTTTTACATTTCCTGTTTGGCATTTAACTTCCTATTTTGTTTTAATTTATTATAATTAATATTGATATTTTCATTAATTTATTTAATGCTTATTTTTCTTGATTCCTATCGACTGCTGAAATATTACAAATTAATGTGAAACTATAGACCTCACCGTAATATACCTGCGTACTTTATTGTATTTAATATCATTTTTATAATTAAGGACGTAACATTGTTTGTATACATGTTTTTATGTATGGATGTATGTTAGAGCTATTCTAGAAATTTTCTAAACTGATTTAAATGTAGTTATATATTTTGTGATCTTTAAGAGTTTAATATTTTTTTATACCATTTCTAATTAATTATGCACCTTGAATACCTGTTAAATGTGTTTATGACAGTTAACAGCAATACCTACACCTACCAGTATCCAATTTTAATCTTCCCGTACACTTTAGCACTAACTCAAGCGTTATTATGAACATGCCGAATGTTCACTTTGCTAGCCTAAACTTTTAGCTGGCAACCGCCTAAACTAGCTACAAGCTGAACTACTGTTCTAGCTAATGCTACCTTAGAAAATTTAGTTAAAACTATTAAATTAAAAAGTAAATTTTTCTCCAGTGAACATTATAAACTCAAAATGTTATTTTTATAATATTGAAATATTTGAATCTTGCGTTACTTGTTTTGTATTTTTTTTTTCTTTCAGCACATCGTAAAATATTTAATAAAAAGAAATATTTATTTCATTTTATTGAAATTTATCTCTATTTTTTTCCTTTTCATCTTACCCACAAATTCCTTTTAATAAAAACCATTTGCAAATTTATTTAAAAATATTTATTATTCAAATTTATTTATTTAAATTAATTAATAGTTGACCTGCTTCAATGTGTTATTTATAAGATAAAATTTAATTATATATTTTAATTATGTAATATTGGAAAAAAAAAAACCTTATAAAATTATAAATATTCATATGTTAGTGCTTCTCCTTCACTTTTTTATTAAAATATTTCATGACTTTAGTTGCTAATGGATTTAATTAAAATAAAGGAAAAAGTATAAAACCAGAGTTTAAATGTCTACTATACTTATTTTATTAATAAATACATTGTAAATATTTATTAATAGAGAATAGAATATTTTTAATATAAATATTCTTGTATTTGATTTAATTAAAATTTTAATCTTTAAATTTTCAAGTGCTGTAGTTGTATTTAAGCTAAGTTCATTGATTATTAATTTTTTAATCCTGAATGTGGTTTTTGTTAGAAGGTAAAATTTCTTATTTATGAGCTGGATCAAGTTGTGTTGTTAAATGACCGACCAGACCAGAGCTATAGTAAATATTTTATTTAAAATTGGTAACATTTAGCAGTAGAGACGGGCTGATAATTTTCCTTGCCACCTACATTCGTTGGGTGAATATAAATTTGGTAATGACTGTTAATATTGTTAAATAAAATTAATCCTTAAATTATGGTTTGTTTTATCATGATGAAAATAAAACAATGCTTTTATATCCAAGACTGAAATTGAACTTAAATTATTCATTTGTTTAAAATTGTACTTTATTTATGTTCTGTTCAACATCAAATATTTAATTACAGAAGTAATGAGGTCATAAGGTCATTATGGGGGGTTACACTCTTTAATCAACATAACCCTGAATAGTCTGTTTAACCCTGGAATGCTAATAGTAGTCAAATCGGCGAGGAAAGTTTGGCCCTTAACCTTCCACGCTCGTATGTGATGGTTATGTGTACCCCCTCCTTCTGCAGTGCTTGCTCTGGTTGGTAACACACCTGCCAGTGTAGCAGTAGAATTCCTTTTGAGCATACATTCGTTTTCAGGTAAATTCCCGTCAAAGCGACTTCGTCGATTCGACTAACGTTTAGTAATAAACGTAGGTAATTAATTGGTCGTCGAATGAGCCCATAGTCTGGGGCAATGGCCCTAGGGTAAGGGGCAATGGGCAAGAGACCAGTAGCCGGTAACTTGAGGCCTGGAGCATTTAGCATAGGGCCTAGGGCTTGTGGACTTGGACATTGGACCTGGTGCATTAATGTTCACTTAATTTCAGATTATTCTGATGTTCCTACTAACCTATTTTTCATAAAATGTTTGTGTATATCGTTTAAAAAATTTAATAATGCGTTCTTAACATTTTATCTTTATAAAAATGTAGTTTCAACCCCAAAAAATTATTTTCTGCATATTATGTTAGCCGAATCGAGAATGTTTAGTAGTACCAGCCCCAGCCATCCAATTACTATTAGCATTCCAGGACTAATGAGAGAGAGAAAACGCATATGTTGTACCGGGCGAGTTTATTTGGCAATGATGTTAGGTATTTGATTTTGCTAATAAACAATCAGAGTAAACGATTAAACGGGTGAATTCAGTCGTATTTATTCCCCTCTTGTCCGACCCAGATAAGTACCTACAATATTTTCATATTCTACATTGTAATCCTATGGTGGACCAAATAGCAAAATATTCTCGTGACAAATGTAGTTGCGTTCTTTGTAATACTTTGTAAGAATGTACGTAATCCACTTTGGATCGGAAATGCCATTTTTAGTATCGAGTTCGAGGAACAAACAATTATACAATAACACGATAAAATAAGAATAAAACAATAATGGAAATTTACACGAGAATGAAAATTAGTCTAATTTGTATGGCACACATAGCTTCCTCACTTCCTATTTTTTAACGCATATAGTCACGAGATTTGGATCTGCTTCGATTCCTAGTGGGGTCACACTTCACACCAATGTTTAAGTGATATTAAATTTATGCGTCAGTTGAAATTAATACTTTTTAAGAAATATTGTACTTTGTATATAAGTATATTCTTTGTAAGTTTTTAAGTTTATCTGTGGATACTTTCAACAAACCATCCAAATTTTTCAATAGCGGATGAGTTCTTTTAGAGATATAGGGGGACGATAAAACAAAGTTGTTGTTTCGATTCACAGTGGGGTCACACTTGTTTGCATTCAGTGGGACCATCTATCGGATATTTTCAACAAACCATCCAAATATCCGGATGAGTACTTCTTAAGATATAGTTTTAATAAAACCAAGTTTGTGCGCGTGCAGAAGGAGGAATTGGGTGCAGAAGATTGAAACTAATATAGAACTAACAATGGGCCGAACAGTTGTGATCTATCATCCAAATTTCATTAAAATCGGACGAAATGCTTCCTGCTTCCGTAACCTTTGTGTTGCTCGGAAGCAATAAATAATTCGTCAAAAAACATCTAGAAAATCATAAAAATCCTTTTTAATATACTTTTACTTATTAACCAGTAACTTCGTACTTTTACTTATAAACTAACTTCGTTATACGTTGATATTATACTCTTAAATTCGTCAACTTGATTATTATAAATCTAGTATTACTCTGTAGATGAATTACCGTAATAAATTGAACAATTTAGGGAACTTACTGTAACCATTCAAGTTAACTTAAATAAATGAATATTCAAAACTATTTGTATCAAAATTCCTTACTTATTCTTTGAACAACAGTATTGGGTCACTTTGTCGTCTTCTTCTCCTTTACTCAATTCTTAATAAGGATTCATTTAGAATAATTAACTGTACCATCTGTTCTACTTATTTATTTCTATGTTCCTATTTTGGTTGGTTTTTATTAAATACTTTTATATTTTTTTTTTAATCCTTGAGAAATATTTTAAGCGAAAACATCCGCGGTATTTGTAGCGAGTATCAGTGAACGCGTACTTGCCTATATCTCGCTGTGGAATGCCAATGTAACAGAGCCAGAATATAAAGGAATGAATGAAGGGGTTACTCCAAGTTAAACAGCTGTCGTGTCGCTGCTTCCACCCTCTTTCGTTTATTTCAACCATCTCTTCAGCTTTTTTAGAAAAAGACATGTGAATTGTCGTTTAATTTGTCTTCTATTGTGTGTGGGAGTTGTTTAATTTAATTTATTCAACAAAAAAGCACACATTTCAATGTAAGCTGCATTTCCGTCAATAGTATTTTTTTTTTCTTCATATTTGCTTTGAATACGTTTTGTTGTTCTTCTTTCCTGTTTATGTACGTTATGTTTGGGGATTTTTGTAAAAAACTGATTTTTACAAATCCATTGTTTTTTACCTTTTTTTTAAGGATAGGACACTATATAGTAGGAGTATATTCATTTTAAATTACCCTTTTCTCCTTATTACTTCAACTCCAACTAATCTATAGGGTACTAATTAAAAACAACTACCAGGTTTGGTGCTATTTCGCCTTCTCTCAAGGCATCTTTAGGCCTTTGTTGTAATTTGTTTCCTGTTTACATTAATAATTTAAAAGACTATACTTCAAGCATATTCTATTCTATCTATTTGTGCGGCTATCCATTGACATCATATTTTAGTTTTATACGTGTTAAAAAATAAAAACTATGAATAAAATTAATTTTCTCGAAGAGAAAACATGTTAATTTGAACAATTCTACTACTCCTAGTATAGTAGCAAGTAAAAGCGAAATATCGCAAAATCTGGTAGTTGTTTGTAACTAATACCCTATAGACCAGTAGAAGTTGAAATAACCAGTAGGAGTTTTTAATACATTTTCAAGAAGTACAAGATTAAAATTAAATTAAATGAAATTAATGGTAGTTTAAAATAAGAGTTGTTTTTTTTTTCACTAAGTTATGATCTTTTCAAAAGTTTGTGATGAAGAAATTACTTTCAGAACATATAAAGTAAGATGAGTAGCACTAATGCAACTTTTGGAACCTCAGCATAATCATAGCAGAGGATCAGTGATAATGAATATATTAAATCTTATAGTAAATGCAAATAATTTTGTTCTAATAATATATTCTTCGTGTACGCTTTAATTTTGCATATTTTATAAACTTTAAATATGGAAATTTTTTGAAAATCTTGAATAATTAAAATACATCAGACCCAACCTTCGCATAATTAAAATCAACTTTATATCTCAAAAAACACCGAAATTTGACTACTCGTTTGCTTAAATTTTCATTTAGTTTCTTCTTTACATGAATGCTTGGCTTCATAAAATTTGGGTAATTATACATTTCTGAATTACCAGAGAATTAGCCGAATCAAAAAGGTTCTTTCTCTGGTGCTTTAAACCTCTTTAAGTATTGTACTTTACCCTAATTTATTTTCTCTTTGACTCCTTTTTAAAAGCTATTTAAGATTAATGATAACATTACCAGAGTACCTACTAGACCCTTGTATTAAGTGGACTTATATAAAGAGTAAGAAGGGCCTTTTTAATTCACTCTCTACAATTACTTTTCCTTTTTTTCTGCTGTATTTTGTTGTAAAACTCAATTCATGCTTTTACTTTGTATCTAGGTTGGAAGGAATTCTTGTGAAAGATACACTTTCTGTGTAAAAGGGAAACATTTTTTCCCCGTTTTAATTGGATTTTTTTTCTTGTCTGTTGTAGGAAAGCTTGTACTTTTTCGTGTTCTCTACCCCTTTCTCGTTTTTTTCCCTTCGTTCTTCATTTTTTAATAAATTTCGTTATAGATAGCAACACGTTAATATTGTTAAAATACCTTTATATAGATTGTTCTACTTTTATATTTTTTGTAAGGATATTCAGATATTCAATTAATACGAAATAGGTTATTGTTATTCGAAGGTCTGTGTTAAATTAAACCTATATAGTGATAGAAAAGTGTTGGTGAGGCAAGACATATTTTCACTGATTATCACATCACGTAGATATGTAAAGTGGCCGAGTCTTCATTCTTTAATGACGAAAGAAATCAACTGGCCAAGTATGGGTTTTGTTTGCAATTCCTGACAAATATAAGAAGAATTAATAATCGACTACTCGAAAAAGAACGTGGCTATAGTCGACAAGTTGGTATCATTCTAAACATTGTAAGTATGTATCTAAATAAGAGACTATGAGAGAGCTAATGAATCAGAAATATTAATTTCATTTTTAGCCTTATTATTATTTTTTTTTTTTTTTTTTGTTTCTCTGCACAGCTTGTTCTTTTATTTTTGAAATCCCCCTTCTTCTATATTTGATTTCCTTAATTATTATTCTTGTTTTTTTTTTTCCTTTCAAAGAGTTTCATGATGTTTTATTTTTACGCTATTTTATGCCTTGAACTTATTTTGATTTAAGCTTCCTTATGTTTAAAAAAAATCAATTGTATTTACGTATAGTATAATGCTGTTTCCTTATGAGGATTAATATTTTAGTAATTATATAATTATTATATTATAATAATTATATAATTATATTATAATGATATTTGTCAATATCATTATTAAATTGCAATATTTACTAAACGAAATATGATCTAAAATTTATTCTATTTATTTTTTATTTACATTGTGTTTTTTGGTTACATACATGTCCAGGAAATCTTACTTTTATTTATAATTCATTTTTCCCCCATGTAGTTTACACATATCTCAAATTAAAAAATATTATACAATAAACATTGCACATTCCAATCCGCAGCAATGGTATAAATATAGTATCATCATTTATATAATCGAGTAGTGTTCCGACGACGGCGACGACTCACCACGAAATGATTTGTTATTGCTAAGGCTAAGGCAACCACATTTATTCTAATAAAAATAAATGTTTGTTTGATTTTTTGGTCTTCAAATAGACGTAATAACTTATCTAAATTAATTTACTTAATTTTACTTTTTTTTCTATAAAATTAAGCCAGTTGCCACCGGCTTAACGGCTCGTCTTTATATACAAAGATATATAACTCTAATTACAGCCGTGACATAATAACTCGTCTGACAACCACTTCTGCACATTTTCTTTAATTGTATTTTGCAGTATATAATTTTTATTTTCCTTCCTTCGAGGAAAATTACAATGTTAAAACTTCGTCTCTTAGAAGTTAGAAAAAATGTTATGTATGGAACTAATTCGATAATTATTTTATTCCGATGTCATTTAACTATAATGAATTGCATGTATATATATGTTTTTGCCATAGCTATATTTAATCGTGATATTTCTATATTATATTATTCTGTCTTAGTTTTAAATAAGATATCTCACATTAATGTTGTTATTTAGAATTTAAGACTTATACTTTGTATATGTGTATATCCTTAGCACAAAACCTTACCGTGAAAAAAGGGCCAAGTTCCAGTCCCCCACCCAAAAAAATCAGCCTATAAAAGTAGTGATATCCTACATTGTGGCCAAGTCTCCACCGTCTCCACTTTTTTGGGGACGGGGTCTGAAACTTTTTCTTTTCTTTTGCGTTCTCTAAATCTTATCACCCACGTAACCCCTTTGTGACTGCACATGATTCTGATGTTTTATACCTCCTACAGAAACCTTCAGAAACTGGACAAGTGTGCAAAATTTTAAGTTTCTAGCTATTCGGGTCTTTTATAATTTTGATGATGAGTGAGTGAGTCAGTGAGTAACAAACATTTCAACTTTGAAACTCTTCTCTGTTGAAGAGGCTGGGTGTGTTAAGGACTCATTTTTTTAAAGTTTCCTTAGCTACTTAAGCTTAATCTATGGTTCAAATTTCAAAAGCCCATCCTAAAAGGAAGCAAAGATATGAGGGAGAGTGCGAATAAAACCAGGTGAAAGATGCACTGCATGCTTACTAGAACTTGGCCTTGCGCTCTTGATATATAAATATAAATATAAATTATATATATATATATATATATATATATATATATATATATATATATATATATATATATATATATATATATATATATAATATATATATATATAATATATATATATATAAAGTAAGAGAGATAATTATAAAATCGCAGCTAGTTAAATGGAATTATGCTTTAATTCTTAAAGTACACACCTGGCTTTAATGAAACAATTAAAGTGCAAAGCAGATAAAACTAAATGATAGTTTTTAATGATCCTAATTTTAACACTTTTTTTGCATAATTATTTCTTCTATAAATTTAATCTTAGGTTGTTTTAATAAAAAAAAGAAACATTACGAAAGTTATTTTGCATCTAGTTAATTGTTGCATGCGAGACACAAAATAACACTTCAATTAAAATTAATGATACCTGAAAATAAATTGTCGTTAGTTAGTTAGCTGTTTATTGCAATTAATTTGAGCTGCAAACTACCAAGACATAAAACTGAAACAATGTTTGACAATACAGATTTTTTTTTTAAAAAAATCTTTAAGACTCCATAAAATCGTAAAATGATGCAGTTACTACTACGACGGCCATTTATTTATATCATGTCTAGTTATAATAGAGTTATAATTTATTGCTTCTAAGCTTACCGAAGGTAACGAAAAACGAAAGCATTTTGAACATTCTGAAGAATTAAATTTGTTTATGTTTCCCAATTGAAAAAAAAAAAAAAAAAAAAAATCCTTCCGACAGAAATCCGTTTCTGTCGGCCAAAATAAGGGAACATTTTTGATCTTGTGTTTGTCTCTCTTTAGGTTTGTCGGTCGGTCTGTCGTACAAAATGTTTTCGAATTAGCATATCTTAAAATCTACTCTATTGAATTTATTTTATTTTATCTTTCAAACTATATTTAAATGGTCTATCAAAATGTGCCCTTTGTTGGTCCCATGTTCCGCCCTTTGGTTTGTCTTCCACACACACACACACACAAACTTTTTATTAACACATCTTTAAAAGTACTCTTGAAAAAGAAAAATGAATTTGAAAAAGAAAAAGGATGATTTGTCAAAATTATACCACAGATCATCTAAAAATTAGCAATTAAAAAAATAATCATACCAAATTTATTAAATGTGACTACAGTGGGAATGGACACATCACATAACGTTATAATCATGTGATAATTCGTTCAATAATAGGACGTGGTTAAGCTCTGTCCCACAATAATTGGCAGACTGTTTTTAACCTCGTCAACCTATTCTTTGAAACACCTGGTTATTATCGAATCATTCTCTCATTTCCTACCAAGGTTGTTTTATTTCTAAAAAGGAAGAAAGATAATTTTATATAGAGTTAAGGAAAGCTAAAAGTAATCATTATTTTGTTAAGTTATTTGTTTTTACTATATAAAGCTATATTGAGACTTTCTTTTCAAGTTTGGACTGTCAAAGACTCGGGGCTTAGTATGAAACTTTGTGAACTTATAATCCGAGTCTGTTCAGATGTTTAATTAAGTTTGACGTTAACTTTGTCTCACAGTTAAATCGGTTTTATCATGACGGAAGAGTTTTTTAAACCTCTCAGCCTTTTTTTCTTATATAAATCATTCCGATTCTTTAAAAAATAATTTACGTCCTATTAACGTATTGGTCTTACTTTTATCTGATAAAGAAAGAATTATCAAATTTACTTATCTAAGGCGATGTATAGTCATCCACTAAGAAGATTTTTTTTCTGAATTAAATCCTTAAGGAATTTTATATCTTTGGTGGATAAAAATTAAAATAATAAAATGTATTAAAGAATGGAAAACTAGAATAAATAATTAATTGAATAATATAGACATAATTTAGATGATGTATTATTTTATCAAAAGTCTCACATAGGTGTTGAGTGTTATTTGTAATTTTTCTTTAGTTTTTTATTCTTTTTTTTAAGCTGTTCTTGGCATCAAGGAAGTTAAGCTTAGCTTGTTGACCCGTAGACATCCTGGCTCTGCTTATCTAAAACGCTTTGATCCTAAATCAGCCATTTTTCACATAATGCTAACACATAATTGTGTTTAAGATTGTTATTTCTCATCTTTCTGAGACATTAACTCATATACGTTCTTCTGGTGCATCGGACTTCGAATTTTGAGTTATGTTTATTGCAATTTATCGTTTTTGTATTCCCTAAGATATCTAAATTTGTAATTTCTTCTATTTATAAGTTAGTTTCTTCTATTAAAAGTTAGAGATTTATGAATAAAAAAATAAAGAGAGAATTTAATTTATAAATAATAGACTACAAATTAAATATATAAAAAAACCATATGCTATAAACATGTTCTTTTTTTATTTGAGGTAAAAAATTATTGACATTAAGAATTCTAAGATAAAATATAAATAGAATTGAGATTATTTTTTTACGCGTCATTTCCGGTTAAATAGCGATCAGAGATACCATTTTTTTTGGATGAAGTCCATATTGTAACAGGAATAATGGGAGGGGGCGAATTAGACGTGATAAACACACAGGGTCGACCCAAGTGAGAAGGGGGGGGCTTAAAATTAACTAAACAAAGATACAGTGCCAAATATATTTTAACAAGATAAAAGAGAACAATATTTTTGTTTCTAAGTGTTTATTATAATTTTATTTAGTATTTTTTTTTTTTTTAAAATGGTGACAAATAGTTAGATTAATTAGTCTTGTTGTACATACATTTTAATTTTGAGAAGAAAAAATCGGTCCGAGACAACTCAGACAAACTTTCTCATATTCGAGTTTATAATTACTTAGCCCAGTGTTTCCATTTATTAGTTTTCAAATGTACATTTAAATATTATTAAACATTTCATCAAAATTTATCATAAAAATAACTTTTCCTGGGCGGGGAATCGAACCCGGGCTCTCTCCGTCCGCGTTTTTCTCAGGAACTAAATTTTTCCCGGGAAAACGGCTTATATCGTTAGATTTTTATTCAAATGGACTACATTTTAGAATTTTTTAATTAAAATCGTCGGAACCGTTTTCGTGAAATAATATTTTTTCATGTTTTTTCAGAGTTTTTGGGGGGTAGCGCCCCCAAATTTAGAGCTATTTTTCTGAACATGTATGCCAAATTTCGTCAAAATTAGCTCAGTAGTTTAGGCTCCAGGCGTCTGCACAGACGACGGACGATAGACAGACTTTTTTTAAAAACCACTTTTTTAGACTCAGGGGACCTCAAAACGTGTAAATCCATCAACATCTCAAAATCGCATTTTCGCGCCATCACAATACTTTCTCTATATATGAGAAAGTAAAAATGCTAGATCGTACTCTAAATTATTATGACAAACTGTTTCTTATGAAAGTATTAAAGAGTTAAAAAACAAAACAAAATTATTTCCCATTAAAGGTTCTGATCAAATTATGTCGTATGGAGGTTTAATCTTTAGTTTCACCGCTATAGCACGGGTTTATGATCCAGACAGTTGTTTTGTAAGTATTTAAAAAAGTATTTACAAATTGTATTTCTGTTAAAAATAAATTTAAAAATGGCATTTAAAGAAATATTTCAATAATGTAAAAACTATATCTTTTAAATATCATCTATCATTAATGCTAAAATATTATTTTATGCATAAAAATATTTATTAAAATTATTTTATGTATAAATAGTTTTCTCTAGAATATATAGTTTATCTGTATAAAAGCAATAAAACTAATACTATTAAAAATAGTCTAACCCTCCTTATGTACACTTATACAGTCTAAGGAATTTCGCACTTAAATTAAATTATTTTTATTAACAAACAAACAAACAGGTGAGCCAGGCTTTAATCACTGAAGCGTTTATACATTTAACATTAACGTACCGTAAAAAATTATAATGATATAGATCATAATACATTTATTTTTGTGCTACTATGTACTTTTATATATATATATATATATATATATATATATATATATATATATATATATATATATATATATATATATATATATATGTATATATATATATATGTATATATATATATATATATATATATATATATATATATATATATATATATATATATATATATATATATATATATATATATATATATATATATATTACCAATAATTTAATTGTTTATGCATTTTAGCAATAATTTACTTTTTAGTTTCTTTAAATGTATTCAAGTAACATAATTGTATCTGAAAATAAAAAATGTTGGGAAATTAGTAAAACCTCTTTCAAATACAAAAATAATTCTAACTACAAATAATTATGAAGCCAATTCCCCGAAAATCTACAAATAGGATAATATACATTCTATACAATTGTTCATTTATTTTAGATACGGTTGAGTTTTAGGTAAAAAGCTAAAGGGATATTCATAGAACAGCGTGATTTGGCAGAGTTGAGTAAGTCTTGTTTGAATTTTAAACAGCAAAAGGCACCTCTGTTTTCTGCCTCCAGTACAACTGGCCAAGCTGCCAAAGAGTTTACAAAATGCTCAAACTCTAACATCACGCTTTCCTTGTACTTTCTATAAACGTGCGAAAAATTTGCATGAACCTTCTCTTTGCCTTCTGCTTCTTAAAATAAAAGAAACTCTACATTTTTTTCGTGATTTGAATTTAATTTTTTGAGTTCTAAAATTCAAATAGATGCTTCGATTGGAATATTGTTATTTTTTCCTCTCTGAAACTCTTATCTTTTTTTATATCTTATATCTTAATATAACAAGATAAAATGTACTTATAAAGGAGATATTGATCTACACTTCCTGTAGATCAATAGCTACTCGAAGTGCAGTTCGTATATGCTCTAATTATTCTTTTTTTTATTCATTGAAATAAGGTAAAACGTATTTCTATTTATTTTAAACTCTATACTGCGATTTTAGCAGGGTTTCTTTAATATGTTTATTGTTCATTGTTAAAAAATCATGCTTCATAATATTTAAGGAAGCGCAGATTTGCGTCTAATCTTGAACCGTGTGCCAAAAGGTGAGATGAATATTTTGACGCCCCCACCTGTAGAGGGCGCCAACGTTCTTAGGTTACATTTCTATATTAAATCTGTCTCCCAGTGGAGAGGGAAGAGATCCACGTGAACGGGGTGGGGGATTTCCCTTGATATTCTAAATTTACCAAACATCTCCCCTCCACCCTGACATCTCCTTTAGTCTGCCCGCCCACAATATTTTATTTTAAAATAAACCTAAATCTCGAGAAAAACATAAGTAGATTTGTATATTTATATTATTCCGATGGGATGCGATAGTTTCGGTTCAGCTAGTCGATTTGGAAACGCGGACTAGGTTTCAAGTTCTCAAGATTTTTGGGAGAAAAGATATTGGTAGTTAACTTATATCTTTTTAGTGAATATTACCTACTTGTGTATAAACAATCTATACTAATCGTGCAAATTAACAATTGAAGGTAAATAATCAACCCAGAATAATGCACAATTAAATTAAATATTTTAATAATATGAAAAATTTTAAACTAATACAAATTTTGATAATGAATGGAATAATGAAGTAAATTGTGACTGAATGAAAAAATAATGTTTGCGAGGAGAAATGCATTTTCTTTTTAACTGCATACTTCATCTTTTAATTGAATTTTTTCTTTTGTGGACTTGAGGTTTCTTATATGGAGCTCGTTGTTCATCTTTTAAGTTTATTCTTTTAGCTTTATACTTATATTTTTGTAATCGGTCGCTTTTTTTTGTTAGGCACTTAAGATGATCACTAGTGGTTGAAAGCCGGCTTTGTACAATAAAGTTACTTAAGTGGAGAGACGCCTTTCTTTATTCTTAGAGAAGTAATAATTAAAATTAAATTTTATTTGCCACAGTTTTTTGCATCTCAATGTTGTTTTAAGGTCGTTATAGTGCTAGGAATAGAAAAGCCAGTCAAGAGATTGTGTCAAGGTTGTATACAAATGAACCGAATTAGAAAATATACTCTCTCCAGAAATCAGTTATTTAGTGGAGCATAATAATGTTGTCCTTTTATTATATGTGGTCTGACAATACACTGAACTACTGAACTAATTGCCTCTTCTAATTTTCTGCCTAATCTGAATTTGGGAGAGACACGCGCGAGTCAAAAACAGCCTTGATAATCCTAATATCCATACTTGATTTTAGTACATTTTGAAATTTAGTTGTCATTTATATACTTTAATAAAAGAGCAATATTTTTTAAAAAATAAATGGATACTTTCATGTATTTACAAAATTCATTACAGATTTTTTTTGTTTTTTTTTTTTCTTAATGTTATATTGCTTATTTTTACATATTGCGTATTTCAGCTTTTCAGTGCTTATATAAACACACTTAAAAATAATATTGAAATATTGTTATTTTTTCAAGAAAGCTATATTTTCGAAGAAATGTATAAAAGTTAAATATTGTCATTGTATGATTTATTGAGTGTTGATATATTATTATGGAAGCAAGTTGCCAGACTAGGAGGCTCCGGCATGGTTGCAATCAGCCCTAGTTTGTCTACTTTGCAGTGTTACAATGCCTGCAGCCTTTCAGTTAACTCTTGACTAGAAATGATTTATTAGTCTATCCTGACTATCTGTAAACAGACAAGGCACATGATTGATGAGTCCAAAATAAAATTAGAAATAAAAAAATTTTATTGCCAGTTGGCTCGAAGTATGCAAGTAAGTGAATGAAACTTCAAAAATATACAAAACTGCAGCTTTGCATTTAATTAAACATTACACATGTTTTTTTAACAAAAAAATAATTGAGCTCAAGTAAGTTTAAAAAATAAAACAATTTAAGAAATTTTGAATAGGAAATTATTTCTACAAATCCTAATAGGATCTAATTGATGACTATATTATTGTTTCTTTTATTTCTATACACCTAAAAATATTTTTTATTATATTGATGGTTAGGTCTTAACGAAAAATAATTTGGAACCCTCTTTGAATAATCTTCAAGCTGAAAACTGTATTTATTTTTAGTAATGTTAAAGTAAATTGATTACAATTATAACTTTCTACATTTCAGTTATATTTACTTGACTAGACAATTACTCAATCTTGTTCTAACTATATTCTCAGTTTTAATAAAACCTTGGTGGTTTTCGTCGTCAATGTTTGATTAAAACAACATTGGCTGACAATATAGTTAGAACAAGATTAATGAGCAATATATAATCCAAATGTAGAAAGCAATTTTTAAGTATTGCGTTACAAACATAATACATTTACTGTCAATTACTAACAATAGATATTTAAGTGTTATGTTAGAAATATAACGAATTTACTGTTAATTGCTAACAATAAATACGGTTTTCAGCTTGAACATGAACCCAAAGCTGGGCCGAAATATCGCAAAAGGTGTTTATTTTAACCATCAATAAGATTAATAATACAAAGAACAAACTGCACTTTACTATTTTTTTTAAAATTAACATTTATTTAAGTTATGAATTTAAAGGTTAACATTCATCGGAAGTCATCATTAAGTTATCATTGAAGTCATACTCTTTAAATATTATTAAAAATAGAAAAAGTTCTTTAACAAAAACCATTTTTGTATTATATCAATAGCATACATTTTCAATATTTTTCGCCCCAAATATTTTAGAAAATGTTAAAACACCAGATGTTTTTGTTTTCCTCGTTATATTTACAACTTTAAACATGGAATTTTTGTTGAAAATGAATAGAAAAACGCTGATTTCTCTGCACTAGAGTAAATAGATATAATTATTTTTATCCTAATGTGTGTATCGGGCAGTTAAGTAGAATTGAAGTGTGTAAATTGTTTTTTTGAACTCATTCCAAGTACGTATAAATCCTCTTATTATGTGAAAACAAATCTTCAGCTATTTTAGAAATTTCTCCTACGAAAGATACAAAAAAAAAGAAAATGTATTTCAAAACTTTTCTTATATATTTAACATGTTCAAGACTTTATAAAGAGACTTTTTTCATACTTCTTCTAGGATTCAAAATCCTCTTCATGATAAGGGTTTAAAAATATATTTTCACTTCTCGTTCATATTTGTTTTTTTAAATCCCGCAAAAAAACTTCTTCTAAACTCCTTAGCCCGTATAAAATAATAAATTTATTCTGAAATATATTCAAAATATACTTACTAAGAGTCTTTTTAATTATACTATTTTAATATTAAGATAAAAAAATAATATATGTATATTCATGTATTAAATGCGATCAAAGAATATACATATTTATATCAATGACCTTTTATTATTATAATAACTCATATTTATTATTATAAACTAATTGAAAAATAAATTTCAACATAAAAAAAGTTATATGACCCTGGCAAAAGTAAAATTTAATATGTTTATATGCCATTATTTTGTTAATTTAATTGAACAGAAAAAAATAAAATTAGATTGAATTAAATATGAATTATTAAAAAACTTGTATTTTAAAATAAAATTAGTTGGGACACAGAGTTATTTAATTAGTTCAAATAAATTAATTATCTTTTTACTGACAGGTAATAGAGACAAAAATATGAAATTATGTATAAAGATTAATTAAACCCAAATCAAAAGGGGTAAATTAACTAAAGATTTAACTCAAACCAATTGAAATATAATATTTACTTTGTTAATGATTAGTGCTTTTTGAGTTTTTTTTTAATATTCGAGAAATAATAATTACTGTGCATAGACTTATTAGTATAAAATCAATTTTTATCGCTTTTTCATTTTAAAATACAACATTAACAACAATTTTTTAATTGAATAAAATATCCCATCGAAGTTAAATATCAATTGAACCATGTTAAATGTCTTTGCTGAGAGAAATCAAGTCCCCGAGATAGCTGGTGAATGAGTATAATCTCAACCAAATTTTGCCGAGTAAAAGTGTTCTATAAAAAAAGTTTTATTTATTTTGTTACAATAAACCAACAACCTTCAGAAAGTATTTATTCATAATTTTAGTTAAAAAAAAAAGCCTTTGATATTACTTATTTATATACTAAAGCATAAACTGTATCATGAATATTGAGTTAAGATACGTACATCCACACATACATTTATGTGTAACCCGATTAAACCACTACTATAAATATATTTAATTAATCACCACTTTATAAATATATGAAATGTTACGTATAATTATAAACTAAATACATATTAATATATTTATTTTTCCTATGTAAATTCTAGATAGAAAGAATACCTTTGTTGCGAATGATAAACGATTTGTTTTCTAAACTATTATATAAATATAATTTATTTACTGATTTGAATGTTTTATATTTTTTTCTGATTTATCATTTCATACTTTATTAATTATATATTCAACATGAAAATTTTAAAAAAATATATAGTATTATGATGCTAATGGATTTTATAAATAAATTCATTGAAAAAGTAATAAAAGTGTCAAGGTGAATGCCAATAATTGACAGATTTATCGAACTTATTATTTTAATTTATTACATATCATTGAATGATGTCCAAATATGTAATTATAAAGTTCATGTTATTATGTTTTGTCTTTTGTAAAACCAACATTAAGGATAATAGATTTATTGTATATTATTATCATTTTATACACGATATATTCCTTGATTAAGAGGCAGATAGTTGCAATCTTTGAGTAGAACTCAATCCATAATGAATTAAAACCATGTTTGTATCATATTTTCCTAAAAGGACAATTATTATAGCTCCGCTATTAGTAGCTATGATTCTATTATACTAAGTAAGTTATCCCTATCAAGCTTTTGGTAAGCTTACTTGTCTACATCTATAAAATCCACTGATTGTCTGACACATGACTGTATTATCTCTGACACTACTGCACCTGTTATGAAATTTTGTAGGTAGGTTCTCCTTACTTCCTAGGTACTCGCTATGAAATATGTTTAGAATTTGCCATATTAATCAAAATGGTGGACATGTATATGAAAAATTTGACATTACTATGTCTCCGGAACCAAATATACTAGAACTTGAAATTTGAAAGTTATCTTCTTTTTATCCAAATGGCCATATTAATTCAATGCTTCTTGGTGGCCATATACGTGTTTCTTCATTAAAATTTATAACATTGATTTCTATTTCTTATTTATTTATTTAATTTTTTTGTACGTTTTGCTCTATTTTAAGTTTTAATATTGGTGATTATTTGTTACAGGTAAGATGTCTACATTTTATGGTTTGAAAACTTTGACGTAAGTGGTACAATTAATTTTTTTTACCTATAATGCGTTATATTACCCAATATAACTAAAGATTTAATCATATTACCTAATAAGTGCTGTTGACATAATGAAATATTTTATTTCTCATAAAACTAATAAGTATTAAGCAATTAGTGGGTTTATAAAAAATCAAATAGGTAATTTTACGTATGTTAACGATATTTAAAAATATTAGTTTAGCAAATTTAATTAATGATTAGAATACAATTACTTATAGTCCAGGAGATTGCGTGCAAAAATGTGTTCGACTAACATCAAGCTAGAATTTTGTGTATAAGAAAATCTTTTGGTGCCTTTTAAGAATAAATATGATCAGCTAAGTTCGTCTGCTGGACATAGCTTGGCAATAGGCATTTGACAAAAACAAACCAGTGGAAAACAGCCATGCCCCGCACCTTATGGTGAACACTGTGATATTCATGACCCTGAGTTCAAAATTAGTTAGTAGACCGAAAATCAAGTTATGTTAGTTTTTCTCTTGATAAGTTATTTATTCAACTACAACTTTAAATTAAAGTGGTCACTTATCAAGTAGCAACAAGCATCTATGTCCCGCTGACGAACTTAGCCGACCACATATGTTTAAAAGGCACTAAAAGATTAACTTGTACACAAAATTCTAGCTTGATGTCAGTCAGACATTTTTTGTACTCTATTTCCTGGACTATTAGAATATAATTGATTCTTTTTACTTTACCTTTTTCTTAGTAGGTAATTTATTTTTTTTAAATAATAATTATAGGGATTATAAAGTAATGGCATTCTCACTAAGAACCAAAGCTCTTTGACAAAAAATAAAATAAATTTTGAAGATTATAGTTTAAAACTGTTTTTATGGAACTAAAATTTAATTATTCTTAAAGAGAGTTAGGACAGGTTCTATAATTGTGTACCGTATTAATCAGTAATGACATAACTCAATATTCCTATATTAATAATTTAATCATATTTATCGGTTTGTTTTTTTATAAAATTCTTTATTGGCATTAGTTATTTTTTCGTAAGAAATAAATTAACTGAATGTAGTGAAAAAAAAAAAAAAATAGTATTATTTAATATTATTAATCAATATCAAGTAATTTAAAATAAGTTCGTTCGATTTAACTTCCCTAGTCTAAATAAGGTTATTCAAAGCCTTTTTTGAGATTTACCTACGTTTTTCAGTTAAATTGAATTTCTTCCCAACGGATTATAAATGCCTTTACTTGGATAGATATGTCTTTACAACATATCTGTATACAGGATCATAATCCTTTTCTGTTGCATTATGTAACGCGTCAGTTGCAGAGCATAATAAGGAATTTTGAGATAGAATTTATCTTTTCTGACGAAACCGGACTTCTAACAAGTTAAATAGGGGATTATTTCATCCGTCGGTCGTTTCCCAAATATAGATATTAAAGATTATTCTAAAAAATTATTTATATAATATATTTAATTTTCCAAAACGTTTGATAATCCTCTATCGAATGTCGTCATTTGAAATCGTCGTTCATACATAGTATTTTAGATATCTGCACGGTTGGATTTATAATTTTGTTTTGTTTTAATCTGTTCGCGTTCTTGCTTTAAATAATAATATCTTATTTTCTGTATAGACTAACTTCAAATACAGCTCGTGAAAATCTGAGAGATCTTGCATCCCAACTTCGAGGAAGGTACGCTAAATGAACAGATCACCACTTTCTTACTAATGTAGACATTGGTCCTTGTAGTTTTCAAAATTCCTTGTATAGTTGGGTCCAAATAAATTACCTCGGGTCTTTTTTTAAGCTTAAACACTATTCAATTTTTATAATTACATTCTGTTGACATAATAATTAGTTTTGTGTAAAGTTATTTTGTAAATTATGTTCAAATACAAAACAAAAAGTAAATACATAACTACATTATTAAAGGGTTGCTTAAAAGTGGTACTTAATTATTAAATATCATATTTTAATTTAAATTTCTCTTCATCTAAATACTGCTAACATTTTCATATCATTAAAAAGTTCTATTTAAGGATTGGAAATTATTGAGTGTATTAAGCAATAATTATTGTATATAGTTTAAATAATATAATCTTATGTATGTAACATATCATATATGTATATTTATGCGATTTCTTCATATTCATTTTAGAAAACATTAGTTAACTTAAAATAGGACATCTATCGATTATTTTTGCAAATAGTTCTCTAAAGGTTCCTTCTTAGGACTGAAAGGATTTATTTTAAATTAGGTTTTGTATCGTTATAATCAAGGCTTCGAAGCTATGATTGGGAACAATGTCTTATGGGAATAGAGTAAATTTATACCCTACCAGCTAATCAGATTTACTAAAATATAAAAATATTGAATGTAATTTAATTAAGAGTTAAAACAAATAAATAAAAAATCCGAAGAGGATGAATTTGTATTTCATTTGTTTTCTGTTTGGAGTCACCTGAATGCGGTTACCATATCGCACAACTCAGTAAAAATTATTTTAGGAATAAGCCCGATATATTAATTAATCTTAGAAAGTAATAGCTTATATCTGAACTAAAATTACGGAATTTCCATGGGAAAGTATACCATAATATCTTAAGTTGTGGAATTATGAAATTAATTTCATTTTATAGAAATCAATCATAATTAACTGAGATGCTGTAGTATATAATAGTACTATAGGAACTCTTGCTTTAGTTTCTTTTTTTAGTAGAAGTTAGACAAGAGCAAACTTTTACGATTTTTACCATTCTGGCAGGAGGCTAGGTTTCATGAGGGAAGAGTTGCATTCCTTTATCGTCTGATTCAGGTTTTGTCAATACCCCCTTGCGCAGAGGCAGTAGATCCTGCCTCACTGCGGCTCTAGCGGTCTCTTCTTCCTAGAATGGTAAGGACCGGGTTTCGCAAGGTCCTGCCCAGCTGAACTCTCCCCCAGGATTCTCTCTCTTTCTGTCTGAAGAAGTCCCTGGTCGAGTCCTGGACGAAGTGAAAACTCGTCCCCTCAAGGATACTCCATATTCTGTTAGCCGCCGCGACGAAACGCGAAGACTTGCAAGAATGCTTCCAGGACATAATGCCACGCTCATCATCCCCCATTCTTTCTCATCATCCCATCATGCTCCCTTTCTTCTTTATTTTGTCTCTTATTCTATTGAAAAAAAATTCTCTTGATTTACGTTACCTCCGCTAATCAATACGTTTGTAAATTCTTCTGCTTTTATTTATCTCCTGTCTATTAATTCTATATAATAATAGTGATAAGCTCTCTAACTCTAGTCATTCCCTTTCTTTTCTCTCTCAAGATAAGCCCTGAACAACTAAAATAAATTACGCATTAAATAATTTGTTCAGTGTTTTAGGTTGATAAAAATTTCCATCCAATGCTGCATACTCTTTCTTTCTTACGCCTTCAAATGACCTGACACGCAATCACGGTTCAACTATATAACAAATTATTTCGTCAACGGATCATCCATCGACCGATCAGTTTTAAAAGCCGCAATGAAACTATTACCGTTTATCATGAAAGGATCTTTGTTATAGTGACACCTCTTATGACAGAAAGAACCCCTAAAATTTTAGTGTCTATTAAAAAAGCGAAGAAGGAAAATGGAAGTGCGAGTTTTTAGAGATGAAGATTTATTGAGTCAGATTTCTAAAACTTGGATTTTTATTTCCAACCTAACTTCCGGAATATTGGATTAAGTGATCTAAATAATTTCTATCCTCAATAAATAATAGAACTTCATTGATAGGAATATACTGCAGTATAGACTAAAGTCTGATATAATACCCACCTATAGATAGACTAAATCTATCTATAGCGTTTGAAAAAGCATGCTATGTTAAACGTCTCGGATTCTATTTCTGTTTCCGATCCACCTGTTCCCCGTGCCGCTTGTAGCTTGATGGTCGATGACACACCTCAGCTTAGTGAATCCCCGTCTACTCACCTGATTCCATTCGTTTCCTTTACAGATCCCAGCCTCCTTTTTATTCTCACTCAACCTTGACTCTGCCAACAAATATATCGACGAGAAGAAAAATAAATATATTTGGAATAACCTTACAGGTTGATCTAACACCTCTAAAAGTCTATTTTTCCTTTCGGATTTCAAATATTTTCTTTCTTCTCATGTTTTTTTAGTCGACTTAATGTCAACAAGGCTTGATTCTTGTTTTCTAAATTTTTCGTTCTCCGTAATATTTATTTAAGATATACCCAATCTTTTGTCTGCTCTATATATATATATATATTTTTTTTTTCTTTTTAATTATTTTCAAACTTTTTTCTTTAAATATATATATATATATATTTTTTTTTTAAATCACTTTGTCGCAAGTCTTTAACGTCATCTGCCGTGTTAAGTTGTTCTCAAAATAAAATGTATAACATAAAATGAATAGTTTTTTTTTTTAACTCAAATTGTATTTAAGTATTTTATTTTTGTTTAAAAAATATTGGCGTTGTTCGCATATATTAACTGTTGTAAAATAATAACGATATCCTACTGTCATTTATGTAAATTAATTTGAAAAAAGTGATTTATTATTGTATCGATTAATTTAAGATAATTTGATTATATGTGTGAGATAATTGGAAAGAAACGATTGATGAAGATATCTATTGATATGAGATAATATTATTAGTCGTGTGAGATGATTTTTAAAGAGATTAAAAAAAAATAAAATCAATTTTAAATTCTATACCATAGGATTCTCCTATCTATGTTGCTTTAAATTATTAAAAAGTGAACCATCATAATCATAATGATAAAACATTTTATAAAGCCACTTGTTATTTACCGGTTACACATTTTCTAGAGTGGTTTATTTTATTCTAGAAAAAATAAGTTACTTTCTTGCTTGAATGTATAAAAAGACTTTCGATCGAGTTCTATATATATATACATACTAATATTTAATAAACTAATCATAAGATACATAAAATAAAATATTTAGCTAAAGGGAGAAAGGACAAAAGGTGAAAGCAATCTATTGTTCAAATCAGTTTTTTAATTTTAAATATAACTGGACCAAACAAAAGATATTGAATGCTGAAAGTAAATAACCCGTCTACGTCTAAACACTATTAAAAAAAAAGTAGTTTGAGAAGGCAAAAGACTTTGGAGGAAGGTAATATAATAGAAGGATATGAAAAGGTTACAAGATATCTAGTGAAAGGACACCTTGTAAACTATTGTCATGGTAGCGGCGAGTAAACAACACAACGCATCCTGCAGTCTACACAAGCCATCTCGTGTCCTACCGCAAGAGATCCGGGCCTTTCAATATCCACCTCACTGTATCAACAAGTAGCTCCGTACAAGCTTTCCATCAAATACATTATTCAATCATTGCTTAGGCTTCAAAGTCAAATGCTTGCATGCTAATAAGACAGGGAGACTATTAAATTCGTATCGAATAATTAAAAGTACTTGTGCCTTGTGAAAATATCGAAATATGCTTACTAAACATTAACTTATTTGGAACACAATAACTTAACCTACTTACTGGTATATCCACACTCTCAGTAGGATAAGCAGTAGGATACTGTTTTAATTTCTTTTTTCTCATCTTTATTTCCAGCCTGCAGCCACAGGTTTAGTTTTCCTCGGTTATATTTTTACTGACGCCGCACCGACAGAAAGTTGAAATGAAACAATATCGGTTTTCAGATAACTCTTCTTGCGAACTGATATGAAAGGTTGTTATGCAGAGTAGGAGTGGTAGACGGAAAAAATGCCCACGGAAAAAATGCCCACGGAAAAAAAGCCCAGGAAAAAATGCCCACGGAAAAAATGCCCACGGAAAAAATGCCCACGGAAAAAATGCCCACGGAAAAAATGCCCACGAAAAAAATTCCCACGGAAGAAATGTCCAAAATAATTAAACTTTAATGTTTAATGGCAGTTTTTAAATATGTATAATTAGTTTATTGTTAACGCTAACAAATTTTAACCTTTTTTTGAGTGGAATAGCCATTAGGGGTGTTGTATTTTTGCAGTTATATTAGTATAAAAGTAACGGTACCCTGGGCCACTGGACTTAAGATCTTCTTTAAGGTCTATAGGGTACATAATAAGTAATCAACCTTGCTATTCTATATGCTTCAAATAGCAATGTTGATTACTATAAATATTATATACCCTATAGACTATAGACCTTATATACAAGTAAGTTGAAAAAAAAGTTATTAATTTAAACGACGTTGACTAATATTAATTCAATGGATGTAAATAAGGAGATGTGATCACAGAAGTGATACAGTTTTTATAATTTCCATACATTTCTGTGTACTTAATGTTTAATTTTAAAGTACTTTAAGATAACCTTATCTAAGAGATCATTAAAAAACATTTTATTAATTTCCATTTTCAAGAGGAAATAAATATAATATAGAATTAACCGAAAGAATCTACCGAAAGTATAAATACGTTTTTTACATAAGTATGGCGTATGGGATATCGTTGGAAGCGGTAAAAAATAAGGAACCAATATAAAAGACCAATTTAGTGGCCTCCAAGCTAAGGAAAAGTTCCGAGGTGGCCCGTACTCGATTTTTTTTAATTCGAAGACATAAAAAATATCTCTCTTCAGAACGATCGTAATGCTTCCAAGTTTACTGGATGTAAGGTACGTAAGAAAAAACTGTGACATGGAGCTGCAGAGGCTCCTTAAAATCTAATTCTACTGCAAAGGATAACTACATTAGACTGTGAAACTAGGATCGTATACACTAATGTTGGTTCAAATGATTTTTGGCTTGAAAGATCCTTATACTAATATGTTAATACATATTATAGGTATATGTTGTTAAATAATAATTTTGATAAACACAATTAGTGGTTTGATCCATTCTGTGCTTGCCCTGGTGCCCTCCATTACGGTAAACAACTTTTTTGAGTTTAATAAAATGTGAATGCAGACTCAAAACAGTACTAGTTCTAACAAGGATAAACGATTTTATACAAAAGTCAAAAGAATGCTATGTTAAACTTAGGCTTACATTTAAATATAAAATTTACTAAAAATTATATTGGTTTAGTATTTCCTTGAAGCATTCATACTTTCCTAAAGATTAAGCATCAATGAAACCGCGTTAGTCAAAAGATAAGTTTAAACATAATAACAGACCAAGGACAAACAGGACATTTCCCCAGAGGGAAAACCGTGGATTACCACAGGTACTAAAGGGATATGTCCATCAGTATACCGACAAAGTTCAGATGCAACAGTAGGATTACGATTTGTTCGCCCACTCCTGTCTAGATAACCATAAATATTCAGGATTAGGCTAGTTTAATCTAGTGTTCAGTTTAACGGTGAATAGAGAGTAAAACCGATTTTAGAACAAATAATTCTAAAAACTTAAAACATCATTTACTAAAAAAAATTTCTCAAGAAAAAAATCGGAGGCATTATGAATTTTAACTTTCATTATCTTACTAACTAAGGAGTAAAATTAGATGATCTTTTTTCGGTAAATTTCAATAGAAATATACGAGAATATAATAATATATAGCCTTTTATAGAGATTTGTATGGCAATCATCATTCTAATAAGCTAGCATATATTTTAAAATATTAAACACAAAACTAACTACACCTTCTAATTAATTTCTTTTGAAATAAAATCTCTACCAAGAATTGTAAATCCAAAAAAAGTCGAAACTAAAGTTAGGATGGTACAGATTTTGGAAGAAAAATTAATGAGCACAGACGGTTGAAACTTATAGACAAATTAGGTCTATGACCTACCTTCTATATTTCATTAAACAAATGCCCACGGAGGAAAAGTCTTTTTTTAAAAAAAAAAAAAAAAAATCTAGCAACAGTATTTCCTTTTCAAGAGAATCAGTCAATGTTTGACCATCGTACGTGATTATACTTCAATTCTGTGCCCATATTGTCCAGACAGAGGACCCGCGCCACTTTCACTTAAATTTTGGTATTACGCAAATTTTAGTGAAATACATAAATATAATACAAAATAAATTAATATGGTACCTGAATTTAAAAATATACTGAAAAATTAAAAAATTGAAAATGATAATTGAGACTGACTCATTTAGTGCTTATAAAAGATGAGACTAAACAACGGTATTTTATAAATTAAAAAAATAATCAAATCAATTTTAATATGTTTTATAATATTTTGCTAAAATTATTTCATTCAAAATTATATTTTGAATGAAATTTCAAAATTATGACATAAATTATGACATAATTATGACATATCAAAATTATATTTTGGACATTTCTTCCGTTGGAATTTTTTTCGTGGGCATTTTTTCCGTGGGCATTTTTTCCGTGGGTATTTTTTCCGTGGGCATTTTTTCCTGGGTTTTTTTTCCTTGGGCATTTTTTCCGTGGGCATTTTTTCCGTGATTCGTAGGAGTAGCGTCAAGAATTGCCTCTATACGAGATACCTTAATATAACATAGTTCACGTTAAGCTTGAGATGTTTTATTCGACGTGAAAAGATTACATTGCTTTTAAACAACATTTACTTCCTTTTAAGATGCAAAAACACCAGACTAAAAATGCCAGGCTCTCCCTAAAACAATCTTTATAAAAGAGATTTTGCAAGAAAATAACTAGAATTTATAGAGCGGAATTTAAAACGCTCTTTTTTTAACTCATTTGCAGAAAATCGTGAGTGAGAAACTGAGTACATGATTTTCTATCTTAAGTAACCATATGGTTCGTACGCCTTTAAAGATAAAGAATTCCTTAGACGCCACTGTGTTAAAGATGGACCCGAAAATTGTTGACCATAAACAGGTCTTGTCTTTTTTTGGGTTCGGTACGTAAGTTGCGGGGGTTGCGGTACCCGCCGGTCATTTCTCGCTGCAAGTTGAGTGATTTATCTCCCGTTTGTTCTTTTGTAATAACGCCGCCTTCATTCCTCCCTCCATATTCATTCTCTCTGTCGCACTCTCGTTCTCACCTTCTAACATTCATTAGCTTCTTCATCACAAATAGTAGAGTTAAAAAAACACTGTCCATCAATCTGTCATTTTATCCTTTCGTTGCATGCCATTGGATCCTAGCTCGAAAGGAAATTTGAGGAAGCGTCAGCAAAGACCTCTTATTGTTCCGTTTTGACTTCTCAAACGTACTTGTCTCTAGGACTTTTAGATTCATAAAGCTTTTTAGAACATATAAAATTGCCACAAGTAGAAGTATTTAATCAATAAAAATTCTTAATTCCACTCCATCTTCAGATTTAAAAATTGCAGTGCTGTACACTCTTTTACAAGTGCTGATTGGCTTCCAAAGCTTTCTGTACTGTTAGGAATTTCGAAAATGGAATAAAGCTTTCAATATTTTTCAAGTGCTTACTTTTTTTCGGGCTATAATTACAACGCGGCATTGTATTGACTAATGGATGTGCCGAGGAACGCAGAAGCCGCCCGCATGATGTCTAATGACTCTTCTACGGTGAAAGGATTCCGGGTTTTTAATGAGTGAAGTGCGTTATGACTAGATTAAGTCTGAATAATCTTAGGTTATTGAAGTAGAAACGGGAGTTAAAATTGCTTTGATAAGGAAAAAAAGTTTAATATTAGTTTTGAATTTGGTCACTAGAATATCTATCTTTATTAACTTAAATGGACTATGAGAGGGTAAATAGAATTATAGTGATATTATTCATATTTTGCAAAAGTTCTAATACTACAGAATAACAGGATGAGAATGCGGCGTTGTTATTTCTGTAGGATTCTTTTAGTCTTTAGTCTTTTTATAGCACTGGAAGCAACAACACACTGATTAGTTCTTGTTTGGGCTGTTGAGTTTTGGAGTTTATGTCATCAATTCGTGAAATTTTGAAAATACTAGTTCGCATGTTGTATGTACATAGCTTTCGATTGTGATATGTATAAAGCGTTTAAACTTTTCCTTTTCGCCTCTAGAGATGAATCATTGTTTACTTCTGTCTCGTGTTTTAGAATTTTTATACATACATTATATGTCCTTCCTTATTACTTTCTTCGTCCTTGCAATAGTTATGGGGTTTAAAATAGGCGGGATGTTATAAATGGTCCAAATACAAGATGCCTAAGCTAGACATCCTTCTCGAGTTCAGTATTTCCTCATAAAAGCATTTGAAAGCTTTTACCTAATCTTATCAAGATTTGAAGAAAGTAGAAGAGAATTGCGAAACTGATTACTTGAAGGCACATTACACTTTACTGTCAATGTCCAAGTAGGTACTTAAGATATTTTTTACGAGTTGTCTAGCCGAGAGTCTTGATCCTCTTCCAAAGGGAACAGCATTCCTCGGAGTCAGTCCCACAGGGTGAAGGATAGTTAGCTTTCTATCACCTCCTACCTTGGTCTCTCTTGCGCGAAGCCTAATGACCCACTAATGGTAGAACTAATCGTGTTTAGGGGACTTCATCACTCCCACCGACTCCTAGACATAATGACACTTTTTCAAAGTCAGCTCTTAGTTTTCGATCAATTCATCACCAAAAGAATTTCAGCAGCTGGTGTGTACAGGGTTATATTTGTCCATTCGCTTTATTCCATTGACATTACCCTCTTCCACTTTCAACTTCATACTGGCATTCTTCAATCACTTCTTTTTTAATCATTTGTCGTAATATAATATAATATTTTTTTCTAATTATTATTTTCTGTTTATTAATAATAATTTATGGTTGTCTTTGAACCACATAACTGTTATTATCTTTCACAATTAGTTATAGTTTTTCTATTAAGGTTTTTCTAGTACCGTATAATGTCTTATTTTTTTTTAATCGATAAGTCTAATAAGATGAAATCAACCTCTACATTTGTGCCTTCTTTATCAAAATGTATGTTATTTTCTATTCGTCTCATAATATATTATTTTAACGGTTATATAGCTCTATAAGTATCTTATTATTATTCTTGTAAAGATCAATGTTATAAGAAAGATCGATATTCTTCTCTGAGCTCGATGTATCGATTTCCTCAACAAATTTCCTAATTATACTTAAAGGACAGGGACATAAAGGATAAAAATCATCTTCAAAATAACTCCTTTATTTTTTTAAACGAAGTCGCAATAAATGCTTCATCTAAGAATCGAAGGTTATTTGTTATTCATTAATATTGAATCCAATTATTCTCATGTAAATACAATTGTACAAACAATGACATTGTCTGAAGACTGATGAAGATTGAGTATTGCATGATTAATTTACGATGCACAAGTTTATAATAAATCGTTGAATTTAAAAACATGGCACATATCCTCAATGTCTTTATCAAACACAATCGTATATCTGTTTATCTCATAGAGATAGCTTATTTATCATACTATCTTTAAAAGATGCTTTAGTTGTAATATTTGTATTTCCTTTGAATTCTAATATTTCTGACTAGAACCAAGGATTTATTTTGAAATTGTTATATTTGCATCCGAACTATAATTAAGTTTTTGTGTTTTGTTTAGAGAAGCATATTCTGTTGTGACTCATTTGATGAAAGTGAGCCAAGTTATATTCTTATTTGTTAAAAAGTTTTTAACGATTACTTAAGCAAGCTAGCACGAAGGTAGAAGTTTTGATCCATACGTTTAAGGTCACCTGAGTCCAAAAGAGTGGTTTTTTAAATAGTCTGTCTGTAGTTTGTGGTTTTGGTTGTGGTTGTCTGTAGTTTGTGGAGCCTAAACTACTGGGCCGATTCCGATGAAATTTGGCATTCATATTCAGAAAAATTATACCCTAGGTTTTTGAGAAATTAATTTTAGCTCTAAATTTGGGGGTGGTACCCTCAAAACTCTCAATAAAGGTGGAAAAAAGGTCTCGAAAACGGTTCTGACAGTATTTATTGATAAAAAAAAAATCTAAAATCTATTCCAATTAAATATAAATCTAACTAAATAAGTAATACAATCTAGTTCCCAATGTATTGATGAAAAACAATATGATTTTCCTGAAAATCGAAAATTGAAGTGTGCGCTTTTTAACTGTGTTTAAAAATAAATTGGTTTAATTAGGTATTTTTTTATTTAAATTCAGTCCTATACTGTATATAATAAAGTTTTGTTCGAATTAGTCGCACCGATTTTGTAGTCTATTATAATTTGTCATTTTAGAAACATTTTCTAATGATTATATTTAAAGAAAGTGTATACAGCCAAAATTAATATTTTTTAGTTTTGTATACTTTTGTGTATTTCTGGGTTTTGCAGCCAGTGTTTGATGACACATTTTGTTGCCCTTGATAATGTTTTATCCTGTCTTAATACGTATGTTGGTAGAACTGTGCCAACTAGGTTACCACCCGACCAATATCCTCAAAAACATTTAAGCTGCTTCTTTCTCTCTCTCTCTCTCTCTTTCTCATCCTCAAAACTCTTATACATTTAGAAATAAATTGTTTTATCTGCGTTCATCTGTAAAATGCTTGAAAATTCTTTTATATTTAAATATTTTTAGTAAAGAGCGACTTCTCTTTATATAATTAAAAGAGTAATATTTAAAATAACAAACTTTTAATTAAAAAAATAAGAAAGAAATAGAAATTTTTAAATAAAAAAAAAACAACTTTATTTTTATTTCTTTAAGTTTTTGTAAATAAACCAACATATAAATGTACTTTGGAAGTTTGAAAGAATTTAGTTAATTCTAAAGTATATTATTATAAAATGTTAAGAAAAACGGTTAATTGTCTATTTTAAACTCCAAATGATATAATAAACGAACTCCAAGTTAAACTATCATCCCATTTAACCCGACGAAACATGACCTCTTTACTACAGGTCTCTAAGTTTTACCACCTATGTCTGACTGGTCATCAGTTCCTTATCGTAGCCCTTTCTGTCTTCTTTGAGAACCCCAACTGCATCTTTTCATTAAAGCTTCTCAGTTTATCCTTGTTGGCTTTATGAATAACTTCAGCCATCTTTTGTACGTCTGATCAGGTCAAGTATGTTTCATAACCTCCTGCCGATGAATAATTCCACTGGTGTTTTACCTGATGAGCGATTCGGTGTGTATTTCTTGTTTAAAACAGGCGGTCGATATCTAATTTTATAAAGTATGCTTCAAATTCTCATGGGTAAAATAACTAATTTTTAATTTTAAAACCGTATGAAATAATCCTTGATTTTTAAACGATAAGATATGAGAACACGATTTTGTAGTTAAATAAATATCTTCTTCATTTCGCTCTTTGAATTCACAAGAACGAGGATATTACGAGATCGGAGAATGAATCAGGTGAGATGACCGATCATAATTAAAATCTCGAATATTATACCATAGCTTAAAGATAATCTTTGATTTTGCTTTCGAGCTTACCGAAGGTAACGAAAAGCTATGCGATCGTTCTGAGGAACGAAAATTTTTGGAACGAAGTTCCTTGTGGCTCGTTCTGGAGCCCAGGAATGAATCCGAAAAAACGACCGCTACAAAATCACCGTCACAAAACCAAGCGTCACGAAATCTACTGATGACGATAACTTGATTAAAAGATAACCCGAGTTAGTTGAAATATGGTACACAAGTTCATTTTACCAATGCCGAGGCTGAGTTCGTTGGACAACGTTATCCGCCCAAGCATTGACGCGCAACGCTCGCTAAACTTAAGATTCAAATTTAAAATTGGAATTTTAGGACGGGAACAAATTCTAACTTCATCTATTTAATGAGAAAAACAACTTTTTTAATTAATTTTTTTTAGTAAAACGAACACCGACACTGCTATGAAGTGATAAAGATCGCTAAATTTATTAAAGCGAACCTAAACGTTTAAAGTAAAGAAAACAACGTTTTTACCGATATCTTACGTTCTAACGTAAGACGATTTTAATATAACTTTTTTTTATAATATTTTAAATTAGTAGGCCGGGTAGATAGAAAACAGTCCTATTTCCTACCAACTACAAACATACTCTTTAACTATAAACTAATCATGATTAACTTTTTCTCAATATTCAATACATATTTATTGTAAGACGCTTTACTGTAAGAATTTGTACTGTAAGAATTTTTACAGTGTCCTAAGCTACTGAAGCTTAATCTATGTTTCAAATGCCCATCTTAAGATGAAGCAACGATATTAGAGTGAGAAAAACCGAGCGATATGAATGTGGGTGAATTTGTATATCTATAGATACTCTGCATGATTAAGCTCAGACTGTTTAAATATTTTACCTGCCGTGACAGTTAATAAACGTTGACGTATTTGAAACCAATTCAGGATAAATATTTATTTTATAAATTAACAAAAACGGCCATCGTATAGCTCGTATCCATCGTATCTATGTATACGTTAGTTATAAAGTAATCATCGCTTGCATTTTTTATAAGAGTGAATTTATTTGATGAAATAAAAGACCCCATTCTCAATATTTTGCCTTGTAAATAAAACTTTTTATTTTTCCTGCTTCACATTTGTAATAATGTCATTTAAAATATTTATACTTTAACGGGAAAACAACTCAGTGCTTACGAAATTCCATCACAAAGACCTTAATTAAATTAAAGGCTATTAATTATAAACCTAATCAATTACCAATGTACATATATAATTAATTGACTCTGTTTGATGAGCTAACATTAAAACGTAAAATTAATTCTGTTAATTGAGTAATTATAATATTTGACTTAGGCAATATTGGAGGTGAATGCAGAATTGCTTTATTCATCCCACGACCAATTATGTTGTTTACTGATTATTCTAGTTCAGTTACTATTTAAAGAGTTTTCTAAATTCTAATTTATTTGTTCTTGGTAAATAAAAACTATTAAAGATTTTTATATCTATTAAAAATTTAAAA
Organism: Gerris lacustris; assembly: GCA_951217055.1. Classification (NCBI taxonomy): domain Eukaryota; kingdom Metazoa; phylum Arthropoda; class Insecta; order Hemiptera; family Gerridae; genus Gerris; species Gerris lacustris. Next base: position 34,231,560 of record OX578278.1, read on the forward strand.
ATCTATATTAAGTTTATTTTCAAAAAGCCACAATTCTTAAGCATATTCCAGATTTGCGAACACGAACAGAGCATTGATGCTTGCGCATGCCCAGTAAGAGGCGCCTGCGCAGAGACCAATGCTGTTCTCAGTTTATGTTCACCAACCTAGATGAGGCATTAATGTTCAATATAGACTGGGTTTACGATCACTTTAATTGTGGTGTGAATTCAGAAATTCTTTCAAAAATTCTGAGACAGAAATCCGTTTCAGACATCAAGGTATATTTTTGGTCCCGTGTCAGTCTGTCGTTCATTTTTTGTGAACCAACATATCTTAAAAACTACTCGTCCGATTTTAATTAAATAAGGAAGGTAGGTCATGATTGGCCCATTGTTTTTCCCATATACGTTTCAACCTTCTACACCTATTTTTTTTCTTCCACATGCGCACAAACATACACTTATTTACCAATAAGTTATTTACCACCAATATCTTCGAAAGTGTTTTAATCTGATTTTTAGGGAATTTGATTATTTTGTCGAAAGCAGCCTGCACATAGCTTCATATTAATTTCACTTCTTTATAAAAAGGAATATAATCTCTCATCTGTATAGAAGTGATAATATTCTATAAACGTCCCCTGTTCTGCAGTTAAACCATTTTAGTATGCTAAACACTATGTTGTAAAATTAAATTGAGAATTGTAATACAAAAAATATTTTTTTTTTACTTTTACTTATTTCACAATAGTTAACTTCAATATAAAATCTTACGATTCCTAGGTATATTAAAAGTTATAATTTTTATTTTATTTATTTTATAATAAAAAAAATTAAATTCTAAAAAATATTAAACATGTTTCATATCTAGAGTTGGAAATCTATACAATTTTTCTTGTACCATTTTAAACGGGGAAAGTTAGCAGAACGGATCGCCCTAGGCGACAAACAACACAGATTTAGTTTCTTTCGTAAAATCCTCCTATTCCTTCTGACAGATATAGATCTCCGATATTTTGCTTAAAGGTATCCTCGAATTTAATGTTTTATACACCATGATTATTCTTAGTGATAAAGATACCTTTTAATAAAATTAATTTATCCTTTTTTTAATAGCTAATTTTTTGCGCATTATAAATGAGCAGTAGGATCATTATTCTTATATATACATAATATGATTTTTGACGTAAAGTTTTAATGTTAAAACCCGAGCTCTTTTTCTAACAAGATACAAGCTATTATATAAAAATTATGTTCAAACTTGAAAACTAATTCACTTTAATCTTTACAATCTTGATATCGATCGACACTCTGATTAGCATATATGCATATATACATATTTTATTTATACATATATATCTCTTTAATCCTTATTGTACTACATTTTAGATTTTAAAGGACTGATGATTTTTAAATTTATGAAAGAAAATAAATGATTATTATTTTATAATTGGCACTTGAAAAGTCCACACCTATATTTTATTTATTTGTTTTTATTGAAATAACAAAATTTAATCATGTAGTTTTGACATTATAGAGCCAAATATTCTCATAAAATTTAAACTGATGATGGAAGATAGCGTGACATCTTAATAACTAATGTAAATAAATTTCACTAGACTTATTTTTTGCGTATTGATCAACTACACGTTTTGTTGAAAATATAATAAAAACAAATAAATAAACGGAAATCAAATAATTTCTTACCATATTATATTATATTTTTAACCCTTCTCAGCTTAAATTTTTAGAGGTACATTATCAAGATGAAGATTAGTTTATCTGATGAGTTAGTTGATCTTGGAAATGAACCATTGTTCTTTTTTTTTTATAACAGTTCATTATCAATTAGTCTGCCAATTGGTGCGGTACAGAGCTTCCTCGTGTCTTAATATTGGATGAATGATCACATGGGAATTGAAAGTTCGGTTTTTGGACCTGTTTCTATTCCTAGTGGGGTCACAATTATTTTTATTCAATATTTTATTTGTTCAGACAGATGAAAATAGTATGTATACTATCCGTGGTCTACTTGTTCAAATTTTTTCAAAATCGAATGAGTACTTTTAAAGATATAGGTGATAATAAAAGAAAGCGCAGAAGGCCTAAAATGTTGGAGGAAATTAATATGGACCGACAATAGGCTAAACATTTTAGCTAACCATTGAGAATGACCTCAATGGTTAGCTACCTTCGGTAAGCTCGGAAGCAAAAATCAAAATAGCTAATGTGTAATACGTACTATTTATAATTTTTTGAAGAGGACCTATTATAGCCTAGTGAAATGTCCTATAGTTAAATATTAGCTGTTTTTACCTAATTAACTGATCATGTTTGCTCCTTGAGTATAATTCAGTGTGAGCAGGTTCCACTAAAACAGTTTTCGGCCAGGAAATCTGTGGTTTTAGGTGACGACTTTCAACTTTTTTTTCTTGTTAGAGAAGTAAATTTTTAGTCCATGGAGAAAGTCAGGCTTTGAGTTATGATCTAGAGTCCGCGCTTATATAAAAAATAAAATAAATCAATAAAAAACAGGATATTGTCTAAGAAGCATCGTCCTACATCCTGCGACCTTCTTGTGCTGATTTTCATCTCACTATTGGAGATGTTCCAAGTCATAGATTTTTTAGTAATCGAAGAAATCTAAGGAATGAACTGTTTTTTTGTTTTGAAATGCACCAGGTGTGTCAATCCTGTTGTTTTCATCTCCATCCCACGTCTAGGTCGTTACGAATTCGCTAATAAATTCACGCGATGTTCCAAATCGGAAATGTTTTGAAATATTGATTATTTGGAGCGGTGATTTTCATAAAGTAAAATGAACATCACTCGTTAATTAGAATCTACCTGTGACTGATGTATCAAAAGTAGAAGCATCTTTGTTACTTAAGATATTTGTATTCTTTGTTTTTTCCGATTTCCTAATATAAATTAAGGGAGTTACCAACTGTTTTTTATTCCGAATCAAAATTAATTTTAATTCATTATTTATGAACATTGATTCACTAGCAGTTTGATTGAAATATCAGATCTTTAGGAATATAAACTACTACTTAATACTGCTGATGTTTTTATTATATTTGTTATGTTTAAATCTAGACGTTTTGAACAATATATTGTATGAGCCATTTGTCTAGCGATAAAGCTGTCTTATTTCTCATTACTCAATTTGTCGTCTTTCTCAATATTTTATTTCTGTTTTAACAAACCCTTTTTATTAATTGTCATGTTCTCCTGTATTGAAATTCCTAAATATTGTGTGTCAACGAGTAAGTGGATTTTTATTCATTCGACCACTTTTTTCTCGGCATTTCTTATTATGTTTTAAGTTAGTGAATTTATTATATAAGGTAATATACTATTAACTGTAAGTAAATCAATTTATTTAAAGAAAAAAAAATGATTTGATTTAAATCAATAAAAACCATAATTTTAATTATAATGCGAAAACTGACAATATAATAATTACAGTCCCCAATCTAGTTATTAATTTAAGTAAAGGTTTAATTTGATACTGGTATCTTAAAAGAATATTCAATTAAAATTTTCTTATTTTTAACTTTTAATTCTATTAGTGTAAGATTCCAAAGATGATATGATATGACAGTAGTCAGATTAATTAGAGGATATGGGTGGGATTTGACGGGAAAGAGGCTCCGTGAGTTCGTTGTAGTCTTCAGTCTGATTGACTGATAGGAGAGTAGGATGAACAAGTGGCCCAGGATGGCAAGGATCTGTGGGTCTTTATGAATCAGCGTGGGTCGGTCAAAAACTCCTTCCTGACTAAAATCTCAGCTTCTCTTTTACCGGCATCAAGCTGGGAGCCAGCTCTTTAACAAGCCATCTGGACGTATTCCAAACAAGCTACTTTTCCAAATAACATCAAATCCAAATTTACAAGCAAACAAATCAAACTATCTTCAGTATAATAAAGTTTACAAATAAAACAATCTATAAATTCAAACAAAAAAAAAAAACAACAACTATATTTCATTTCTATTTTTATACATGTTATATTAAAAAAATGCAATATAAATTTTGTAATTTCGTTCTCTACACACACCTTATTAAATTTCCTATTTTTAAACATTAATATTAGTTTCTTTAAAACCTTGTACAAAAACAATCCAATAAACTACCATACAAATCAAATCATCCTATGATTTTATAAATTGAGTTGTCAGTAGGATAGGTGAATATTTTTTTAAATTCCTAATTTAATTAATTTTTTAAACTGAACAAAATGACTATATGAAAATAATGACTATTCTTTAATAGTATTTATTGTCTTGTTATAATATTGGATATAAATCAAATTTAATTAAATTTATTGATATTTACTTTCCATAGTAGAAGAGAAAGATTGGTGATATATCAAAATAAAATCTACTTATTTAAAATATGTAAATAAATAAAACTGTCGCGTGTTTAAGGAATGCCTAAACTTAATTTAGACATTATTCAAGCTAGTGTTTTTGGGTCTCATGCTGCTCCAGGTGGTGAAACTTGTAACTAAAATAAACAACATAATATAAACCAAAATTACTAGGGAAAAATTTTCTCATATATCGTTTTGTAAGGACTCTATTCGATGCATTGTAAGTAAGAATTATTTTGAATAAAAAGAGATTGGAAAAAAAAAGATCACGGGATAGAGAATACAAAATGTTACTGTTATCCTGTGAACATAATCTATTACTAAAATTCAAGGAAATAATACAATATTATTTTATTTAAAAAAAATATTTTTCCATTTTCACATCTTAAAGAAATAACACAATTTGTTTTAATATTGCAAAATTAGAAACTCATTTGTTTATAATTAGTTAATTTTACTTTCTGGAATGCTAAATATATAATATTTGAACTATTATAATTTCATATCATGTGTTAACCTTTTATAGAAAAAGTTAATCTAAAAATAATAAATTACATAAAGACTTTATTTTATCTGTTTCACATATTCCATTTGCTGAATGGTTTAATGCGGAGGGTATTGGAATTATCTCATTTTTCTTCTTTTTGACTTGTTCGAATATGTTTTCAATTTTCCTCAATCTTTAGAGGTGGGTTATTTCATACAAGATTTATTATGAGTGGAGGTTTAATCGAGATTATTAATACTAGAGAGGTCGGTTCTATATGGGCTTCTTGTCGGAAAATAACTTCGAAATCACGGTACCATTTTCAAGCACGATGTTATACATTAATAATGTAGCTCGTTGCTCTAAATAACGAGTTTAATCCTGGGCCTTATCAAAGCCTCCAGATTTAGGATTTAAAATATTTAACAATTTTTTTTAAAACTGATTAAAAAATCGTCTTTGTGTAATATATATAGGAATGTACTCTGCAATATATATATAGGTAATAGTGGAAACAATGCAAAATAATCTCATGGGCTCGATATAGGTTGTGCATCGACCAAGGAAAGATATCGGCGAATATATTATTGTCTCTACAATATATTTGCCGATATCTTTCCCCGGTATCTCTAAAATCTCGCATCTCTGTGCGAGCATTTAGAAGTTAAAAGTTTAGCTATAAACGGTGACAATTGGTCAACCAAAAATTGCAATCAGTAGTTCTTTAGTATTATCAAAAAAAAAAAAAAACCCTTATTTAAAATGGACGTCAGCATAGACAAAGCTAAATGAATTGTTGATTAATTGCATATTGTAATACCTCATTTAAAAGGTAATTTCATCTCTAAAATCTTAAAAATATAGCCTCATGGGTTCATTTAGTTGGTCTTCTGCTTCGGCTAATTTAAATATATAGATTTATTTAGAATGGTTAAAGTATAGACAATAAGTTAATAGCCATTTGTTTGTTTAAAGGTAATTAGTCAAATATTTCTTTGTACATATTTGTTTTTGAAACAGGTCAAAAATCAAATTAATTATACCACTTACTGATATTGAGTAATTGCAAATTTTCAATCAAGAAATTAAATTTGGTTTTGGAGCCTCATAAAATGCATTAAACGTTTCCATGAAGCTGACACCATCTTAATATATGGCCACCATTGGGAAATGTATTTTCCTCAGGCGGAAATTGTTGTTTCAGTTTGTTACAGTTGTTTCTTCCACTTGTTCAGAAATTGGTTTGGCACCCATTTTCTGGTGTCTTGCATCCTGAAATCATCCTTCTCATCATCAAGAGCCAGAAAATTGGATTCATAGTTAATGAGCCAATAAAATAAAACCGTTTACGGGCTACTACATAGCCGCAACCTTTAAATAATATGTTTACTGGATTACTTATACTTGTTTCTTGAAACTTTAAATTCGACACTAAGATATGTAACGACACTAATACATATAAATGCATATATTTGAGCTGTATTAATAAAATAAATATTCCTTAATGTGCTTATATACATCTGACTAGTATGAAAGTGTTCACATATTTTTTTTTATGTGTGTGTATTATGATAGTGATTTATTCGGTATAGATGTTTTAACAGCCTATAATTGTAATAGGCCTGACATCTATAATTGTAATTTATCGTGTATGGATATTATTCTATGATTTATTGACATTCCAACTGTATGAAGTGTTAAATGATTGAGAACCTTATAAAAAGTATTAGATAATCGATTTGACTATTAACTTTAATATGTTCTGTGATGACAGTTCTATATTAGGATGTAGGATTCGGGACTATGTTATTATTTTCTTTATTAGGATGTTGCATACATTATGCATGACTTAGTAAAATTATATCTTTATTAATCGTTAATATTTCATATTAGTGTCATTTGCTAGTTGGTTTTTTTTTTTAGTACCTTTGGTATGTTAGTAATGGTCATTGTTTACAATTACGACTAGAGAGGTTGATAGCAAGTAACAAAACAATATTGTCCCCACAATTATATATTAAAATACACAAACGCGTTTCGACTTCTAATATCATCTTCAGTGTTGCGTGTTAACTTATTTGGAGTGAATTTTGTAACTCAGTCAAAACAACTGATTATTTTGTTTACGCTTACACTGATAATAATAACTTTAACTTACTCATCATCATCTACTCAGATGGACTTACTTGCTATGCACGTAGCATCATTGTTAGACAAGTAAGTATACTTGTTGTTGCATAACAAGTAAGAACTTACTACAGTTACAACAATCATACTCACAGTAAAATTGTTAGTAATTACTCTATGGTGGATTTACTTGCTGTACACTGTGTACACACAGCATTATTGTTATAAATTATTCTGGGGGATTTACTTGCTGGGCACAGCATTACTGTTAAAAATTACTCACATGGATTTACTTGCTATTCTTACGCGAATCACTATTGTTATAGATTACTCAGGTGGTATTTGGTATGCACACAGCATCATTAATATAAATTAGTCAGGTGGATTTACTTGCTATACACACAGCTGACGGGAAAGTATTGTACAAAACAAATTTGTATATTAGTCTTACAAACAAAATAAAAATATGAGAAACAAATAAAAGTTAATTGGTGCATATAGGATAATTGTTCTAACTTGATGGGAACAAAAGATAATTTACAAATTGAAATAAATACATTTTTTGAAGTGAACTCCGTAATTTTTTTTAATAACGTTCCCAATATTATTTAGTTATCTTAGCCACCAGTCACAAAATACATTTGAGAATCATGTCTACTTTTGCTGAAATCAAATCATTTTAATTTTTTTAATGTATGATTTGCAAAATTAACCTTCATGTTTAGTAGCAACCCTGTATAATAACTCTAGATGTGGTTAAACTGAATCCATGAGGGTGAAGAGTTTCAATTAGCTTAAAATTGTCATAATTTTAATACTTCAATTTATTTTTTAATAAATTAGTTCGAAAAAGTACTCTTTAAATATTATGTTCTTTGATAATATAAACTAACAGTATTACATTGAAAATCTAAATGATAAAAACTCCTTTCTCTAGAAATGTATACCTTATATCTTACTCTGATATCAAGTGATTCAAATATCCTATTTAAGTTTTACTTTAATAATTATTATGAATAATTAATTAAAATTATTATCACTATCGATTTAAATTAATACAAAAGTTCTCTATTTACACTTAATTATTTTCTATGAATTGAATTTCATGAGTTTCAGCTTACAGTGGTTTTTCTTCTCGGTTGTTAATTCGTTCAGTTCGAGTTTCATTCGACCACAGTTTGACATTAAATGACAGGTAACAACTAAGTGGCGTGACAACGTTCTCACGGTCCATTTATATAACTAACCTTTCTTTGTGCACTTCTTCAGGTTGTTTGGCTTTTAAAGCTTAATGTAATAATATAGCGTTTTATCAAAATGTTTACTTAACAATTTTGTAAGAAACTAAATGGCCCACATGGGTTTTACTTTTGCATTAGTAATAGGATGTGTTGTTGTTGTGATCGATTTCAACCGATCAGTATTAATATTTGACAAGACTTTAAGTTATGATTGTTGTAGGTAAACTCTCTCTTTCGCCACCCCGAAGGTAGAAAGTCCTCAACCATTAGATCTAGTGATCATAATGGTTATCAGAAATTGCCATTTTTCCTTACCAATAAATGCTGATAACGCTTTTTATGGTTAAGTTTTGTACTGCCTATATGTATTCAATCCTTTTCTTCTTCTTTTGTTGGGTCATTTAGGGTAAAAGGTTTATAGAAGTCAACTCATTACTTGTTGCACTGGCTACATTTCGTCCCCCTCCGGGACATAATTATGTCTAAAACATCTTTAAGGTTTTGTTTTTTTTAATAAGAAACTTTTTTTTTATTTTTAATTAATACATAAAAACTAAACATCTTTAAAACATTGAGTTAAAAGCAAATGACATTTTTTTTATGCGAATTCGAGGATGTGAGGAAGTTATGTGCCACACTCATTGACAGTCTATTTTTCACACTCTCGTTGAATGGTTTTACCTTATTTTTAAGTTCAAGTGGTCAAAAGGAATGTGTTCAATGCCAATGATCGGTCGGATGTTATTATAGGACAGTATTGAATCCTGCTGGGCGGCGCGCAGTGCATAATCCCACGCTTCTGAACCCCGTGTTTTCTCGGCTTCCCACTCCTTCCTGTTCTCATGCCCTTGTTTACCTGTTGGTCATAACCACGCACCAGGCAAACCATTCACGCCTTCCCTGCCAATACCTGTTGTAGTCTAGTCGCGAGTGCATTAGAATAGCCACGCCAGAGTGCATCTTAGTTATTCTTAAACTCGATTTTTAGTGTTTTCAATCGCATGGGTAAATTTTCGGACAAAAAGGTACGAGTACCCTGTGTACCGACTAGATTTATTATCCAGGTGGTAAGTAATCTCATTGCTTAATATTCATTCTTCCTCGTCCCATTCATTGATTTACTGCTTCTTTAGCCTTGGTGTAAGTTGACCCATATAAATATAGTCCTTCCATTGTTAAAACAATAATTATGGTTACATTTTAAAACTCACCTGATATTAAATTGACAAACCTTTGCCAGACAAAATAAATTATTATAATGCTTATGTCTTTAAAGATGTGTTTTCATTCAGATACATTGTATGTGATTTTTTGTGGATGCAAGTGTGATAAAAAAACATTTTTGTGAGCAAAATGTATGAGGATATTTTATTCTCGAAAAACATGCATGAGGACATTGTATAGTCCTAACAAAATATATGAGGATATTGTATAAAGCTTGAACAAAATGTATGAGGATATTTTATACTCAAAAAACATGCATGAGGACACTGTATATATAGTCCGAACAAAATATATGAGGATATTGTATATAGCTCGAACAAAATGTATGAGATATATTTTATAGCTCGAACAAAATGTATAAGGTATATTGTATAGCTCGAACAAAATGTATGAGGTATATTTTATAGCTCGAACAAAATGTATGAGGTATATTGTATAGCTCGAACAAAATGTATGAGGATATTTTATAGCCCGAACAAAGTGTGAAAGAACAATGAGTTCCTATGTAAAAGAAAAGTGTCTCATAGAAATTCTCATAGGTATTCATAGTAATTCACATTATAAATGAATTTGAAGAAGTGTTTTTTTTTATATAACTTTAATATGTTTCATTCCTAATTCTCTGTTGCTAAAGTATATTTTTCTGCTAGGTAGACTTTATGAATTTCTTTCATGAATATCCCGTATTATATTGAAATTCCTATGGCTTCTTTCGGTTGATTTCAAAGCGGAAGACATTTTTACAGTTAAGCTAAAAGACATTCGATACTTGGTGCAAAGATCAGTAGCGCGTTGGCCGGATGTGAGAGTTCGCTATGCAAAAATGGTTTCATGTTCCCCTATAAACGTTTTTTTAAAAAAGCGAGAGTTATAGCAGAGTAACCTTTTATCGAAAACTTTTTGTTTTACGCAAAAATACATTAGCATTTAGTATCACGTAAAACTTTAAAGGTGTCCATATTCCATATGGGGTTTAAATATCAAATGTGAGCCGAAAGGGTTTTTGAAACTTATAATTTGCATCAATTTAACACCAATGTGTCTTAATTCAAGGTTGGCTTGTGTTTATATTCTCAATTAATCACCAAAGTTGTATCAAATATTTCATCGCTGTTTTATTTGTTTAAATAGTTTATCGATCATTTCGCTGTTGCTTTTTATCTTCCATGTTCCATTAGCACTGGCCACATATTTTCCTGACAACTTTCCATTTAAAAATTCTAAACTTTGAGGTTTCTTGTTTTCAAAAAATGCTTAATTATTCAAAACTTTATTGCTGTTTGTAAGAAGATCTCTTTGGCAAAGAAACCTATTCGTTGCTTAAAAAGTACTATACCCTATTTCAATGCTTAACTGCATTCTGAACTGTTAGCAATCAATTTGTGTTGAAATGTTGATTATTCGGTGAATAGTAAAAAAAAAATTATTTTAAGACCATTTTTTATTTTATTTAGTCTTTGTAAAAACTTTATTTTCCTCGATCAATTGTAATCCCTTTTTGAAAAATCTCTTACTAACTTAGACTCCTATTCTAAGAACTTAAGTTAGATCAGGTAAGAAAGGCTGCCCAAGCCGGTCTATAGTGTAGTCAAATAAATTTAATTTAAAACTGATTATTTTGCTTATTGGAGTTTATTCAATCTGGGTTAGTTTTATAAAAAAATGATAGGAAAAGGAAAAACTACTTTCTTTTTCCGAGCTTCTGAAGAATACAATTTTTTGTATGTTTCCGAATTCAATAATTCCATGACATAAATCCGTTTCAGAAATGAGGGAACATTTTTAGTTTCGGGTCTGACGGTATGTCGTTCAACATTTTTTGAAAACTAATAGTTTGATTTTAATTAAATTTGAATGGTAGGTCATGAGCCCGTTGGTCCCTTCTGCTCCCATTGGTTTGTCTGCCACATGCGCACAAAATTTCTTTTACTCACACCTACATTTTTAAAATTAATCATTTGATTTTTAAGAAATTTGGATGGTTTGTCTAATATAGCGTACAGACGGTCCTATAAAAATCTCAATCGTCTGGGTTCATCAAATTTTGCTTTATTAATACATTTATTCGTGTAAAAAGAAAACTATTTTGACAGATTAAAAAAAGGGAATTGAATAAATTAGACTTTTAAGGGTTTCAGAAGTATTAAAAGGACACGAGAAAGCCATATGCCACACTAATATACAGACTATTTTATTACTCAGCCAAAACAATTAGAAAATAAGGAAAAGTTTTCTTTTGGTAATCCATTTATAATATATTTTATAATAATTTAATATAATAATAATTTGAGTTTGTAAACCTCTAAACTTAAGATTTAAGAGGAGATTACCAAACTTTTATAACTATCCTTTATCAGAACCAATACAGCAAATTAGTTTTAAAATTACTTTTGTTCACCACGGTTTCTCTTAAACTGTACGACATCCAACTATTCTTGTTTGTAAGCGTAGTTTGAAACAAGTCTTCTTTCGACAAACTACAAGTGATATAGCTATAGTTTCAAAAAGTGCTATCTGGAAGAAAATCTGATGTTTCTGTGAAGTTGTGAACTATATATTGTTGTAAAGTTTACGTGGTTTACGCTTGAGATGTTGGTTAAAGTTAAAGCTGTAGCACATCTTTATGTCTATTTGTCTTATCTCTACATCCTCTAGACTCGAGATTTCTAAACCTCGGAGTAAAGTTAAGTAGACCAAGTTAAATATTCAATTAAAGCACTCGTGTCTCTTCCAACCTAGCTCTAGGCAAGCTTTTCCTGTACTATTTTCTCGAGCTACCAAGAGAAACTCTCTTGGTTTTATCGACCTTCTTTTTCTTTGTTGTCTTGGACACTGTTAAGAGATAAAAGAATAAAGTAGCTTCTTTTTGTGGGCCATTAATTTCCTCTACTTGAGGTCATCTATATTAGTCTTTCTGGTCTCGTTTTTTTCGGTGGACTTAAACCCTTTATTTTTTCCCAAAAAAAGTTTCATTAAACAATCAACTCCTACACTTTTTTGTAGACAAATTTTAATTTTTTTAAAAAATCACTTTTACGAAAATGAAAACTTTGGAAATCTAAAGACTAATCTTCTTCTTTTTTTTCCTTTGGTCTAACTTATTCAATTAACTTTCGGGAAAATGTAAATGTCCTTAAAAATTAAAAAAGTCTGTTAGGAAAATTGAAAAACCTTGATACCAGTCACGTAAATTTGTTCTGATCCTTTTCCATTTTGAATTCGTTTAAAATATCAGATTTACCTGAAACATATAAGCTTAGTAAATATAACTTCAATGGTGATGTTATAGCGTAACGTAGGTTGTTTTATAATTAATTTATCTTATCTATTTATCAATGAATTTTATGTTTTTACTGATTAATTTATTATAACTAATTCAATAGTACGCTTATTAATGTTACTTATAAGAAAAAAAACCGTGTCAACAAATTATTTTATGAATTGAATTTAAAAGCGTGTTAAATTATGAATGAGATTTTTTTTTAATGAATGAAGTTCTATATCTAATTCTACAGGACTGGTTTCTTTTTAAACTTAAATATACTTGCGTGTGTGTTAATGACCTTCAGATTTTCATTAATATTTTCTTATTTATGAATGGAATGAGTTATATGAGAGACGGAAGGAATTATTGACCAAGTGTAAAAACACTTGTGTGTGTGTGTGAGAAGCATGAGTAGGTGTGCGTTTAAATGTGTTGAAGCGTTAGTGTGTAGGTGAAGTTAAATATGTCATTTAAATGCTCGATTTCTTGGACTCGCTATTTTATTATAAAATATATATTTAATCCAAGGAATATTTTAAATATATTTTTTTTTTACTTTCTTAATTACGTAGGATATAAATACAGAGAAAGTATTGTGACAGCGTTATTTTGAGGTTCCTTGAGTCTAATAAAGTGGTTTTTAAATTGTCTGTTAGTTGTGTCTATAGTCTGCAGTCTGTGTAGACGCGTGGAGCCTAAACTTTGTACTATGTAATAAATAATGTAATATACTATGTAGCCTACTTAAAATGTAGCCTTCTTAAAATTAAGTTCAAATCTTTCCGAGATGAAGTTCAAATATTTTTGATGTATTAATGAACATAAATTTGATTTTGTGAAAATCAAACCGAAGTGTAAACGAAAGTGTTACTTGTTGAACACTTTTTAGAAGTGTTAAAAAATAATTGGATATTATTGGATATAAATGCTGTCTTACTATGTATATAAGAAAGTTTTAGTGTGTCGTTCCGTTTTTTTGTTCATGATATATAACTGGAAGAATTTTGTTACTACAAAATAACAAACTTTAAAATAAATAATAGGTCTGTTTTCGACAACTCTGAATGGTTACAATGAAGATTGTTATAAAAACATTTAATTGTCCATTTGAATTGTTATTATTATTTTTTATTTTAATAATAATGAATGAAACTAATGTTATCAAATTATTTTAAATTAGATTATAGTCAAATTATGAATAAAGATATTAACTAGTGGGCATTGCTAACTGGACATCAATTATCATTTCACTTATTTACTAGCTAATCACTGCGGTCAAAACCAGACAAATATCAAACATATATTTTTTTATTTGACAATTAACTGATCAAGTTTTCTTTTCGAGTTCTATTCAGTAGATTCGTTTTTGTTTAATACTCGAATTGTTCTTTATGCATATTTGTTTAGAATAATTCAAAACCTGGGGTATATTTTACAAATTATATTTGTACTTATTTCATATAAAAACATTTAGCAATAAATACAAAATAAAATTATATGTCTGCCCACTCAAATCCATTTTAGAAAGTTGATTTTAGAAATTGTCATAAATAGTCCAATTCAAATTTGGAGAAAATCAATTTTTTTTTTCGTTTTTTCTATTATTGTGGGTGTCATCTTTTAGCTAACCATTTTTTGTTTTTTCTGTCATACTTTTTTGTTATTGGCAAGAATAGTAAACTCCACATGTCCCTTATGAGAAACTGTTAATGTGGGAGTCAGAAATAAAATCAAGTCGATGCCTTTATGGATTTTTAGTGGGTGTCCCGTCGACTTTATATCATTTCATTCCCTTGCTTGAGAATGTTATATTGTATTTTTTTTCAGCCTGTTTTGTTTCAAATGCTCCAATGGATAAAGTGGGCAGAGCAAAAATCGCTCGGTGAGTTTTTGACCTAGGGTGGAGTGTGGGCAATTTTCATCCCACTTCTTCCCACGAATAAGGATTTTTTTAGCTTCTTGTGATGGGCGTACGAAGTTCCTTCGCCATCTCTCTGATTCCATTTCCATTCCTGGTTGTGTCAGGTTGGTTTTTGAATTGGATTTCTTCATTTTTTCTCTCCTACTTCTTCCTCAACTGTCTTTATCCTTGTGCTCTTTATAAACTTATGTCTCCAGGAACAAACTCATTTGGATTTACTTCTGTTTTTGTTTTTTCTATTTCAAGATTAAAGACAAAAATCTGATTCACACTTAAGACTTCTAATAAAAATGTAATCGTAAAAGGAGAAAAATAACGAATGTTTAAACTTTGTCTTTAATTTAAGTTTTAATTCCAAGAAATCCCTTTTTAAAGATGGTTCTTACTTTTATTCAAGAATTTTTAGTAATTTAAAGACATGCTAATTCGGGAATAAGTCTTTTTGATAAAAGTTTTAATCTCTTTGTAAATAAGAGCAAATTACTTTAATAAATTTAATTGTGATCTTTCAAGAGATTTTCATTTCTACCTACTCATCTGCACTTTGCGAATTCACAATTCTTACTTTACTTTAATAGTTGCTTAAAAAATTATCATTATAATTTTCTCATGAGGTTGATCACCTCTAATCAATATTTTATTATTCTGGATTAGAGGTTGGGTTCGATTCCTTACCGGGAGAAGCTACTTTTATGGTACATTTTCGTAAAATGTTCAATAATAGCTAAAATGTAACTGCAAAAACTCGAAACAATTAATAAATGGAAAATCACTGGACCACGTAGTGATGTAGTCTTATATGACAAATTTTAGTACGAGTTGTAACAGACAGATTATTTTAGAAAGAAACCATGTTTGACTTTAGGAGTGCTACTGTCATTCATTGTGTTTGAGAATTGTTTTGATTTCGAGACAAAAATTTCTTTATATCTCGTTCTTCTAAAAACCTTAATACATCATGTATTTAAAATAAAATTAATTTATTTTACCCACTTATTTACTCATTAACTTACTTAATTCTCTACGAGTTCTCTTCAGCCGTTTAGTGTAGAGGAAGACCAAAAGTATTCACCCGTATTTCTATTGTAGGGTAGTGTCCGAGCTCGTTGTAGTTGTAGAGACATTTCTCTCTCAGGCAAGGTTGATTTGATGTTTTCCTCAGTGCGGAGGATAGGCTCTGCTTCTAAGCTGAGTCTTATGGTAGTTTCTTTTTCTTCTTCTACTTTTGCCTGCTAATCTTTTTAAGTATCTCGTCTCTGTCGCTTGACTTCAGCTCTCCTTTTCCTTCGTTAAAGTCCATGATTCGCAGCCATATAAGTAAGGGTGGGGTTGAGGATGTACTTGTTTTGAGTACTGTCATCTTGGTTTACTTACCGACTTCAGCCTTAACGATCATTCATCAGCTTAAATCATTCACATTGAATTTGACTCTGATTTTACATTCTATCTTCCAGTCTTATGTTGAGGCTTTTGTTTCATCGACATTTTGTGACAATAACTCTTGGTGAATAAAGAATTCAAAGAGCGAAATTGATTTTATTGTCAAGAAGCCATGTTTGCTAATATTTAATATGTGACCGATGTCGATCAGTTAATTTAGTCAACAACAATGCACGCAACAACGGTGGTTAACTGCATTAGATTTAGTTAACCAGCATCAGTGCTCAGATGTTAATTAGCATTAGTTCACTGATGTAGTTAATAGTTAACCTGTATTACTCTTTATATTATTTATCATATATTAGTGTGATCTCTCAGACTCAGATCTACTGTTTCAGCCAAAATGAATTGTTAAACGCAACTCAATGAAGAATCATAAACTGCTCATTGTTAAAACGCCATAAAACAATGTTTTACTACCAGTTATCACCAGTTCATTCATTACGGACTTTTAGAGAATGACCGAATCCTTGACTTTTATAGCTAAACTAATTTTATGGTTAAATAATGATTCATTTAAGTAGTTTAACGTGTTCCACTCATATTTTGCGTGAGAAATGTTTGAAAGTTTAGACGTCTGATCAAGCCCCGGCTGTAGTTCGGTTTATTTGGTCTCATCAAAGCTAATCGTCTAATTTCTGTTCAAGGCGAGATGGTGGGCGCTAGACATGTAATTGGTATCTTTATCACATGACAGGCCACATTATTAGTATAAAAAAACACCCTCTAGTTAGTAATTATAAGTAAATTCGTCGGTTGTTAGGTTCTTTTCAGGATTCTTTTAAAAGAAGATCTGCCTTCTTTTCTTTCCAAAAAAAAAAATTAATTAGTCATTTATTTTTGTCCAATTAGTAATTTTGAGCATTATCTCAATTGAACGTGATCTGAAGGATCAATTGAAACTAACACTAGAAATGACTAAAAAGGATCATGCGCAGACAGTTGTGTTTATTGTCTTGAATAATGCTTTAAAAAATAAAAGAAAGCTATGTAATTATAAATATATATTGTCGAGCCAATTAGTATGTATACATCGTGCTGTATAAATACTAAAAGAATGCTTTTTCTACAAAGGAAAGTGTAAATCTATCAGAGTTGTTAACCTACGCACATTGAAGATTAGAGTGTGCTTGGTAATTCTACGAACTTAATTAAGTTGGAATAACGCATAAAAGTTTGTAAAAATTAAAGCCGTAATCACGTATTGTATTGAGAAATAAATATACAATTTTCTTTGCCACATTTACTAACTACATTTTACATTTTGAAAATCGGAAAATTGCAGCCAAATTGTACTTGTTGATTTTTACCCTGAAATGCCGCTATCAATACTTAAGTATATGTCCTTATAAACCTATAATCAATAAAGATCAATGAGATAATTGCTACTGATAACTGAGCCCTGTATTGTATTTATGTCTGTATTGTCTTGTTGTTCGAGAGTTTTTTGTTTCTTTTTAAGAATTCGAAAATATTTCTATTTGATAATTCACTACCACTTATTACTATTACTTATTGCTATGATTGTATGATATGAACCACGCATTTGATGTACTAGAATCAGAACTAGTTGGTAACTTAATGTTGTCACCCAATAAAGTCTTTTTTTAGATTGCCAGTCCTTTAACACTTACAATAATTTGGTTTTGTATAGCTTATACGTACCTATGTAAAGGTATAGGGTGGTCTTATCCCTTTGAGCAATCTCGAGGGACTCCGCTCAGCTATGGGCAGTTTGGGCTGTGGGCTGGATTAACTACAGTAAAGGTACTTTTTGGCCCCCTTATCAGTATAAGGGTTATTGGATAGACATCCGCTTTAATCCTGCAAGATCAGATAGAAGTCAATATATAATACATGGTATATCCTGTTAGAAAATAAACTTTTTTGGATATTGGAACCATTGCAAACTCCGTTATTTACTATTGAAATTGAACAACAATAAGTATTTCTTATTTCAACAGGTTAGTATGAAGTGACCGATTCCCTCCTGTTCAAGATAGTAAAAAAACAGTTTTACCTCTAATGTTATGTTTAAAATTTCATATAAAACTAAAGTAAATATGTATGGAAATGACTCCAGTAAACAGTTTTACCTCTAATGTATTTAAAATTTAATATATAACTAGTAAATATGTATGGAAATGACTCCAGTAAACAGTTTTACCTCTAATGTATTTAAAATTTAATATATAACTAGTAAATATGTATGGAAATGACGAGACGGTTATTATTAAAGGTTTTAATTGTTGATCTAGTTCTGTTATCTTTTATTTGTTGAGGCATCGAGCGTCGCACAGCTCGCGGATCGCCACGCTGCCTGATTAATCTTTAATAAGTGTAAGTGGTGACCGCTCTGGTCGCTCGCTCTTTCATACGAGAGCCACCAACGTTGCCACTAACCCAGTTAGTTTCTTACCTTTAAACAACCCAATTTCTTTTCTTTCTTCTTTCTTGACACACTGTTTAATGGCGCTGCCAGATCCCGTGTTGGCGGCCACCATGGTGTGAAGGGTGCCTTAAGCAGTAAGATAATATAGAAATTCTTATGAAAAGACCTTGTAATGAATAATTTTCTTTGTCGAAGGTAGCTGATATATTGCGCGCAAAAATAATCAATTTTATATATTCACGAAGTAATAAAAAAAATCTATCTTTATTATTACCATAATCTCCATTGTATATAGTACTTACAAGATTGCTTAAAGCTAATATATTCGTTCGAGAACAGTCTAATCTCACTCACAAGCTGAGGTTTGTACTATAATAACAAGCCGGTAACTAATTACAAAGATTAATATTATGTTTTACGTTGCTCCTTAGGCGTCTCACTTTATTAATCTACTTACATTATAACCGAAGTATTTTAGTAATAAAGTTTCAGGAATAATACAACTTGAATAAATAGAAGTGTAGGTGTAGGCGTTTATAACCCTGACAGGGAAATAAATCATTACCTTTATAATAACTTAAGTGCATTTTTAAGTGCGATGTTATTTGAAACAAAATTGATTTGTTTTAAACTATTAATTTGTATTGGCGTGCTTCTTAAAACGAAGTGACACGTAAAAACAGCTAAAGAAATACAACTTATATGAACAATCCACTCTTTTCTCTCTCGATAATGTTTTTAATAAGAATCATGTTTAAATTATCTGTAGAAACGTTTCATGGAAAACATATGTGACTGGTCTTGTTATTATGTATATGTTGTTAACCTAAAAATTTTAATTTGAAATTACTTTTATTAAAAAATCGTCTAACGCCGCGCCGCTAGGTCTAATAAATAACAAAGTAATAAGTAAGCCGACCACTTTATTTGAGCGTCATTGTCATTAGTAACTAGAAACTTGAAACACATTTTTAAACCTTTTTCGACAATTCTCGATAAAGTATAGTAAATTCAGACTGGGCATGCGCAGAAACTCGTTGCTCGGATCGTTTTCGCCAACCTGGACCGAGGCTTAAATTAAATGTATTGTAATAAGAGGCAGTATTTACCATTTTACATCACATAATAACGCTAATAAACGCAAGAATAAAGTCGCGATTAATTTATTTTAACTGCAAATATTTACGCAGAAAAAACATACATAATAAGTTAGAAACATATAGATTTAAGTTCAAAGGAATGTTATCTAATACTATTTCGGACAGATTATAATTGTAAATACTTAATACGATAGATGTGTACAGATATTATTATAAGTGAACGATCGTTTACTTTGGTACTTAATGAACCTTATCCACAACTGAAAAATAATATCATACCTATAATGATATTGTCTTCTCTGTTTGAGTTCCGGTTGACTGCTCCTAACTATTCAAACTCCACTTCCACCTTTTCATTTCTCCATACAAGTCTTTTTTTTAACTCGGTGTTTACCAGCTTCCATTCGATTGGAGCTTTGGTGTTACGAAACAAACAAAAACCATATCCATCACATTAACCTCTATCGCTTGGCATCACTGATCACATTGATGATGTGTTTTGGAACACTCTATCTAATTGGATTTTAAGTGACAAAATGTATGCTTTTATAAAAGAAGTCTTTTTTAAAAGTCATTCTAAAACCAGAAGCTATTTTACATTTTGGATTTTGTTTTTCGGTGTTACTATTTGTAAAAAGAGGAAGTATTTTATCGTTCCTATTGATGTTAGGTTTTTTTTGTGTTGTTTTATTTATCAGCTGTTTTAAAGAGAACCAGTGTTGTCTGAAACAACTTTACTTCTTGTTTGTTGAACGTTTAGTTTCGTATTTCGTATTAGTATTGAAGCAGTTGGAGGTTGGTGTAAAGGATTTGTTTACATAGTTTCTCAACTCTCTGTTGTTTAATGCTGTAATCCTTTTGATGTAGGTATTTCGTGTAGAAACTTCAGTTAGGATTGATCAAAGAACCTTTAAATTTTCAATCAAACTAGAATTTATTCATTACTTACAACCGTTTGAAAATTACGTTGTGTTAAAACCAATTAAGTACAAATAATATTTTTTTGTGAATCAATTTGAATGAAATTGCAATATTAGTTAAAGTTAGACTTTTATTATTATTGTTATTTTTCCCCCTCTATTATAAGCAATGGAGTTATTAACACTGCAATGATGTATTTAATTTATTTTTTTTTAATAAAGAAGTAATTTTGATACTGTGGAACAACTAAAAATAAAAGCGAATTTTAGATAGTCTCAATATTTTAATATTGTCCTACATACCGTTAATTACGAGTAAATTAAAAGCTTAAAACAATTTAAGGATGTTTGGAGGAAGAGGTTAAGATATCTGTTTACATTTTAATCTTATACCCCACTTTTAGTGACAATTGACAATGTTAAGGTAACCATAATTCCGAATGGTATAATAGTGCCTTATATAGGTAATTTTTAAACGAGCCGAAGAGAAGAATTTGCTAAATTAATTTTGATTTTTGACCTTAAAAGTACATATTAACCAATGATGTGCTCTTATGTCGCCATATTTGTTTTCAATATGGCTACCAGGAAACATTGTTCGGGGAAAAAATCCTACGTATTATTAATCTACCTGAAAAGAGCTTTAAAAGTATATTTAATATGCCATATAAGCATAAACATTTTTGTACACCCTCATTTCGGCCTTAAATGTTTTCAAATTAAAGTTTTTTAATAATATTTACATATTTTTTTCCTACTCTTCCAGACCTTTAAAATTAGGTATAACACGTCATTACTAATAACTATGGGTTGCCTTATGAATGATTTTTTTTTTTGTTTAGTTAAATTGAACCAAAAAAGAAACACTTTCCACGGGATTTTATTTGCTATTCTTAACTTGTTTTTTGAAAATATAGATCAAAAGATAAGTTTTATAGTTTTAGATAAGACGTAAGTTATAAAATCTCAAACCCAAGGAAGGAAAAACAACAGGAACTTGAGGGAAACAAAAGGAAGAAAATAATAAAGTGGTTGACCCATTTATAGACTTTCTGTTAGCTAAACTGAAAGAAAAATATGGATTTTTTTCTATTCAACTTAAAAAAGGACATTAATTATAGAATACGATTTATAACTTAAAGAAAAAGTAAATCTTAGTTTAGTAGTGTTGCAAATTAGTTGAAAAAGCAACACTGATTGTTTAAATGGAGTAACCTACTACTGTTATATTTTTTTATTTTTTGGGTTCGCTCTGAATTCTGATAATGAAGACTGATGTGAAAATGTATATATTTTCCCCCCTTCGTTTGTCAAATGTTTCGTGTTCAATCGTGTTTCAACAATCGTGTTCAAATGTTGGTATTTTAATTTCTTTTATGAGGAATGCAAATCTAAAATAACATTATATAAAGTAAGAACGACGTTTTACTGTAATTGCCCTAAAAAATTACTTCAATGCCAGATTTACAGAACAGTTTAGCCGTACTAAGATCGGATCATTATAATTTCATTAAAATAAAAAAATAAATACATATTTAATAGTGTAAAACGAGACTCGGATTTTAGTAGTCATTTTGTTAAGAAATATTCGCAGGACATATTGACCTGCAACGCTGTTTAATACTGAGGGTTTAGTGTTTAGATAATAAATTAAATTCAGTTTCTTAGATGAATACTTCTTAATATGGGTTTGGCAGTTTGGCTTCACTTATTGATGCTTTAAATTCAAAGCAAGTATTATATTTGTGTAGTCCAAATCTACACAAATATATATATATATATATTATAATGAGATGAGTAGCGGGCGAGAGCCAAACACATACTGCCGTTCCGGGAGTAGGCGAGCTTGTACCTTGATCCCTATCTAGCTTATCTTTATATATATTCAATACATAACAAAATTCAACGGAAGTTATTATTTCATTCCCTTGCAATGTACATGTACAAAGTACAAAGTATTTAAATATTGATGTTGTTTTTTAAAACAACATCAAAGAAACTAAATCTTTATAATAAGCAGATTTAGGTCTTCAGAAAGCCACCAAATTCAAATCATATCAGATAATTGAAACCATATTAGGATATTGTTTGGTAAAATTGCTGCTATTTTCCATTTTGAAGTTGATTGGACAAAGCTTTTGCTTCATATTTCATACAATATCTTTTCAATTTGTCCCTTCGATTAATATGTTTGATTTGGTGTGAATTCGTCTTTGGCGAGTAAACCTGTTAGTCAGCCATTTAATATCTTTAATAAACTCTTGAAACCTTTGTGTCATATCGATTCGAATTGAGATTATGAATAAGTCTACTGAGATATCATAATAAAACTCTTGCTTAATTTTTTTTTTTTTTTTTTTAAATTATTGTCCATTGAGTGGCGT
This sequence comes from Gerris lacustris, assembly GCA_951217055.1. Taxonomy (NCBI): domain Eukaryota; kingdom Metazoa; phylum Arthropoda; class Insecta; order Hemiptera; family Gerridae; genus Gerris; species Gerris lacustris. Next base: position 34,254,420 of record OX578278.1, read on the forward strand.
TTTCGGAAATAATATCATGTAATATAGCATTAACTTATTATTTAGTATTCTAAAATCTACAAATATTTTGTAAATAAAGTAGCATTTAAATTAGCTGATGATGTAGATCACAATATCTACTACTTGTTATTAATAAATATAAACCGTTTCATTATAGGCTAATCTATCGTGTCTGGTGAGGTTTGAGGTAATTAGAGGTAGTTAAAACCCCTTCCTTAAATTAAGCTTGATTAGAGACATCAGATTTGCCCTGTAATGAAAGTAAATAATAACAATTTTAAAGATATAAAACTGAAGATACCACATTCGTTTATTGTTTCTATCGTTTTATTTATTGAATTTATGTTAAATTTTGTTTATTTGGTCTTGTTTCAGGAACATTGTAAGCGGTAGTGCAATGAGAGGAGAAGGGTCGTGGCTTCAAAGGCAGCAAGCAAAGTTAAGAGAGCGTAGAGAAGCTAATGTAAGATGGGACAGAGCAGGATTGCTATGGGAATTAAAATCATCACCAAGTAGGAGACCTGATGGATACGCATCCGATACGACACACCTTGACGATGACGACCTCACAGATTTCGGTCGACCAATGTTAGCTAACTCATCGGCTACCAGACCTGGGTCGGCACCTGTATCTCCACTACTACCACACAGATCTTCATCTAGACAAGCTAATAGACATACTAAGGAACGAGCCTTTGTACATCTAAGACGCTCCAGAGAATCTACTGAGAAAGAGAGATACAACGACTTGGTCAGTATATATAATTAAATTCTCAATATTTCATTTCAATTATTCTACCAAATAAATATTTAAAAAATAACCCCTTTTTAAAAAAATTAATTAATAATATAATTTATTATTAATCTCTAAATTTCTTAAAATTAGTTTTATAAAATTCATCAAATCATTTAACCTTTCTTAAGAAACATGTTTTTAACAAAATAAGTGCAAAATCAGGCAATATTTATTTAAAAATATAATATTTTTCATTTAACCAATAAATTTCATCTCACTCATCTACAGGGAATAAACTCAAAGACACAAAAACTAATGATACAGTTTTTTACTTTGTTTTACAATGAAAAAATCTTAAAAATTTTTACACAATCTTAATAGAAACAAATAATTTTTTCACTTTATAACTTGCTGTCAATAGTCAAATTACTTTTACCAAATTTACACAATTTTGGTGTCCAACAAATATTTTAATTATCATTAAAAACTTTTTTTTTTTTAATTTATCAATTTGTTAATAATAAACAACATTCATGCGGTCATCAGTAACCTGATATAATTTAATTAAACTTTACATCTGATAATTTGACAGTCAGTTAAAATTGAGATAATCTATCATTTATTTTTAACAGTTTCTTAATTACTTTTTACAAAAAGTCAAATTCTGTGTGTTTATTAAAAAAATAAATTCTTAGATTACTTGTTTTTTTTCATCATACAATAAATTCTTAATTTTCAAGTATATTATATTATTATTTTTATTTTTCAATTAATATTTTCTATTTCTATTTCTATATTATATTTCATTTATATGTTTTTTCTAAATCCTTTCTCTATACTTTCTATGCTTTTTCTAGTCTTGATTACTTCATATGGCCAAAGCTGTAATTTATTTTTTAATATATGATTAGCTGGTCATAAACATTATAAGTATTTCTATGACATTACACAGTTACGAATAGAATCTGTTAGAGTCGAGGACAATCTTTTACATTCTACTCAATAAAACATCTCCATCTCAAAATATATTTGCTAGTATTAGGAGACAGTGTGTTTTTTTGCCAGGGATTTTTACACCTGAAGACATAGGTGGGTCCATTGCACAACAAAATTTGAAAAGGGTTTGGACAACAAAATTCTTCACACAAGTGTAAATTGTTGACCATTTAACCAAGTCATATTTCTCTGGTATTAATTATAACAAGGTGACATAATATAACGGCTGAGCAAATCATAAAATAAGAAACTGAAAACTTAAGTACAAAACAAACCACTATAGGTAACTGAATAATGAAATATAACCAAATTTGATCAATTTTTCTTAGCATTTAAATCCCCCAATATCACAAAAAAATAAATTATAACTAGAAAAGATGCAATATATTTATAAAATAATAATAATAATACATAACATTAAAATCCACTCATTATTTTCAATCAGTTAGAGTGGTTGATTACATTATCAATTCTTTTAGAGTTCTACATGAAGCGAGACAATGTATAAATGTATTTATTAAATAATAAATAGACTACTTTTAGGTTTCTGACCAGCCCTTTTTTTTTTATTAAATTGTTTATTTTACTTCAATTAACCACATTCAAAATTTTTGCAGCTTAAAATTAAAATCAATTTAATTTTCTTAAAAAAACTAATTTTACCCTATGAAGCTCTTTTTTTATTTTTACTTCTCTCTGAATTTTATTATTATTCTTAAATCTTTTACCCTCTTTTTTTAATCGTATTAACATTTATATTTTTATACAAAATGTTTCTTTATTATTTTTGCCGTATCATTTTTCTTTATTGTTTTATACTTTTGATTCTATTTATACATTTAAAGCTATTGTTTTGTTAAATCATTTCCTACCACTCTCTAAATCTCCTATCATCTTTAAATGATAAAATTCTATAAAATTATTATTTTCTATTATTCTATAAAATTATTATTTTCTATTATTAATAAGGTACTATAATTTAATGTGTAATTCCTTCAGGTGTAATTAAAACTATTTTATAATATAAAATATATATTTTCATTATTATTTTGTTATTAAGATTATTATTTATAATTTTTTAAATTATTAATTTTTATTTATTGAAATACCTTTATTAATAATAAAAATTATTGTTACTGTTATTTTTTTCTCCCTATTTACATTTTTTTCTATCATTATTTACTGTCATATATATATTTATATAATCATAAATATTAATTTATTCGATATTGATAAAGATTGCACTCACTCTGTTTTCATACAAATGAATGTATTGATGTACCTGATACGTTGTCACAATGCATGACACCTGCGTGCTTTGATGTCACTTTGTTATTATATATCACCGCTTGGAAGCTATAATTTATTATTATTATTTCCTAACAATATTATAATCATCAAAAACTATGATAATGCATTGGAATGAATCTTTAATGCCTCCCCCCCCCCCCCCTTCTTTCTGTTTGTTTATGCTATGTTCTTCACTGTATGGTTTTCCTTTTAATTAATATTTACTTTTCTCTGTTTCCATTTTTTGTGTCAAAAATTATTATTTTTTATTTATTTAAAAATCTATTTGTTAATATTTATAACAAAAGATATAATTTGTAAAAGCATAATTGTGTTACATTAGGTCCTGTATTAATAAACAAATTTTATGTTAAATTATTTTACAAACTAATGTACGGACAGAAAAAGGTTGATACGATTTTTATTTTTATAATTAAATACAATAATAATAGTTGTTACAAAATCAAAATGCTTTTTAATAAAAAGAATCCCATTATCATAATATAATATGTGTATTTAAAAATCAATTTATTAATATTTATAACAAAATATATAATTTGTTAAAGCCCTAAATGTTTACATTAGGTCCTGTATTATAAACAAATTTCCATATTATCATTATTAGTATTTGATATATATAGTAAATTTCAGTTTAAATAAACCTCTAAGATTGACTGTCAATAGAACCCAATTAAAATCCACAATTACAAAATAAAACCTCTAGGATAGTAGAAATAATAGAATCCAATATAAAGAATTTCATTATTCTAATAATAATTAATTTGATAAAAATAATTACAACAAAACACACATCTTGGATTGACCTAACAACGTAAACCCCAATATAATTTCATTACAAGCACTACATTTTTATAAATATTTTAACCCTAATATTTACATAGGCTGGATTAAAACATCATGGGCTTTTAGATCTGTTAGCAGTTATAGAAGTTTCAGTATTTATGGAAAATAAAATTATTTGGAGAGCTTGGTCTTCCTTTAGGGTTTATACAACTATTTTAATGGATGATGCAGGGCTAGTGTGTCCATTCCATCAGGTGTATAGGTTAAGATAAAGACAAAGACAATGTTATTTGAAAGTATACAAATGTAGCATGTTGATATTTGCATTATTCAAAACTAGTAATGTTAAAATTGTTAGGGGCACGTCTTATTTCCTTCCTTGTAAATGTTTGCCTGTTTTTCATCATCTGCTTTAATCATGATTTTTGCATCTTCCGTTTTTTCCTTTCCTTTTATCTGATGAACCAAATTTTGGTTCTTAAGACATAGAATCCATAATAGATTGTTTTATTAAATATGGTGGAAAGAAAGTGCTTTTCAGTATTGTTTTAAATACTACTTGTTTTGTCATGTGAATTTTTGAAAGTTTTTTTTGTTTGAAGACAAAGTTAGATATTGCTTGAAATGTTGTTTAGTTGAAGAATTTTCTTTTAATTTAATCTTTTATCTGTCAATGATACTCTTTGTTTCAACTACACTTCAGTTTAAGAATAAAGAAAGACACCTGTCTCTCCATTAAAAGTAACAATTATACAAAGCTGACTTTTAACAAATAATGTTTATTTCTCATCTGTACTGGAAATAACCCCTACTGGTTGAAAGCTTGCTTTGCTCATAAAATTATTTTTTTTAGTGATGTAAAATTGTCTTTCTTTATTCTTAATCAAGTGACTCCTCTACTCATCTTTAAAAAAATATGTTTCTTTAAGCAGAAACTTCTCCAAAAAGAGAATAAAGCAAGTATCTAAGGGGAAATTAGGTGAACTAGTAATAATTTTAATAAAGCATATCCATTCTTTGTGAATATTACAAAAGTACAGTAAAACCTTGATTATTCCGTCTCTCGATTCATTGCCTTTCTCGCAAAACTGTCAGGCCACAATTACTGCGAGCACCCCACTTTTTTGACTTTGTGTGCTTCCCCTCTACCCCCAATACACCCAGCATGTGAAGGAAGGCACACCTGTCAATTATTGCTTTCAAAAAAGTTCCTGGATGTTAACTCTTCGTTTTTGAGCCCCTTGTCAAAAATAAAAATTACTTGTCACTTTTTGCCCTGAAATTTTCCCCCTTTTGCTTAAGCGCCTTTTCAATTATTTGTCAAGCCTCCGGTCCCATGACTGACTGTTAACGGAGTTGCAATCAAAAGACTATTACTAAAAGTTTGTAAGTTACGCATCAAAGAAAAGCTTACTATTTACACTAGCTGGATTTGGTTATTTCTCTTGGTATTGGTTATTTGCTACTATCATCAGTAAGTGTACATAATTATTCTTCACCTATCAGCAGATTTTGGCTAGTAAAACATATTACTTGACAGAACTCAAATTGCTTCAAAGGGATATGGTTTGTTTTATATAATATGCATATTTCAAACAACTGTGTACGCTCAGAAGCCACCAAGGAATTGAGAAATCCACAGTCCAGATAACTCCAAAAGTCTTCTGTGGTTGTAGAAGTTTATTTTTGTTTATAGACTCTGAATTCATTATTAGATAGAGTTTTATGTTTTTCTATCGATAATAGATGTAGTAACTATTAAATCCAGTGAGGTTTTTTTTTTACATATTTACTTAAGAATATGAAAATAGGTACAATTTTTTAATTTAAATAAGTTTTTTTATGTTTTAATATAATATTAATATTTCATATTTTTGGTTGGTAACTGTTAGTGGTTTCTTATTTGTTTTGTAATTCCTATTATATATTTATTATAAAAAGGAGGTTTATAACCATAGTCAACTATTATGTTTTGTATATACTTTTGAGGGGCCAATATTTCTTTTCAAGTTATTGATTCCAATGCATTATTATTGTTGTGTAATTTTTGGTTGTTTAAATCACCTGAGTTGAGTGTTGGCTAACCAAGTTGAGTGTTATTGTTGTTTGTTTTTTTTGTAAAGGAGTCGGGTTTGTTTTGTTTATTTGATTTAAAAACTAATTGCCTTGTTTGGACTAACCACTTGGGTTTGCCGTCAAATCGTTCAGAGCCCGGACGGAGTGGATGCATCAACTGATTCAGGCCTCATCTCTCTCGCTGGATCATCGGGCGTGACAGCCCAGGCTGACACACTAAGCTGCTTGATGGAGAGTCTCTCCGCCGGCCATGATCTTACCGCTACAAGCCAGCATTCTGCCAGCAACTCTAGCGATGACAACAATACAGCGGACACCTGGCCTCATGGCCAACTTGAACACCAGGTCGACTTATACAATACACACAAATATTACCCTTAGAATATATAATCATATTTTTAGGTACATTTGAAAAATAAATACCATATAAGTATAAAACTTCAGTTTGAGATCACATTATTACCAGGTAGGGGAGAATTATTTTTCACAACTTAATTCTTCCACATTTTTAAATCAGTCCTAAAAAATTAAAAAAACAAGCTTTCATAATTAGATCAAAGAAATGGACTTATTACTGAAACCATTCACACTCAATAATATTATACACTTAATAGTCTGACCAACCATTTAACCATTTGGTTGGATATTTCAACTCTATTATGTACAATCTACAAAATAAGATAATTGATATTGAATTGAGACTTAAGTACATATTTGCCACGTAGCTTGTTTCAATAATTACATTTAAAATCCGAGTAAAAAATTAATTTCCTTAGAAGCGAAACATGTTTTATAATTTGAACGTAGTGGACGTGTAAAGACACGTCATGTACTTAAAAACAAACGTAAAACCAAAACAAACAGACAGACTATTGCAGGAAATTATAAGGTTTTGCCAAGGAACCCTAAAAAGACTAAATAACAAATAGTCAGAAACAAGTTGATTGAATATGGAAGCTGAATCACTAAAAGCTTGCACAGTCCTTGACCATTCCCAGGGGTTGATAACCCACTATTCATCGAAGCCCATCTTTAATGGTCAGTGTGTTACCAAATCGCTTAATAGTCAAGAGGTGTTGGCAAGTAAGTGTAAGTAAGTTGGTTGATTGTTATAAGTAAATTACTTATTACTAAATTTACATATTTAAATCTAGTCTACCTTTTTATCGTGCTTTTTGTGCAAGGAATCCTTGTTTGCTAGTCTTAAGACTCCAAGTCAACTATTGATAATAAAATATTAATATTTTACATTGATATTCTGTAGGACTATGCCAATAGATTACTAAAATGTTAAAACCTTGTCCTAAATAAATTTTCTACAATCAAATAAGTCCAGCAAATAGCTGAACTGAGGAGTTTGTTGAATTTCTTCTAAATTTTAATATAAAAGTAGCCTAATGACCCTATAGTCCCATTAAAATATCAGTGGTATTACATAGTAGATTCACCTAAATTTTAGTATATTGATACAAAAACTTTTTTTTTTTGTTAAACAATTCTTATTGGGTGTGGTAGTATTGATTGCCAATTTAATGAATTAAATTAAATAAATCTTCAGCACTTTTTTACCCCTTTGTGAACCAACACTTAGAGCTTTTGTGCCTATAAATATCAATAATATCACATAAATTGTAGTTCATTCTACCCTCTAAACTTGTATAAAACTAATATCACATACTTTAAACTTGTAAAACAATGTTATCATTATAGTTTTAATTAATAATTTGTCTTTATAGTTTTACTACAAACTGTTTAAAATTACTCTTTGAATTTGATTTAGTAAGTTCCTCAAAGTATCGGTTTAATTGAGAGCAGACTTTTTTGTATTACTTAATATCATATAAATATTCATATTTAAATTTGAATGTTTAGCCATGAGTAATAGTGATTAGTTGGAGTTGTTAATAGTATGAAATAGGATTTATAGTTATCCTGAAAATGTTAGGAGCAAATATGTTTGTGATGGCCTATAAACTTTGGTATTACTTGTACAAAATGTAGGTAGTAGATTGTTGGACAATTTAGAAGAGAGGAACCAATGGCGATTACACTAATATAATTAGAAAGTATACATTTTTGTCTGGCAATTTATAATAAAATTGCCAAAGGGGAGCTCATCTAGGCTTTTTACTAGTTCTATAGAGATCGCTGTGTTTACTCTATTGTGCTCTAAATGGAGCATTGTGACCAGTGGCATTGGAACTATAAGGGAAGTCTTCTTTACTTTATTTTATTGAATCTAGTAGGGTAGTTCAAACACCCTATTGCCTCCGTTTTTATTTTGATTCAATTGCTTTATGGTTGTCATTGACTTGATCTGTTTGACATAATATAGTCATACCTCTTGTGTGAGTAACTATTAAGATTATTTAACATTTAGAGCATAATTGTCAGTTTGAAGTTGTTTATTTTTATTATATTATTAATATTATTATAGCAGTTAAATCAGAAGGGGGGAGGGGCACTGGGCTCGTACCTCCATCCTTTTGCCACTGATTCTGACCAAATTCCAGGAATATGCTGTTTAATTTCCTGTAGCTGGATGAATTTTTATCTAGATGCATTCTTAATGTAATGGACGAGATTATTCTTTCTTTAAGACATAGTTTTTATTGAAAAATGTATAACCAATTTTAGTTCATTTAAAGCAGTAATACCAACAGTAATGCAACGAGTGCACTCTAGTTGCATCTATTCAATGCTAAAGGGTAACCATAACATTAGAGCATTTAAAATCTCTTTCAATCAAAAGGGGCATTAGGCATGGACAATATTACTTAATATGTTTGTATATGAATATGTTATTTTTATTATGAGTATACTTATAAAAGAATGTGATTTACTTATATTGGAAATTTACAGGTGTCTGGATCAAAATCAATGCATAATATTTGATCTGTAAGTTTTTTAAAACCAAAAAAAGCAAAAAAAAAAGATTGGCAGAAACAAAATCTCTATGCGATTTTTCTTTATTTTATTTTATAAGAAAGAGATAGTAGATATATATTATGATTTTTTTTTTCTTATATTATTTACTTATGTATTATTTATTGTGAGTTTTATGTCCTTTCCCTATTACTATATCACATATTTTGCAGCAACTCGCTGTGCTGGACAATTTTTTTTTGTTTTGCATGCAATTGCTTTTTTCTGATTGGCTGATAGTAAACCATTTTTATCATTCATGGCACACTGAAAAAGCAGGTCTATCAATTATAAATTTATATATTCTTTAATATATTTTAAAAAAGCATGTTATATTGCTATTTTTTTGTTTTTTTTGCGTTTGTTTGTTTATTTTTTTGTTTTTTTTATTGCTGTGAATGATCATATTATATATTTTTATTGTTCACTTATTACTACATAAGGAATCAGCATTTGGTAATAAAATGTATGTTCTTGGTTATAAGCACTCAAAAAAAGAATCCTTGGGCATAAATAGAGTATAATGTAATTTCTTAACAATTTTGTAGTCGTAAAATATTTGCATACATCATTAATAACACGGATAGATATCATATAACTTCATTATTTAATTAAATTAATTTATTGCTCTATTTATTTTTTTTATTAATTTATATATTAATGGTAGATGGTACAATTTGGTGGAAGGCTGTAACCCTAAAGTATTCCACTCTGGTTCAAATATTCAATGGTTTTTATATTCCTTTCAAAACTGAGATTCAGTGTGATATAGAGTAAACTGTAGCAAAAAAAAAAAAATTAAACTAGGCACTTTCTTGTATTACAGTTATGTTTGAAGATTAATCAAACCGCAAGAAAGAGTTGCAGCCTCAGTGCAAAATCAACGATTCCTTTTAAAAAGTTAAATATCCTACATTTTCTCACATTTTCCTTGTTCATGTATGAAAATTTAATGTTTTAAAATTTTAGACCTAACAGTATAAAACAAAACTAGGTATAATATGTATATATAATTCTATGGAAATATTGTCAAAAGTTTTGTTGTGAATAGAAAGATCACTAGATAAAACCCGGTTTTGAAAACTTTTTTTTTTAATAATTAAGTGGCCAAATTTTTACCCCAACTGTGTCAAGAATGAATTCAAATAAAATATTTAGTAATTATCAATAAACTTTAAAGGTAGTCTCTTAAAGTCTTCAAGGCTTTTTATTTTTTAAAAAATTTAGTTCCACCAAATTATACCTACGATAATACTATGATGTAATAGATTTTTAGAAGAATTTAGTATAGGGGTTCCTGGTAAAATTTATTAGTTGTGATAACATTTCTAAATCATTTATAATTTGTTCATTTAATATTGGTAAAGTCACATAAGAAATCATGTGGTACAGATAGATCATTAACTTCTCACTTCTTCAGCTCTTTACACTGCAAAGATTTTCCCACTTAATATCTGTCTTTAGTCTTTTTCTTTTCTTATTTGATGATTCCCACCTGCATCTGGGACACCCCTGGGTCTCTGTCCTTCTGGACATGCATGTGGTGTCATGCATTGGTACGTTCTTTTTGATAATCTTATCACATTGTCAAACCAGCAGAACTGAAGTAGTTTAATATGAGTTCAGGGACACCTGTATTATGAAAAATAGATCAATTTAATTGAAGTTTTTCCAGGAATCCCAAACTAATAGTAAATGAAGTTAAGGAACTTTTCATTTCTTTTTCACTTTAAAATTAAATATTCTTATTTTTTTATCTAAATTAATCTAATCTTTCAGTTACTCACATTTTTTTTTTTTTAAGTTTTACATTCAAAGTTCAACAAAAACCCACTCATTTAAACATTGATTTAATAGAAAGAAAATTAATATTTTTATACAATGTGATGTTTTGGTTTATACAATTGCAGTTTATATACTTGTATTAACATGTTTTTTTGTTTTGCTGTCAACAGCTGAGAGATGAAAGCAGTGGGTGGAGGTCTGGAGGGAGTGACGGCAGCCCTACACATATGAGTGGCAGCCCACGTCCTAACACACCTGCTTTCCCTGTATACCCGAGAACACCATACAGCAACAATTCAACCCTCTCCCATTCAAACAACTTCGACACACTACCGCCTAAGAGTCCTACTATATCCAGGTACTTCAAATTTACTTTATAATTATTATTTTGACTTACTTTATCTATTGAACCAAAATCATGACCCCCTTCACATAGCCGCCATGGTTGCGTCACCAGCTCAGAAATAGCAATTATATAGGCTCTTTCAGTCTTGGTGGTGGGGCCACCCAATTTTAAAATTAACATGGGACCAACAATTAGCTAATTACAACCTACCACCTAAATTTTATCGATCTGTAGTTTTTAAGATATGTTGGACAGACATGAGACCAAAGATGTTCCCTGATGTCTGAAATGGATTTCTGTCCAGGAATTATTGAATTCAAAAGCATAAAACATATTGGTGTTTAGAATGATCACAATGCTCATGCTTCAGTTAGCTTTGTAGCAAAAATAAAAATTATCTATAAATTGTTTATAAGTTAGGAACAAGGATAATGTTCACTTGTTTTCTCTACAAGGAAATTAATTTTTTAAATTGAATAATACTTAAATACTTACTTAAATTAAATGAAGTTATGTTCTAGGAGAAATTGTTAAAAGGCCTGAAGATGCCTCAAATAGGAGGTGAAATATAGCCAAAACCAAATTAATTGAATTTATTAATACCCTAAAGACCTGATTAAGAATAAGCATAGTAAAAGAAATTAAAGGTAATATACTACGAATATGACAAATTTTGAAGTATTTGTTGAATTTTTAATTTAATTTCATTCAACCATTCTTCAACATACACTCCTGATTATACTCCATTACTTCAGCAACCTGTTTCTACATCTTGCTTCTATAGCACTTTATTTTGTTACACCATTAGCTATGTTGTCTTACTGTCTTTCTTTTCATGTCAGTGGTTCTGATGAATCTTATCGTATAACAATAGAAGTGTATTTAATTAACAATTGTTAATTAACTCTTTTATTGAAAATAATAAAAGTTTGACTTATTAAATATGTAAAAGAAAACAAATATATGTCTTATTTTTTACTGTTTACACTGCTTGTTCTGCTGTCCTGTTTGACTTAAGGTGGTAGGGGGCAATAGTTTAAATACTTATACTGTTAGCCTGAAGGAATCTCTTGAAGGTTTTAGAGGTAAACTGGAGCTCGTTGTTAGACATTAGGGTAATCCAGAGATTCCAAAAAGCTTCTTTAATTTATTAATGCACTACTAAGATGTGGAGATTTTTTTTATAGGAAACTAGCTTTCACCCCGCGCTCCACGTGGGGCTCATGCTAGGTATTAGTTGGCTATGTTTCCTATAATCATGTAGGCCTAGCAATTAAATTCCTAAAAAGTTTTGTTTCTAAAGCCTTCTAGGAATAAAATCAGGACTACATTTATTATACATCAATTCCATTACTAAGAATATAATACTCTCCAAATCGTAGTTTTGAGTCTATCTTATATATTTAAAAAATAGCCAATAGAAACTAAGTAGTATAGTAATAACTAACAATGCAAAATGAAAGGTAAAATAAATGAGAAAATAAACGTAGACAAAACCAATTAGACTGGGAAGTCATTGAACAATCATCAACCATGATGGTGCATTAATTTAATTACCAGTATCTTCTCTAAATACGGCAGTTGCACCAGTAAATAATTAATAACTCTAGTTCTAGTACAATTTAATAAAAATAAAAGTGAATTAGTATGAGGTTTAAGCAACCCAATCAGAAATTAAATCGGTCAACAATTGCGGACGCCATAAGCGCTCAAAGCCAAATTTCTTTAAAAAAAAAAAGAAGACAATTTAGGCATATTAAAGGTAGAACCGATGGAGGTACGACAAAAAGTCATAGGACCAAAGTTGTAGATCTTTTAAAATCAGTTACCGCTGGCGAAATCAGCTTGTTGATACGACTTTCCGTTTACCCACAATTAGCCTCCAAAATAACTTTAAAATACTTCCGCCATCTTTAACTTTTTAGTGGGGGTGGGGGATATATTTTTTTTAACTTTTCGGATTTTTCCAATCTGCTTGGGCCAATAACGCAAAAACCACAAGTCTCTAGCTGGTCTAGAAATACCCAAACATTTTGAATAGCGAGTCTGTGGGGTTTGGTTACGGTGGGTCAACCTAATTTTTTTAGGTTATGTTTTTTATAAAATTGTTAATAACTTTGGTTCTACTGAATATTTTTAGATGAAACCAAGCCTACCAATTGCGCAACATGTTTGCGCTCACCTCTGAAAAAAATTAATCGATTTCATTTAGCCAGTTTTATGCCTATAAAGTTTGACTGTGGAGACAGACTTACACACATTCACAAAAAAAGTTAAGGCCGGATTCGGTTTTCGAAAAGTGTAAAATGAAAAAGTATCCAAAAAATGTTCAATACAGACAAAACTTTAATTTTATATATTTATATATAGATACTTTGAGCCACTTTGAGTAGGAGTCAACTACAGTAAATTAATACTGTTCCGCTTCGTGCCCTGTAGAATCAGTACTTTGAAAGCTGTGTCGCTTTTTCCATAAGTGAGATTATTTCAAGCTACCAATAAGATTTAATGTTTACTTAACAATTATGATATCATTCCAAGATAAGGTTAAGAAGAAAATCTAATATTTAGTGCAAAGAAGAGTTTTTAATTTAATTTTTTCAAGTGTTGATTGATCATATTTATTACTATAAGAATATTATAACACATTTAATTTGCCTTTTGAAGAATATTTAAAAGAGCACTAACTTGAATGCAACTAACTAACATCTGTAGTATTTAAATGTTGTGATTTAGGATTTAGTTAATGTTCGAGTATTTAAATGTTGTGAATTTCTTACTTTGATGATGTTTTTATTTAAATATTTAAATGTGATTTATGATTAACCCTAGAAAGCTAAATGTACGTAAAAATTACATACAGTTTTAGTTAAATGTGATTCACAGATAAACTGTAAACCACACAATCTCCACTGTCTAGCAGTGCTTCATCTAGAATCTAGACCTTCCCGTAGCAGTACATACTCACTTTAGTTTAACCCGATGCGTTAGTGAGGATTGACAATTATTTTTCATGAAGTCACCATGTAAATATTACGTATGGTTAGTCTTAACGTAGTATAAATGTCTACTAATAAACATAATAAACAAATACAAAAAATAATAAATAAACACAAAAAATAATAATTAAAACAAAAACAATAAAAATAAATAATTAAAAGCAAAATAATAATAACAAAATCAAAATAAAATAATAATAATACAAATAATAAAAATTCGATTAATACATAAGAGTTTGGGCTTGTTAAATTTCAATAGAAATGTAATTAATTAATAAATGAACACGATAAACACATAAGTAATAAATAAACACCTATAAAATATAAATAATAAATAAAAATAGGAAATTTTTGCAAAATAGTAACTTAGATTCGTGGTTAGTTAAGCGCCGAAAAAATAAGGTTAGCTTTGCAGGGTTAAGACATAATTTAGTACAGGGGTCTCCGATCTTTTTGATTAAAGACAGTCCTTAGTGGGCCGGATGAAGTAAGCAACATTCAGCTATCACAATTCACTATGGTAGAGAATATAGATAATAAGCTCATAAACCATATTCATTTTAGCCATACAAAACTTATATAAAACTGGTGCTGATCTTTTTTAATGTTTGAAATGGCATTTGATTATGGAGAACATAACTTTACACTGTTTAGGTTCATTTGTTAACTTCTTTTGTGAGCCGGCTGACCGAATGAAACGTCTCTGGCCCACGATCCATAGTTTGGAGACCCCTGGTTTAGTAGAACAAATGTGTATAAATGATTTTATTGCAAATTTTTAATTAAATCTGTTACCTATTTGGTGTTAAATGTTATGTTAGAGAATTTATTAAAGAAAACAATGTTATCAATTTACATAAAATTTTGGTGAATTATTATTTTGTAAGCAAATTCTATTTGTTTTTAATGGTACACTGTTTATTTTTAGGAAAGAATGGTCATCATCACTTGAAGGGACTCTAACCCGGGAACATTCTACTGTTAGCTCACTGCGAGGATACGAAAGCTCTGACAATCAACACTGTCCTAAGGTTTGATTCATTTAATTGATTTTCCATGTTCTAATCTGTAAATTATTTCAATTGTGATTATGTAAGCAAGGTAGGCATGTCAATTTATTGTCAAACCACAATAGCGAATGTTCTTTATAGACATTTCAACCATCTTAATTGGACCTAATCAGCATTTCAGTTCCTGTTGATCATCTAATGGTACATTCACTATGAGAAATTTTCTTAAGTCTTAGCTAAAACAATCAACTAAATGTTTAAACTCACAGAGCAAACTAGATTGAAGTAATAACACAAATTGTTTTTCCAAACAAGAGAAACAATTTGTGTTATTCCTTGAGATGACCTCCATAATGTTTTTCTAACATCTAACAAATTTGATTGGTTTATTGTCAAGAAACCAAAATGACTTACACTTAATACTAACTTGTTTCAGCCTCTATATTATCATCAGTGTATATAGTACATAAAAATACTCTTTATAAGGATGAAGGATCTTAACATATTTTGTATTGAGGAGTATATGGTGGTGAGAAGGGAGCCAGTGTAGTAGTACTGCTTTTCCCATCTGCTCAACCATCTATGAATTGAGGGTGGAACAAGGTCATGGGTTTGAACTAATGCCTTGGGGCACTGATTTGTATGAAGCTCCATATTCCCTTCAGCGGTACATTGGTGTGTGAAATTACAGGAATTCTTTAACGCGGGATTAGTAGAATAGGTCCAAATAAGGGCCTAATTACTAGGTTTGAACAAGTGGTTCATCCTCGCCGGGTAACATTTGTCTTTTATGGATGGTGAGGGGCTGTTAAAAGAAATCTATAGGTAGAGGTGGGTGGGTACACATGAGCATTTTATGTACAAGGGGATTATAAAAATTCTATTGATGGATTATTCCAGGGAAATTACCTAGTGCAGCACACTAATCCCACATGCCAGCATAAATACCACACACATTATAAATTATTATAATTAAACAAATAAAAAGAACTATGAATCCAAGAATGAAATTAAAAATCTGGCAGTAGAAATAACTTAGTTCATCTACATTTTATTTGAAACTTTAGGATTTTTGTGTAATTAGGATCAACCTATTGAGCTATAAAGTGAACTATTACATTTACTGAACTTAATTATGTAAATGGTTGTTATTATTTATTTTTTTTTTTTTTATTTTAATATTATAAATAATCATAACAGAGGGGATATTGGATATTATTGCTTTGTGTGTTTAAAAAATTTTAACATGTCCATCTTTATGCTTTTGCCACAGATATGTAGAACCTTTATGTTATTCAAAGTGAAACTCTATGATTCTTGAGAAAAGATAGTATGTGAATCTTAAATTATCTGTTTGTAGTTGGTTAGTTAAAATAGTTGGCCCTTTAAATAAAAATAAATTTAAGGTCTTTTAATGTTAAGTATTTATTATCCTGAAATAAATCAATTAAAACTAGAAGGGATCAACACGCAATAAAATAAATGATTTCACATTTGATATCAAAGATCTATTGTGTTGTACAGAGTCCTCTTACGAATGGATCAGTTAATGGAATAGGAGGTGGATCACCTAGCCCTACAGTGTACTATGGACACTCTAGGCGAAGCTCTATTCATTCAAATGGAGAACCACCAACAGAAGTATCACCAGCTCATGTTAAATTTGTAAGAGATACTTCACGCTACTGGTACAAGCCAACCATCTCAAGAGAAGAAGGTAATTATTAATATTATTCTTGTAACATTTTATTGTTGCAACAATATTAATTAAACTCAAGTTTTAATAACAATAATAAAATTATTTAATAATAAAAAAAAAAATATGTAGAAGCTTATATTATTTTTCCTTTTCAGCTATATCACTGCTGCGAGATCGTTCACCAGGTACATTTGTAGTTCGAGACAGTAATTCGTTCCCAGGTGCATTCGGCCTTGCATTAAAAGTAGCTACACCACCACCTGGAACTAGACCTACTGGTGACCCATCCAGCGAACTTGTTAGACATTTCCTTATAGAACCTACATCTAGAGGTGTAAAACTTAAGGGCTGCCAAAATGAACCAGTCTTCAGTAAGTACTCAAACATCATAGCCTTGTATAATTAATTAGTTATCAATGGAAGAGCTTACTATTCTTCTTTTTTTACATAATAATAATTATTGTTGATCTTCAAATATCGGAGGTAATCTCTTTTTTTAATAATAACTTACTAACAATGCAGTATTAATAATTGTTTATTATATAAAATGAGTTATAATATCAAAAAAATGAAATGGTCAAAAAAGGAATCCTTTTATTGAAAAGTTTTATTAATATTCATGTTTTATCTTCAATTTAATATTTTGCTTCCGAGCTTACCAAAGGTAACGGAAGCATTCTGTTCACTTTTGAGAACGAAAAACTTTTATGCCTCCTATTTTAAAAATTCCAAGACAGAAATCCGTTTCAGACATCAGGGAACATTTTTTGTCTCTTGTCTGTCTGTCTGTCAGTCTGTGTGTCCGCGAATTATGGAACGTGCGACGATAACTTGAGTAAATGTCGACCAATTTTGATGAAATTTGGTAGACATGTTCATTTTACCAATACCCAGGACGAGTTCGTTGGACAACGTTATCCGTCCTAGGGTTCACGAGCAACTCGTGTAAACGTGAACTTCAAATTTAAAATTGGAATTTTAGGTCGGGAAAATAATCTAACTTCATCTATTCAATGAGACAAACATTTTTTACAAATACAATTTTTTAGTAAAACCAACAGCGACACCGTTATGAAGTGTTAAAGATCGCTAAAACTATTAATAGTTTTTATACAATAAACAATATAACAATAATTTTAATATGAATATAAGTTGTAAATTGTACCCTGTATTAATCTTTATTAGTCTAGTCTTAAGGATCCAAAAAAGACTTTTTTGGATCCTTAAGACTAGACTAATAATAATTTTAATGTTAATATAACAATAAAGTACATGATAGGATGCGAGGAAGCTATGTGCCACTCTAATTGGCAGTCTATTTTCTATCAAATGATAGTTAATTTTATTTAACATTGAATGTGAGTCAATGAAATATATACCATTGATCCATAAGAAGAATTCAATAGTGTTCTATTTTGAGAGAATTCAGAGGAAAAACGAAGGACACATTAGGTGAAAAAACACATCGAGGAAAATAACAATATTAAGATAAAAATTATCGGAGTTGGAAGTGCCACAGCTTCTCCCCTCCTCAGAAGCAGTTTCAAAGTTCTTTCATCTCGGCTTTGTATGCTAGTTTGAGACAGTTTAACACTCAGTTTTCCTGTTTCTTCATGTCAGGAATATCTTATCTTATTTGTTAATGTCAAGGAGATCCCTTCATAAGTCGGGGTGAGCAATAGTTTCAACCACAATGAGCATGAGACATTGTAAAAAATTAATGGTTATTTTCTTTAAAATTTTATATTATCATGACTATTAATTTTAGCTCAAACCTCACACATTCCTGAAGAATACTAATTAATAAGCAGAACATTTTTGGAGTTGGAGGTGACACACGTATAAAATGTAAAACCAAAGCTTGTGTGTGGCACACCTATTGTATGAATTCGGTTAATTATAAGATGCGTTTAATTGCTTAAGTCCCTGTGTTCTGCTCATTATATTATCTAGTCTAAGAATAATCCAATTATATTATTATATTTTAGATTCCTTTGGTTAGCTGTAAAATTATAATGAAAAAATTAATTTACCTCTAATTCAAAATTCCATGCCTTTATTAATTCTACTTTAATTTATATTGATAGGTTTTATTTATTTGTATGTAGGTTCTATTTTTATTTTTAGGTTGTTTGTTAGATTCTTTAGAGTATTAAGTAACAAATTAATATTAACCTAATATATTCTTGTTTCAGGTTCACTGTCAGCACTTGTATATCAGCATTCAGTTACACCGTTAGCTCTACCCTGTCGCTTATTTCTTCCTGAGACAGACCTCAGATTAAGCAATGAACCTGCTCAGAGCACTGCTCACATGCTTCTCACTCAGGGTGCAGGTATGTCCAGTTAATTTTTGGCAATTGTTTTATTGAAATAATCTATTCTTGGTTCCAAAAGGTATAGTCCAGGAGATAGCGTACATAAAAGTGACTGACTAACATAAAGCTAGAATTTTGTTTATGAGTTAATTTTTTGGTGTCTTCCAAGAATATGTGGTTGGCAATTTTTGTCTGCAGAGCATAATTTGGCCATTAGGTGTTAAAAAAAACAGACCGGTGAAGGGGGCCATGTCCCTCCTTTGTTGGTAGACAATGTGATTTTCATGATCCTGAATAAAAAATTAGTTAGTAGAACAAAAATAGTGTTGATCTTAGTTTGTCACTTGATAGGTGACAACTTTGATTCTGAGAAATATTTGACTAACTAACCCATTTTATGCTCACTATTCCCTGGACTATTCCATATTCTATAAGGATAATAGAAATATTAATTGAGGTCTATGAATCACAGCGGTTTAATTTATTTTTATTATTTTATATTTTTAACTTATACATTTTTTTTTTTTTTGTATTCCTTTGGAAAGAAGGGGAAATTTAGAATTTTTGTAAACCACTATCAATAACACTCAAATAAGTATTTATATTACTATAAACATTTTTAAAAAGAGGAGAGGAAGTAATGGTCTATTTTTGTTCAAGACTCATTTAACAATAGAGAATCATTATTCTGAAATTGTTATAATTATTCATAAACTTTTATATTTGTTTCTTTGGTCCAAGAATTTATATTATTAATTTTGTTTCCAAAGTAATTTCTATTAATCTCTCTTTTTTAAACATTTTTTAGTTAGTGGCTTATACAGCAGCCAAATATATGATGTTAGATAAAAAAATAAAATTGATAGCGACTTTATTGTAAACAAAAAGTTTAAAATAATATTAATAATAATAACTTACTTACTTATAGTCACCTTACTTACCCTTGTCACCCTTACTTTACCTTGCGGAAAAACTGATAAATTTTATAGTCATAAAAGAGGCAATAAATTGTGGATTTTTCTTCATCTGCTTCTTGTCACATCTGCCCAACCATCAATGAATCAATGGCGGCATGAGATTGTGATCCCATGTCATGATGCTCTGATTTAAATTATGTGATACTCTGAAAGTATTGTTTAAAAATGGTATTATAACGTTATAGAATAGTCTGATTATGTTATATTATAAATTATTTACTTTATAAGAGCACTTTTTAATTTATTTTTTATAACTAATTATTAGTGGTATTAATCTTTGACTTGGATAATATTATCCAACAAACGCCAGAATGGTGGATAAAATTTGGTGTTGGAAAAGATAAATATATCTTTGACTTGGAAATGTCGAAGAAAGCTAGATATATTCTGTGAATGATGACCCATTCCATCAATTAAAATCAATTACTTGATTTATTTGTTGTTTTGTTATAGCTTGCAACGTACTCTATCTGACTAGTGTTGAAACAGAAAGTTTGACTGGTCCTCAGGCTGTCAACAGAGCAGTTGAATGTTTCTTCTCTAGTCCTCCGACAGTGGCACCAGCAGTTGTACACTTTAAAGTCTCCTCTCAAGGTAATTATAGTAGTTATTATTAGTATAGTTACTTTAATTTTGAATCATTTGAATAGAATTTCCTGTTAGGACTCCACAACTATGTTTACTTTAAAAAAAAAAAAAAAAAAAAAAAAAAATAGTAATGTAGATGTAGAGCCCTGACTTAATTTAAGTCAAAGTTCCCCTCAATATAATAATATTGTGAGCAACATTGACGGTCACAAAAATAATAATTCAATGTAATCCTTAATCTTTTCCATCAGATGGTCACATGGTATTCCATTTTGACATTTTTCTAATAATTATAACGATAAGACTTTTCACAATTTCGATGTACCTATTTTATTAAGTAGCAGTACTAAGAAATTGTAAAACAGTTGGCGACCCTCCAACTTTTAAGCATTCTACACAAACTTTCAGTAAGTTATTTTCTTGCATTTATGTGTTTCTCTTTTCAAGCCTAAATAACATTTTTTTTTAATTAAGAACAATTTGCAGACAAAGCTTTAATTTTATACATATATATCAATAAATATGAATTGTTTTAAATTAACTGATTTAATAAGCCTTTGTTTAAATAATATGTTATAGTAAGTTGGTAATAATTATGTTATATATTGTTTAAAATATTTTATTTTTATCATAACATTTTCCAGTACTTAAACTCTTTCTCTTTTCTAGCCTTTTTTAAAAATTTTGTTTAGCCAGTTTTGCGTTGATAAAATACTTACAAGCAGACATGAAAAAAGTAACTCTATAATGCTTGCTATCAGTTAGTTGAACTAATTAAACATAGGTTTAACTTATTGCTTATTGAAGCAATTGATTAAAAAGAGGTATTTGTAAGAAAAAAATACCTCAAGAGGTGCCTAGCAAACCTCACTAAAAAAATAAAGCTTTTTCTGCTGGATATGATGTTCAGGGTAACAATAGTAGTTTAGAAGAGAATAATGAAAACGGAAGAACTTAGGGAGAAGGAGGGGAATTTAAGGGTAAGACTACGAAGATATGAGTAAACATAGCATGAAATTAAAAATAGCATTAACGACTCACAATTTTTTTTTTTTTTTTTTTTTTTTTTTTTAAGTTGAATGACGCAAAAAAATCTTATTTATTTATTATAAAATCTTATTTATTTTCAATGACCATAGTTTTAATTGCAATTGTTTTATTATTTATGTTATTGATCTTTTTGGCTAGTTAAAAACGTTGAATTTATTTTGTTTTCTGTAGGTATAACTCTGACAGACAACAAGAGACAGATATTCTTCAGAAGACATTACCCAGTAGCTAGTATATCATACTGTGGCCTGGATCCAGATGACAGACGTTTCGAATACAGAGCTGAAACTACCGGCCTCCCTCACGCATCATTGTAAGTTGAACATTTTTAATAATTAGTGGTATTAACAATTTTATTACTTATTATTAGTTTTAAGTTGATTTATCTACAACGTTTAAATTACAGTAGAACCTTATAATGTTTGTTTTCATATTGTTTGTTTTCATTGGTTGCCCATTTTAATGAAAGTCCGTTTATAACAAATAATTATTTTAAATAATAATTAAAAAGTGTTTATTATACATGAAATAAAAGAAACAAAAAAAAAACATAGGTTTAATTGAGAAAGATGTTAATGTGATCAAGAAGGTCCTAGTTCATGTTGATTGCTTGCATTTGTTGGTTAGAAAAAAAACATCTGCTTGGTTTGTTTGTTTCTTATTTCATCACTTATTTCATGTTACTTATTTTCACTCTTATTTCATGTGATGAAGGTGCTGTTAGAATTCACAAAACTTACTGCAGCCTATATTATTATGTGTATTGTATATTTTTTTTACTTGTCCGTTATAAGTAAAGTCTGTTATAATAGGGCCCATTATAATTAGGTTTATCACTGTAAATGTACTGGCTAGATTCAAAGAATAATCTTTTCATCCTGGCATTAAAATGAAGCTTAAATTATTGTAAAACTTGGAACATCTTAAACCACACTAAAAACTGAAATATGTAGTAGTATGGAAACAATAATGAATATTATTATAATTTATGTATTAATAAATGCATAATTATTATATTATGTAATAATAAATTTAAGTGAATATCAAAGCAAGCAAGCTATATTTTTCATATACCTTTATACATTATTTTATTACAAAGAAAAAATAACTTATCTTCCTTTATGATAGTCATATTGTACTTTTTTTTTTTTATTATGTCTTTTTCTAGATTAATATAAATATTAATAATAGATTATGTTACTTAATTTGTGCAGGAGGGTGTTTGGTTTTGTGGCTAGAAAGCCAGCTAGCGGTTCAGACAACCAGTGCCATGTGTTTGCCGAGCTTGAACCAGAACAGCCGGCTACAGCCATTGTCAACTTTGTATCTAAAGTTATGATGAGTTCGACCCAAGCCAAAACCAATATAGTCTAACTTTTAGTGTCACATAAATAAAACAAACAACTTTAAAGAAATATAAAATAACTTCTTACTAGGCTATATTACAACTTTATACCGTACTCTCACCCTTTCTCTTTATCATAATTATTTATTTTATTATTTAAAAAAAAAATATATATTTATTTAAATATATAATATTATCTTTTACTGAATAAATCTCTATGTATATTAATTAATTGTTAATTATTTTATTATTTATTTTATTTTATTAATTTCTATCTACTTAATCAAATTATCAAATTGTATCCTACTTCATCTTATTAGATCTTTAATAAAAAAAAAAAAAGCAAAAACAAATAATATAAAAGATTAAATATTTATTTAAAAAACATAATGCATTTTTATTATGTCTTTTAACAAATTCAAAGAGTAAAAGCTTAATGCATTAAAAATTAACAACAGAAATACAAAATATTGTGAGCATTCCTTTTAACTTATATTCTTACTTGTTTATACTTAAGAGAAGGTATTTTTCTTTTTATTTTTCATATTTCTTACCTCTCATTCAAATCTGAATGAAAGGTAAAATATTATACAGTAGACGCCGCTTAATTTTATCATCCAATATGTTGAGATTTATAATGTTAGTTTGATTTTAAGCATTAAACATTTTCCGATTATTGTTTTACATATATGTATAAATTAGTTTTGTATAAATTGCAATTCAAATATTTTATTTTATTTTCTTATGTTATGACAAAAAAAAAATTGGTTGTGTTGACCGATATTTTGTGGTAATCGAACATGATGATAATTAACTCTTGAATAAGTCACACGTTGTTCAAGTTAAAATATATATATTTTAACTTGAACAACGTGTGACTTATTCAAGAGTTAATTATCATTATGTTATGACTTTGTCAGGGTCCCAAAGTGATCACATTAAGCGGTGTCTACTGTAACTACAAATCCTAAAAATAATTTAAGGAATTACTTCCTCTAAGTATTATATTTTTATCAGATTACTTCATCATCACTTCTTATTATCATTTTTATTTTACTTTGATGTAAAAACAAAGGTTAGTTAAAAAACAAGTTTTTATTTTTACTTATGTATTTTCGCTTCACTAAACTATTGTCACAGCTAAAAGTAAACAAAAAAAAGGCACAAGGCAATTATCTAATACAACGCAAATAAAAGCATCCACACTTTTGTTATTTAGTGAAATATAATTTATATATGTAGTAATATTTATTTCATTTTTTAATAGAATATTTATTATTTATTTGTTATGCTTGTTTTATGTTTTACTAAAATTGACCTCTGTTTTAACATTAGGAATGTTTATAATTTAATTTTTGAAACCAATAATATGTCTTCAGATGCGTATGTTAGATAACATTTGTTTAATTTTAATGAAATAATTGTATTTGAATTATGTATGGATATTGTTCTATTTTTTTAATAAAGAAAGACATCTTTATCAAAAGTAATTCTATTGTACTTTGATGGCTTTCAACCACAAATGGTAATCTTCAGTGCCAGTGTGATTTAAAGATTCAGTGTTGGAGGTGAGACAGTTGTATATTTTTAACTCAAATTAAATCAGATTTAAACCTCTCTACATTGAACTCTTCAAAATTTATATTATCTTACATTATTCTGATTGGAACTTAAAGGAGCATTTAGACTTGAAAGTTGACCTTTACACAATACAATGATTTAATGTAAAATCTTTATTTTTTTTTTAGTTTCCAAAAGAAAATCCTTTAATGGTCTATTGGGTAGTAGTATAATTAAAAACTTTTAAGTTGATGAAAACTTTATTATACTACTACCCAATAGTCATTAGACCATTGAAGGATTTTCTTTTAGAAACAAAAAAAAAAAAATATTGATTTAGGGTAATTCATAACTACTAAGTAAAATCTTTCTTTTGTTCCTTAATCAAGTGACTGCTACTCACCTATACAATATTACTTTCAGTTAATTCTACTCTCAAAATGTCATTCAAAAACTTTTTATCCTAGTGCATAAGCTTTCATGAATGAAGTCATCATTATATTCCTAATGAACACCATGTTTATGTTTTGAAGGATATGAAATCCAACATTTGCTTTCACCCCTGAAAGCTTATTCAATATGTTGAGATTTATAATGTTAGTTTGAGTTTATTTGCAGTTATACTAAATTCATATTATCACATCCTTTCTGACATTGTTTTCATTGGTTTATTTACCTTTAAAAGATAGATAAAAGTAATGTATATTATGAATGGTAGAATCACTTGATTT
The DNA here is from genome assembly GCA_951217055.1 of Gerris lacustris. Taxonomy (NCBI): domain Eukaryota; kingdom Metazoa; phylum Arthropoda; class Insecta; order Hemiptera; family Gerridae; genus Gerris; species Gerris lacustris. The sequence goes on from OX578278.1 coordinate 34,279,655, forward strand.
ATTAAGTGGGTTTTTTTTTATATTTATATATATTCAATTCCAGGGGCTTTTACACCTGAAGACATAGACTACATATGTGGGTCTTTTGAACAAACCTTAGTTCGCCTTGTATCAACCGAATACTGGATTGATACAAGGCAATCAAACCCTTTACCCATGTGTGAAGGGTTTGTTGGCAAACCATGTCTTTACAACTCTGGTATCATCAATTTTTTATCAAACTGCCATGAGAGTGTTGACCATTGTTTTACTGGTAAAATCAGGTGGCATTAACTCTTTCAAGAAGCTCCCCATTTTTTTAACCAATGCTGGGTGGACATACATTGAGCTGGGGGCCCCCGGTGTGGGAATTGAACCTAGATCTGTGTGGTCATACATCCAAGTAGTGACCATGCCCGATGCTGCTTAATTTTTATGATTTGAGAGTCAACTACTCTCTCATACGAGCTACCCAGGCTCCTCTACTAGTGGTTACCTTCAGAGCTAGTGAAATAGGTAAAAGCTAAACTATAATGAGATCAGTTGATCTCATTGTTTGTTGAGAGGTCAGATTCAGAATGAGTTAACCAAATTTAAAATTCTGTCTTAACTCCTACAATGACTCATTCTCTTCATAATTTCAATCAAATTATAATTATTATTTACTACAGAAAACAGACAGTGAAAAATACACTCCCCGGATAATAATTGCTATCTCTCCACTCTCCAGCACTGAAGATGATTACTAATGTTTAAAATCTGGCTTCATTCAATAAAAAATAATGTTACTTTTGTTCAAGGAAAGTCTTTATTATTCCTAGAGACAGAGGGTTCAGTTTGTCCATAATCCTAAATGAACTCATCCCAAAACTACAAATCAAACGCCAGTATATCTGAGTTCAATCCCCAAATAGAAGAAACATGTTTCACTCTAATAATCACAACAAAAATATAAGTATAACAGTTAATCCCTTTTCATAGAATAACTTACATTGTTATTTATCAGGACTTAAAAATAAAAGAAAAAAACAGTAAGAATCTCCCTTCTTAAAAAGATCCAAATAAATTTCCAACTATATTCATTGTCATTGCGTGTTCATGTGCCCTTTAGCTCCTGAGTTAATGTACATACATAATTTCCAATACATTAATTAAAATTTTAAAATTAAATGAACATATTTATTTTGTTTTAAATTTTAATTAAGTTAACAGACAGTACTTCCACTATAAATTTTTTTCTGTCTATAATTCAGTAATAAGTGTTTTGATTTCTACTTATTTATTTATAGTTATTTTATTACTTAATTTATTTTAGGTTTGAGAGTCAATTTACTCACCCCACGTTACCTATTAATTTACTTAACTCTAAAAATGAATGTATATAAGTTTTTTTTTGTTTTTTAGTCATTTAAATTATATAATATATAAATATATAATCTTACTTAAAATTTAAAATGCTTTTTTTTTAAAAAAATTGATAGTTTTTTTTTATTTTTTTGATTGAATGAAATATGCTCTAGAACAAACAATATTTGTTTATTTTCTTTTTGATTTATTATTGAAATTATAAAATACAATTTCATTCTTTATTTACAATAAGAATGAACAGACAAACTTTGACTTACAAAATATATTATATATACATAATATTATATATACGATAAAATGTTACAACAAAACTGGTGGATTCTGTGGGTCAAATGGAGCAAAAAATGTCAAGTAAGCATATGCCCATTTCTCAATAGTTCTCAAAATGACAATTTATTTCTTTTTTTAGAGTGTTTCATGGAAATTTCCAAAAAATTCATAATATCTCAGAAACTAAATGAGATAGTGAAATTGGGCTAATAGACAATTTCATAAAAAACCTTTCAAAATCACTCAATGATTGTACAAATTATCAGCTCCTACGTATCTTTTAAGTCTTGTTACATTTAAAAATTTTGATTTTTAAAATTAGATCCCGAAATTCAAGAGGTTTCTACTCTTAAATGAGAGATGTAAGTGTGGGGAATTCAGGAAAAACGTCTGCTTTTCATAAGCTTTTGAATGGTATAATTAAAGGTTAAGACCAATGGACTAGTTTCTGAATAATGGTGGTTTGAATGTTACCAGACGTGAAATTATTCGGACAGGATCTCAACCAATTCTTGTACAAATGCGAAAAAGGTTTCCCTGAACAAAACCACTACACTTCGGTTTCTCATAGGAAATTTGACGCTGAACAATAAAGCTCCTATAAACATGGATAAACAGCTTCGTTTTCAAGATATATTAAAAAAAAAAAAAAAAATTTAAAAAAACCAAACATGAAAAAAACATAATTTTTGGACGTTTATCCTTAAAATTTCCCAACACTACGCTTCTTACCATAAAAGACCTTGTAGAAAATATTTTTTATTGAATGTTACCAATCCCAGTTCTGTGCAACAAAACCCTGATTTCAGCGAAATTTTAAAGTTCTACGCCCCTGTTTCTTTATTAGTCAATCCATTAAGATGATCTCCATCAATAATCTAATTCCTAAAGGATTTTGGTCTACTTTGATTCGTTACAAGATTTTCTACAAGGTGCATTAAGATTAAATTATCTAAATTCATTAGTCAAAGTTTGTCAGTAATTGGTTCTTTGGCTTTTAAAAGCAGTGTGGAAACCTATAGCAGATTTTTCACATTTCAATAATTAATACAGAGGAAAAAAATGTATCAAATATTGTTTATTTTTTCAAAGAGTTGCATATTTAATGTAATAACATATCAAAAATTATTATATTTTAATGCCATTTTTTATTTTTTTTTTTATTTTTATTCATTCATTAAATTTTTAGCTTGTAAGTTATTTAATTTAGAAATAATAATTCTACAGTTAATAAAATTAATTTAAAAAATCTGAGTACAAACAGAAAAAAAATATAAGTAAAACAATTTCACATCAGTATATTTAAATTATAAATATATTTAAAAAATATATAAAAACACATCTATATATATATATAAATATAGTAACTACTTAATTAATTTTTTAGATAGTCAAAATTAAAAATATTAACAATTTTAATTATTAATTATTTTTGTCCACCCAATTATAATTAATAATTATAATTGCCTAAATTTAAAAAGATAATAACCCAATGTAATATATTATACATGTTTGTTTCTAACCTTTTATGTGGAGTAACTATTCTTTTATTTATATATATATATATATATATATATATATATATATATATATATATATATATATATGATTTTATTATTTGAGTCTTGCATGTATATTTGTATAAAATGAATTGTGTAATTGTTGTTCTAATTTGAATGTAATTTCTTTTATTTTTAATTTATCATAATTGTTTTATTCGTATGTGTAAATATTAATTGTAATTGCTGAGTAAAAATATATTTATTATTTTGTGCTTCAATATAAAATTAAGATTTAAAGAAATAATAAAATGCTTAATTAAATAAATAAAAAATTTACCTTAATTGTAAAAGAATAAAATAAATAAATTATAATATGGAATGGAATGATAGTTTCACTCAGGAAAGGAATTGAAAGTTAAAAACTTTTTTTGATTAATTAACATAAATTGTAAACTCAAAGTTTACATTACCTTTAAATTCTGAGTTTACATTTTTATACTCTATAAATTTAATATTTAAAGCAATTTTAAACTCAAAGTATTACGTTAATTATAAATTTTGAGTTTTACATTGAGATTAACTGTATAACAGTTTACATAGACTGAAACTGAGTTTACATTAAATTTTCTTCAGTTTATTTCACCCTTTTAAAACCTAATTATTGAATTTAAAAAATGGTGCCTTCATTTGGTTATTAAAAAGTAAACAATTTATGATGATGAATATTTTTTTATGTTTATTTATTCAGTTTTATTTACTTAAAATAAATAATTAAGAAATTATTGAATATTCAAATTTAAAAAAAATTGGTTTTAAATTAACAAAAAATATATAGAGAGAGGTAACATAAAAATTATCTCTTAGTATGTAATCAACTTCAGGGCGATCCCTATTATGATTATGTGAAAGAAGAAAAAAAAAAAACGATTAGAGATTTGATGAACCCAGATATTCTCAGCAAAATAATAAACTCTCAGCAGAATATCTCGTAGTCTGAATTATTTGAGAGCTATTTAATTTATTAAAAGTTGCGAATGATTTAGATTTTTAGATTATGATAAACTCTCTTGATAATGATCATTCAATTAATTCCTAACATTACGATTGATCCAATCACCAATCAGATAATTGGATATTTTCAATCAAAGAACATTAGGATTTACCTAATCTCAGAACTTTGAAATTTGCTTATCTCAGATCATCTGTATGTGCTCAGTCTCAGAACATTGATTGGGATTGATTCAATCTCTTCCAAAAGAGTGATCTAAATTCACCAGATTCTTTACACAGAAGCCTTTACTGTATAACAGAATGCCTGAGAAAAAGTTGAAGTTAAATGAGACAAATTCTCAAATATAAATATATATATATATATATATATATATATATATATATATATATATATATATATATATATATATATTTAGTTTAAAACTTATATAAATATTAAATAAAAATAAATAACAATTGTAAATTAATCTATTTTGTAGTAAGAAACAGTAATTATATTAATTAACAATAATACGAAGCCCCTATTATGTCTTTATGAAGCCCATTAACATAAAAACTTCTTTTTTAAAAAATTAAGCTCTATTGTTATTTTTTTGTTGATGTAAAAAACGATGCAGCTAACATAATTTTAATTATTAAGCTGAATAAATTTATGTTATGTTGATTTATTTTATTTTATTTTCCAATTTTTTTCCACATTATATTATCATTTTATCTTCTTTTTATTTGAGTATTTTTTATTTGCTTCCATGATAATCCTATATTAAGGGCTTAAACTTTTTAAAAAAATTAAATTTGTTGTAATAAACTGGCATATTTAAAGGAGTAAAAAAGTTTCTAAGTTCCTGCGAATTCGAATCAGTCATAATAGTTGTATGACAATGGATATTTTACAGCTCTTAATAGCTGGTTGGAGTTAGATTTCAATTATGCTTCTTAGCCAGCATTAATATTTTTTTATTTAATTTAAAGTCAATAGCAATCACACTAAAATTGTCCACATAATTTACAAAAAATTTGTTACAAACCTTTTTATCAAAATGCTATTCATTGATGAAATTCAATCAAGGTTTATTGTGCAGCAATAACTTACCTTAAGTTCAACTTTAATGTTGAAATAGTTTAATTAAATAACATTTCCAATAGGTAATCTTCTTGATAAACAAGTAACAATTACATAAATATAAAATGGTGCCACATCCTAGTGTTAATGATTACCAGATAACTAACTACCTCCATAGTGTACCGGCCCTTGGAGGGCCTAGGCCTTTCAAAGGGCTTGTACAACTATATGTGTAATGGCTGAATTGGGGTTAGTGTGTCTCTCTATCAGCTGTGTAAACCTTGCTAATGACATACACAAGCAATTAGTCTTAACTTCTTATTAGCAATTATAAGATGAAAGGTGATCCCTCAAAAGTTACTAAATAGCAGTTTTAGGAGGTACCCATTTATATAGCGATGCTGGGTTAAGACTGAGCAAGGGTGCCTGGTCCAGGAATTCACGCCCGATGCTGTTTAATTTTATTGAAAAGAGAGACAACTGCTCTCATAGAAGAGCTACTGTTTACCAAGCTACTGTGGCCTAAATGTTTACCAGATAGTACATTAATAAGAAACTATTTTTGGATAGAGATTTGACTAGCAAGTATAATTTAATATCAAATTGTAGCCCAATTTCGATCAATCTTTATAATTCCACACAACCTTTTCGCATGGATCTAAATACATTGTAGTTTTGAAAGAATGAGAGGAATCTCTACTATCCACTACTTTGAAGATATAGACTCAAAGCATATTTACTATTTATATCAGGAGGCTGTATTTGTTATTGCACCAAGAAAAAACAAAATTAATATAGCCCATAATATGTGTAGTTTTAAATATGTGTACAGTAATACCCTGGACTTATGAATTAGGTGGGACCTCAAAGTATACAGTAAGTCGAGAAATGTACCTAAATACATTCATAATTTTTGTAAAAAAGAAACTCTTTTTTTTTCTCCTTATGGTCTATTGGATACTCAATAATAGCTCAAGAATTCACATTCCAAACAAGTTTCATCAAACACCATATTTGAACCCCTTAAGGTCATTTTCAAGCTTTTTACAGCAGATTCCAGGCATTTACATCTCTTTATCACTATTCCTATTGACATAGATTCAAGTTCTCTCGAGAATTACAGCGAAAAAATGTTTAATATGTTTGTATATTTTAAGATGTGAATTATGTATTGGAATAGTGAGAAAGAAATGTGAATGCCTGGAATCTGGTGTAAAACGCTTGAAAATGAGCCAAAGGGTTTGGAATATAGCATTTGATGAAACTTGTTTGGAATGTGAATTCTTGAACTATTATTGAGTACTCAATAGACCATTACTAATTATAGAGGGTGATAAACTACTAAAGGTGCATTCTTAACTGTGTACTTGACAACAAACAAAATTATCTACGATTGTTAGATTTAAATAATAAATATAGAAAAAATAAACTTGCTGTATGTAAGTTCGTATCTCTCTCTTGATAAAGATGGCATTAATTCTTGAGTTGTATTTTTTGCCAAATTAATTATTTCTGGAGGAGTATTATTCTCCACATTTTCGTCAAAGTCACTTGATTCACTCATTGTTTTTCACTAAAAACTCGATATAAACAGTTACTTTAATAAAAGAACAGCAAATTAGTTTTGTTAAATGTAAACAAACTCGCTAATCGTGCGTAAAGCTGAAGAATTCCTCTACTTTACCGCGTTAGCGTGGTAAAGAAGAGGAATTCTTCAGAACTATGAGACGCGCATGCGCAATGAATACAAGTACGTAAATAATCACTTTCTACGCATCTAAACAGAGATATAATGTTTATATTTCGTATCAATCGTAGATAAACAAAATTACAGGTTCTCATTGACAGACATCGTCGCATCCTCTGCATTGACAGGATGAGCTTATTCAAATCAAATTTATAATTGTATATGAAACTTAGTTACAGCAAATGTCTTTATATTTTCAATAGTCCTTACTTAGCCTGCATGTTTTCATTTATTTATTTTTTATTATTAAAAAATGCAAACAATTATTCTTATTTATGGTGCTATTCTTCAGCAAGTTCTTTCTTATCTACCCATTTGACCAAAACAGTATTTGGTAAGAGTAACATTATCACTGAATAATAAATGGATATGGAATTTAATGATAATAATAAATTTATATTTAGACATGGTTCATTGCCTAAATTGTTATTAATTGACAACTATTATTATAATACTAAACGAATCGGTTTACAAATCATTACAAAACAAGGGTTGACATCCCCTTATACCCTCTAGAAAATGTATTAGTTTCGCCGAATTATCATATTTGACTATAAAATGCTAGATTTTCCAGCAATGATTATGTCTTTTAGCTAAGGAGCATATTGAGCAGTGTCGTGCAATAAGCCCAGGACAAAGCAGCTCGAAAGAAAAACAAAAAAAACAACTGCGTGGCACAGTGTTTGAGCCCAGTTTTGCGGAACAGTTTAATGAAGGTAGGGGCCATGTTGTGTTAAACTTCCTCCACCAAAGCAGATAAAAACTAAAATAACAAAAACTGTCTTGCACAAGTGAAGCATGTCACACAGTTTTTCTTTCAGATAGATCTACAAGTGGTGGCCAGGACTATGTTTGCAGTACTGAGCTGTGTCTCAATTTGTGAAGTCTTCTATATTTCTCCTGTTCACAAAAACTTCCTAAGCTTCTTAATACTTCCTAATAACTCTTTTCTCCTTATGACTTCTAGTTCTAATATTTTGTTAACAAGAGAGGTACACTTTCTTAGCACACTGAAATATGTAATTTGGAATACCTTTATTGTCTACTACGGCAAACCCAATTGTTATTGTCGTACCCTAAATTTGTTCCTGCTGGTCAAAGGTGACACTTTGAAAGCATCCTACTAATTTATAATAGAGTTGGGACAACCGAATGAATAAGTCGATTCGAGAAAAAACAATCGACTGAATTCAATCGACTGAAAACAGTTTCATAGCGAAAATAGGGTATACGAATAAAAGTATAGACCGAGACTGAACCCGCAAGTCGAATGTTTCAGTCGGATGTTTTTGTTTTTAATTTAAGAGTGGTAGGGGAAGGGAACAACGGTGAAGGGCTCAGAGCTGAGGAGGGGTGAGAAGATGCATGACACTCGTTATCTCGTTATACATGTCCGAATTACAACCCCAAACTACAGACTAATATATCCACAACCGAATGCATGAATATTTTAAAACAACCAATTAGTCGACTGTTTTCAGTCGATTGGTTCCCAATGCTAATTTATAACAGACACTAAGACTTCTAGCAACCAACTAGACCCACTATTAACATATCTTCGCCTTCAATAAAATCATTTTTGATATTTATACCTTTCGAAGTGTTGTTTCAGCTCTTTCACTCATAGAATGAATCACATCTTCGCTATGCATCCTATGTCAACTTTACTCATTCAGCATTGATGATGGAGCTATTACTCTCATAGACATGATATTTGTCACAAGTCAGCTATAGAATAGAACTTTAAATACGCAAGCCTGAAGTAAACAAGTTAGAGATGGGTATAATTTATCCTGGATACATCTTGTTACTGACTGACAGATAACCCCTTATCTGACATTTCAAGATTTCTTACTTATTTTACATTAATCATTTGTTTATATTAGCACATTATTAAAATAATTGTATTTTATTTTATTTTTATTTTGCATTAATCTGTTCACCCTTTTCTAGCTATTTATTCCTTTAGGCATCAATTATATAAAATACATTCTTTTTTATATTACCTATATATTGTTATTATTATCCAAATTAAAATATTCCGCTCAATAATAAAATATCTTTTTTAATAAAAGTAAATGATAAGACCAAATTTGGAATAAATAAATAAAACTTGAATGAATAAGAAAGAATTAAAAAATTTAAAAATTAATTTAAGTTTAAATGTAATTAGTTATGAAATAAAACTATTTGAAACTTTGCATAGACAATTAAACAATTAAAATAAACTGAATCTTAAAACTTTAATAATTAATATCAGAAATATATTAAAGTCCTTGTTAATATTGTGTAGTATTTCTCAACTGAACTCAATTGAACAAAATAAAAGTGGAAACATAGCTGAATTTAATTGCATGAAATGGTTTTAAATTATAGGAAATATATATTCAAAAATCATTCTATAATATTGTAATAGAAAAAAATAATTAATTTGATTATTTATATTTTTGTTTCTCTTTTACTTTAAATCAAATTATAATTATTATTTACTACGGGAACCAGACAGTGAAAAATACACTCCCGAAAAATACGATCCCGGCGCGGGAGTGTATTTTTCACTGACTTTTTCCCGTAGTAAATAATAATTATAATTTGATTTAAATTAAAATTTAAACTTTCCGTAGTATGAAAACTACCAAAAACTTAAAATTGATTCTCTTTTACTTTCAAATTGATTTTATAGGTATGATTTTAAATAATTTTTATTTATCAAAGCAGCTTTCTTGGTTTTCCGCTGCAAGGCACTGATCGTGGTTTTGCAAAGGCCGAAAGCTACTGTGATAAATAAACAATTATTTTATTAGGAGAAACAGTTTCTTAAAATCCTCCGAGATGACCTATTTCAGCCTAGAGATAGGGTTCTATTTCTAAAATTTAAATTCAATTTCTTGATTCTTTATTACATGACAGTATCAATTTACTCTATATATTTTTACTCAAAAAAGTAAAAGAGTTGAAATTGTAATAAAATGTGTTGAATAACTATTTTTAAATTAATAAAAATTTATTTATTTTAAACCTAACAATAAATTTATTGAAAAATTATTATTTAATACAGAATAAAATTATTTCTTCATACTTAAAGAATTAAGAGCGTTAAAAGATCAAGACAACTCTAGAATCAAAAGAAATAGGAATAAGGAATTAATTAATAACTTCAGAATAAAGACAATTTATTACTCCTTTTTTATTTTTACTGTTAATCATTAATTTTATTTATTTATGAAATAATAAATAAATAAAAGTACCATAATTGGTTTATTTGTTTATATTAGTCATTATTCTATTTGATTTAATTTATTGTAATAATTTTTTTTTAAACTGTAAATTTTTCAGTGTGACAATCGCCATTTTTAATAATTTATCAATGAAATAATTCTTTATTTATATGTTATAAACTAAACTACTCCATTATGTTTAATTTAATTTTTTTTATGTGAGTAATAATAATAAAATTAGCTTTTATTTTCTTTTCTTTTTACTTTCAAATTCAAAGTGAGATTTTTTATTTTCAAAAAACAAAATGATAAATAATAAAAGAGAAACTGTGAGTTAATATAAATTATATTAATTTTTCTTGTTAAAATAGTGTTGTTTTTGATTACCATTTTGTCATTGCCATCTTTTCTATCTTCACATGATGAACACGCCAAGTGTCTACCAAGTCAAAAGAAAAAAAAACAACAAGTGCGTACTGTTGGAACGCCGAGAGAATGTGTGTGGAAAAGTCCATCTTGGGTCGAAGTTTCACACTTACTATCAACTTAGCTTCGAGATATATAGATGTTCCTCTCTAGGGTAGAACCTTTAGGAGTTACGGTCTCTACTACCTTGCAATATTATACTTTACACTCAATAGAACTAGTCACCATTTAACCTAACTCTCTTTCATTTCTTTTTATGGTATTCTACCAAATGAAAATTATTATTAAACATTATTTTTAATATTTGTTGATGCATTATTAGAAAATAATAAGTCATATTATTTTAACTTATGTTTGCTATCAAAGTAATATTTTAAAACTCATGCTATCTCACTAATTTTAAGCAGTACTGTTAACTTTATCTGTATCTGTATACTAAATATTAATAGGGCATGAGCTACTTAACGGGTCGGTAACTTGATATCTACACTCAAGCACTTTAAATTTACTCCCAGAATTCATATTCTCAGCTTATTACTATCCATTTTAGTGCCGAGTTTATTGTTTAATTATCAAAGACACATTTTGAGGGGGGTCGGGGGGTCCACCCCGGAAAATTTTGTAAATATGACCCCTCAAATCAGCGTTTTTATGCATCTCTGAGGTGAAGTTTCTCTTTGACATGAATTGGTAAAACTGCATTAATTGGCCCAATGATTTCGTACTGACCGATATACTTCGTTTATTTACTATTCCTTTTTACAGGATTATGTAGTATCTCGATAAATTCAGTGTTTTATTAATTTGTTACACAAATTAAAAATACTACTACTACTATTAAAAATACACGAAATGTCATGTTTTATAGGGTAATGATAGAAGGTTATTGTTAGGTCAGGTCAAAAAGTACTAAACTCAACCTTAACTTACCATATCCTTCCATACTTTTCCCTAAAATTAAAAGAAATTGAATGTATAGAGATGCTACAACCGAAATCGTTTTTTTAATGTAAAAAGGAACAGTTTGAAAAAAAACCAAATTAAATTGGACATTTAAATATAGGTGGGGCACATAATGAAGATTTACCCCACAGAATAAATAACAAAATCGTCATCATTTTGAAAAGGGGGAGAAAACACTAGGACGTTAACTCACTTAATTTTATATGGAGCGGGCTATCTTAAACATAAAAAAAAAAATCTATATTTTATAACTTATTTATTTGACTTTTTTATAGCGAGGGGCCCCGCGAAAAGGTAGTTAGGTATTAGGCTCTACCATGTAAACTAAATTCCTGAATTTTATATTTCTAATATTTCATGTTTTGTACATGGCACGGGGCCCCGCGGGCAATCTTTACTATGAACTATAAATATGCCTGTAAAGTATAAGTATTTTATTTTAATTTCCTATGGCGCGGGGCCCTGGGAGTTTCTCTGACGTTAATGATACGTTGTCCCGAATGTAAGCTTTCAATTTTTCACAAGTCTTAGAAGTCAACATTAATGACATAGAACTAATGACCAAGAAATAATGCTTATAATTATAAAGTACCCAATTAGTACTTGTACCTAGTACAATCAATTAGAAATATATATATAAATTTATCATAAAAATAACTTCTCCTAGGCTGGAAACAAACCCGGGCTCTCTTCCGTATTTTCTCAGGACTAGATTTTTCCGGGGAAAAAGGCTTATATCGTTAGATTCTTATTTACATTTTAAATTTTTTAATAAAAATCGTCGGAACTATTTTTGAGAAATAATTTTTTTTCACGTTTTTCCAGAGTCTTGGGGAGTAGCGCCTCCGAATTTGGAGCTAAAATTAATTTCTCGATTTCACCTCAGGGTATGATTTTTCTGAACATGTATGCCAAATTTCGTCAAAATCGGCCCAGTAGTTTTGGCTCCAGGCATCTGCACAGACGACAGACAGACAGACAAGACAGACATTTTTTAAAAATCACTTTTTTGGACTCAGGTGTCTGGGGCTGCAATAGCTCCCCCCCCCCCCCCCCCCCCCCCCCCACCGTTCAATGTCCCATTTTGGATAAAACTTTTTTGGCCACCCAAGTGTGTAGTGTAATATTGCTAAGTAGTAGAGGTCGCACTCCTAGAGGGGACATCTATATATCTCGAAGCTAAGTGGATAGTAAGTTTGAAACTTCTACCCAAGATCGATTTTTCCACACACATTCTCTCAGCGTTCCAACAGTACCAAGTCAGCAGAAAACATTTCCTCCTTAGGCCTGCCACCTGAAAGGTGGCACTACTCTATCCTCCCCCATTACTAAGTTACATCCTTCACATGAGAGCTATCAACATGGCCACCAAGCCAGTTTCTTACCTTTCTTATGGATTGATTTTTGCTGTACTTTTATTGTTGATTATGTAAAAATGTTTACAAACCTGTTAGACTATGGCTATGTATGGGAGTGGGGTGAGAGAGATGGATAGGACATTGATGCAAACATTAGTTTCTTTGGTCCAATGTATAGTTAACCTTTCAAAGATCATTATTAGTATTGTAAGTGGCACTGATTTGTATAGTTTACTAGTAGTAATTCTCATATTATGCTGTTCAACTCTATATTTATTATCAATTTAGTTTATGGCCAAGTTTTAAGACATAGTTTTTCAATAGTCTAACATGTGTGTGTTTAACATGTCTGCATGTGTATATCTTAAGGGGTCTTTTAAGAAGCAGAGTATCTCATTGACATGAACAAAATAAATAATTAAATTAAATAAAGAATAACAAAAATTGAAATAGAAATTTATCAAAGTTCACTTAACTACCCTTCATTCTTTATTAGGGTTTCGAGGTTCGTCCGTCCGTCCGTCCGTTGCATCTTGGAGTATATCTCCCGACCTACTGAAGCAACAGACTTTAAATTTGGTATACAATTTAAACTTTTTTGCCCACAAACAGAAAAACTATTGCGGACTTAATCCCTCAAGCTTTCTGCGATCTGCGATCAATTGCGAATAGATCGCAATATTTTATATTTTTTATAATTTTCAAGTTGGGTATCATTTCAAAGGTATTGAAATGTAGATTACAAATATATATCGCGTTTGCAAAATGGCGGCCATTTTACCACCGTAAAAATTAAAACAAACACAAAATGTACCCCACTGCTCTACCCCATTAGGATAGGTCCTAAAAAATAAGGCAAAAATACATTAATATACATCTCTGTGGTCCAATGAAATTTCCGGGAGTTGATTTTAAAAAAATCGAATTTTAGAAATTTTAGGGCGACCCAAAATTTTTATTATTAGTAAATTTGACGTTGGGTATCATTTTAAAGGTATTGAAATTTGGTTCACAAAAATATATCGCATATCCGTATAATAATATTAATATATATCCCCCAAAAAATTAAAACAAAACGCAAAAAAAGTCCCCCCCCCTGCTACCCCATTAGGACAGGTCCTAAAAATAAGGCAAAAATATGCATCTCTGTGGTCCAATGATATTTCCGGGAGTCAATATAAAAAAGTGAAATTTTAGAGGGTTTTAACTATGGAGCCCAACTATTTTTAAAGTGAAAATTCGAAGTTTGGTATCATTTTAAGGGTATTGATATTTGGTTCACAAAAATATATCGTATATCCGAAATGGCGGCCATTTTACCCCCAAAAAAATTAAAACAAAACGCAAAAAAAAATATCCTCCCCCCGCTACCCCATTGGGACAGGTCCTGAATAAAGGAAAAATACAAAAATATGCAACTCTGTGGTTCAACGATATTTCCGGGCGTCTATATAAAATAGTCAAATTTTAGAAATTTTAGGGGGTTGTAACTATGAAGCCCCTTTTTTTTATTTGAAAATACGAAGTTGGGTATCATTTTAAAGGTATTGAAATTAGGTTCTCAAAAATATATCGTACTTCCAAAATGGCAGCCATTTTACCTCTAAAACCTTTTAGTAACTTGCTGGCAACTACTTGACGGGATTTTTTTTATTAGATATACTGAAACATGCGGAACAGATATGTGTTGCAGTATAGTATAACAATCAAATATAAATAACGTATTTATTTAAGAGCATGAAATATCAGGGTCCATTTCTGTTTCAGTCTTTTCTGTCAATGGCATATTATTCCTGATTTCCTGGTGTTAATTTAATGCAGTGCTGTAAAATGTACGTGAAACACTGATGACCACTTCTACGACTACAGATTTTATAGTAAAATGTATACAGATAAATAGGTAAATGTATGGCGTCTGGTGAATTTTATATTGCTAGTTCATTAAATTTTAACATAAACAACAACAAAAAATTTACAATTAAGAAATGACTTTCAATACGTGAATATACAGGGTGGTCCAAAAGTCTCCCCCCCCCCCTCTTAAATTTTGAACGGTTTGAGATAAATTAATGAAACTTGGAGGATCTCTACCATGCAAATTCATGCAATCACCCACTAGGGGCAACCACCCACTTTGCCCCCAGGCCACCCAACTTCAAATTGGAGTGTATATTTTTGATAGCATATTTGGATTCTACGGTGAAAAATAATAAACTTTTACTTGAAACTATTTTTTCTATCTCCAATATTTTTCCCCCTGTAGGGGGGCAAAGATAGCAAAATATCCCTTTCGAAATAGTAAGAAAATAACACTTAGATCGTTATAAAATCTAAACGGTTTGAAATAAAGTAATGAAACTTGGGGGATCTGTACCATGTAAAGGGAAGTGCGTAATCATCCACTCGCGTACTAGGGGCAACCACCATTTTGCCCCCAGGCGCTGAAATCTACCCTTTTTATAGCTTTGCCCCCCTATGGGGGGAAAAATATTGGAGATAGAAAAAAACGTTAGAAGTAAAATATTTTTATTTTTTGCTATAGAATCTAAATCTGCCATCAAAAATATACATTCCAGGTTAAAATTTTTATGTTAGGTGGTCTGGGGGCAAAATGGGAGGTTGCCCTTACTGCGCAATTGCATAAAAACAAACTTCCCTTTACATGGTACGGATCCCCTAAGTTCCATTAATTTATCTCCAACCGTTTAGATTTTACAACGTATTATCATACGTTGTATGATAACCCTTACTATCGTAAGGGTTATTTTGCTATCTTTGCCCCCCTATAAGGGGCTAAATATTGGAAATAGAAAAAAAAGTTTCAAGTAAAAGTTTATTATTTTTCACTGCAGCATCCAAATATGCTATCAAAAATATACACTACAATTTGAAATTTTGAAGTTGGGTGGCCTGGGGGCAAAGTGGGTGGTTGCCCCTTGTGGGTGATTGCATGAAAACAAACTTCCCTTTGCATGGTAGAGATCCCCCAAGTTTCATCAATTTATCTCAAACCGTTCAAAATTTAAGAGGGGGGGGGGCGAGACTTTTGGACCACCCTGTGCATATATATATATATATATATATATATATATATATATATATATATATATATATATATATATATATATATATATATATGTATGTATAAAACACATGTTTATAAATCCATCATAAGCGAATTTTCACAATACTTTCTCTCTTTACATGAAAAATAAAAAAAAATAAAACGTAGTATATGAGAAAGCATAAGAATGTATTATAACGTCGGCTGTTTTATCGGATTTAGTAAGATATTTTTTTTTTTTTTTTAAATCCATTTAATCTAGTGTTTCTCAAGGAAAATAATCTAATGAGAAAAGGTCAAAGTTCGTTCTGATTAAAATAGAATTCGTAACGGGGAATCTTTTCCCTTAGACGTTTTAGCGTCGTAACGTTTTATAAGTAACTAGATGTGCATTGAGCTAGTGGTCTGGAATACTGGCGAGAGTAGTGGGAGAAGCGATGAGACGTTGCCTCCGCCACTGAAACCTGCCCCTAGCGGCCACGACACTGAAATCTGACGCAGGCTTTATCTCAACTCACTGCGGTACTAAACCCCCCTAGTCAAGATAGGCTCAGTCAGTTACCGGATCGTGAAAAGATATCCTCTCCTACGGTCCCCAGTCCTTTTATTATCGCAATCTACGACAAGAAAGAAAAAAATCAAAGCCAGTGCCATACATAAACTAACCATATCGTTTTAAATAGTCATATATTTTAAATAGTTCGCCAATATAACAACAACAAAAAATTATTTTTCACACTTCAATCTACAATTTCGTTATAAAAAGAATTTTGTGTTATTCTTTTTTCAAAATTTATCAACGTTTGCCTAAATCGAACATAAAATAAACAAAAAGGTATTTCATAATTTATTCATAGATCTATTATTTTTTTTTAATATAATTTATCTTACGATTAAAAAGAAAAATATACCTTTGTATCATTTGATATAGCTAACAAATATTTATAAGTACATATACCTTATAAGAGAAGAACTTTTACTTTTAATAATTATAATCCTTCTAATGACAATGACCGAGTTATCATTTTTAAAACTATTTAATTAACTTATTCGCCTAAACAGATTAGTTTTTAATATTTAAATATTTATATGTTTACGTTTGCTTGAGGTATATTCATTAGAGAAGGCACGCTGCCAAATACTTGAGTAAATATTCTAATATCTTGAGAATTAATGCAGCCCCGTGTTATTTTTATTTTATTGTTTCCTATAGCTTTGTTTGTTTATTTTATTTCTTTTATTTGCCAATGTTAGCTATCAAGGTTTATTTTAATGGAATTTGTTCTACGGATAAGGAGAAAAAGAATATTGCGTTGAAGCAAAAATAATATTAACTATTGTCATAATGTTTTCATAGAATAAGTACGTCTTCGTTTTTATAAAGGGAAATAAAAAAGGCTCAAGCCAACTCTAACAAACTTCGCATTGTACCTTGTACCCAATATTGCGTGTCTTTTACAATTTTTCCCTCCGGGAAAGCGACTCACATGGGTTCCATTATAGAATTTAAACTAACTATAGATTAATTTACTATATTAATCTAATTTTAATATTTGTTATTGATTTGGGTCTTGGCAAAACTGTTTCACGGAATTAATTAAACAATTTTGTGACAATAAAACTAATTTATTGTTGTACCGTGCAGCACTATGCAACAATAACGTTGCATTTGTTGCATGCATGTTTGCAATGCTTTGCCAAATTCAGTTTTTATTCCATGAATACCTATGAAGTATAATAGGTCTTCAATAATATTATTGTGATTATTATTCAACTAATTTTAGATTTGGCTATATATTACGTAATCTTTTAACGTAATATATTTGTTTTTTATTTACAGTAATGAAATAGAACGGAGTTTTCAGTTTGCCTTATGTCAAGTGAAGCTCCCGTCATAATTAGATATTTTTCTCAATTCAATATTAATCCTGGTTGCACAGTTATATTGATTTTGTTTTTGGCCTAGACGCTGTTAGGAATCGAATTTGAAAGAATAAAATCTTTAGGTACCTTCAGAGACGTAATCTTTAGGTATCTTAAAGTTTTCAGTCAAACAATTAAAGTGTTACGTTTTTTTATGTTAGTATCTATTTAATTATTTTGTTAGAATAATTAATTTATAAAGAAACTGATGCTTCTACATTATAAACAAATCTTAAATCTTCTTGGAGTATTTTATCGTGAAAAAGTCATATTTAAAAGCTTGGAATCCCTACAGTTTACGTCTTAAGTACAGAAAGAAAAGTATACCAAATCAACGTAAAATCATCATAAGCCAAATACATATTGGTGTGTAATAAAATCTTGGTTTTATTGCATACATATTCCTTTTAAAAAGTATTTAATATTTTTATACGAATACAAAAAAAAAAAAAATAAATAAAAATGTTTGATCAAGGTTATACAAAATCAATTTTAAGACAACTTGATTTTAAATTGATGTTTACACTTTTCTTTATCAGCTGTTTTCTTCTTTTTAACTTCCCCTGATAACGATTATTATTACAGTTGATGATAAACAGTCGGGCTTAGATACTGAATGACGGCAATAGACATAGATAATGAACGTAGGTAGTGATTTTTTAAAATCAATAAATTAAAACAATTTTCGTACCAGCCGTCTAATAACAGATAAGCAGTACTGATAAACAGATGCCCTGCAAACAGAGGTATAAAAATCGAGGTTTAAAAAAATGTATCTCTTATAAGACTTTGAAATGTTAAAATACAAACTTAAGTCAGTAGGTCAAATAACAACAAAGGTTTTTTTTTAATTTATTTATTCGTGGAAAGAAAGCTTTTATCAATAAATTTCTTTAGTAGACAATATTATGACTACTATTTTTAAAAAAATTAAAATAAGTAAATTAAAAGAATGATATATTACACATGTGTGATGTTTGAATGTGAAAACAAATAGAAGCACTGATGTTTGCAAACAATGTATTACAAACGGCAGGTTACACTATTTACTCGCGAACGTGATAAGGACAGTAAGAGCCTTGTCAAGGCTAACATCAATTGCACCATATATCATACATCACCTTACAAAATGGGACTCAATCTCTGTCCGGAGACCAGTTAGTATGTTTCATCCTCGGATAATGAATGTCAATGGGAAATGAATGGGGTTTCCTGCTCGAGGAATTTAAGTAAATTTTAATGGAATAGACGGAAAACGTTGGTGTTGATACATATAACTAAACACCCAAACAAACAAATTCCTGGTTCTTTTTGACTAAGATTAGACTCACTAGGAATAAAAGTCAGTAGGAATTAAAAGTCATCCTTCTGCGACTCTTGTACATTTATTCATATGTGTATTAAGAATCAAAGATCCTAATTTGCAGTACTATCTTTCAACCTGTCTAGACTCTTAACCAAAGGGATCAAACTTAGGATAGCGCTAAGCGCTTTAATTTCTATACCCTTTAATACAATCAAACTATTTTGGGTTTACGTTTTAATATCCGTGCCACAAAGGTTTTTAAGTACTAACTGTTTTTCATTAGAAGAAGCGAAACAACGCGAATTCTACTAGAAATTATTGTTGTAACGAGGAAATAGCTTATGCACTAAATTTTGAAACATCCTGTTGACTGTTGAAAACTTACTATAAAGCACCAATTTGGCCTAAAAAAAAATCGTTTAATAACTTACTGCTTTCTGAATTCTATGATTCTCAACCCATTCAATGCGGGTGGATCCACTGTGGATCCATGCCGTGCTAACGTGCCTGGCGGGTGGATCCACAGTGGATCCAAGCCCTCTTTTTCAGCCCTCTGTAGCTCTATTCTCCGTGCCTCGAGTAGAACTATCTTGCAAGGCTCCGTCAGGCCCGCTCACGTTTGTATCCACAGTGGATCCAAACTTTTTTTTTTTTTTTTTATTTATTTTTAAATTAACTTTTAAAATCGTTTAGATATATACGGTAACTAAGGTAGGTTCATGAATTGGATTACGCATTGAATGGGTTTCAACATCAAATACAATTTTGTCTGTACATTCAAAAATTTTAAAATGTTGTTTATTCCGGGAATAAACAACAGTCGTTTTTCTACAACAAAACAAATAATTAACAAAAGTAATTTTTCCGGGAAAAATCAAGTTTCCGATGGATAAAAAAAAAATCGGTCCGAGACAACTCAGACAAACTTTCTCATATACGAGTTCATAATTACTTTGCCCAGTGTTTCCATTTATTAGTTTTCAAATGTACATTTAAATATTATTTAACACTTCATCAAAATGTATCATAAAAATAACTTCTCCTGGGCGGGGAATCGAACCCGGGCTCTCCGTCCGCGTTTTAAGCTAATTTCTCAGGAACTAGATTTTTCCCGGGAAAACGGCTTATATTGTTGGATTCGTATTCAAATGGACTACATTTAAGAATTTTTTAATCAATATCGTCGGAACCGTTTTTGAGAAATAATTTTTTTTTCAGGTTTTTTCAGAGTTTTTAGGGGTAGCCCCCCCAATTTAGAGCTAAAATTCATTTCTCGATTTCGCCTCGGGGTATGATTTTTCTGAACATGTATGCCAAATTTCGTCAAAATCGGCCCAGTAGTTTAGGCTCTAGGCGTCTGCACAGACGACAGACAGACATTTTTTAAAAACCACTTTTTTGGACTCAGGGGACCTCAAAACGTGTAAATCCATCAAAATCTCAAAATCGAATTTTCGCGCCATCACAATACTTTCTCTTTATATGAGAAAGTAAAAATTGATTTAGCTGAAAATTGAAAACGAAGTGTAAACTATCACCTGTTAAATGTGGACACCTTTTAAATGTGTTAAAAAATAATTTGATTAAATTAGATTTTATAGGATTTAAATTCAGTCTTACTATTATATATATATATGAATGTCTTGTTCGAGTTTGTCGTACAAATTTTACGATACAAACCTCTGGTAGACCAAGCTAGTGTTTCCGAACGTACCCTGAGTTATTCACTATCAAAAATAGGGTTTAGATACATCGACAATCGACATTGATCTCCCAACTTGAAAGAAAGATCGCTGCTTTCCAAAATTTTTTCTTCAAGTTTAAAGAAAGGTCACCGTTTTAGCAGGCATTTTTTCGATGTTTCTTCAGGCCAGCATCGTTGTTTGCAAAAAATCGATGTCGGTGTCCCAACCCCAATCCAAAACAAAGAAGATCGTCTTTCACAATCATAAGTTTCTAAGCTTACAACTTCTAAACGTAAAGTATACTACTGTCTTAATATGGTTTGTAAAATAAGTAGGGAGTATCCTTGATTTATAAGAGGTTTTAATCTAGAATCTAGGTAGAACATGTGTAGGAATGGAAGGAGGGGTATAATTGCCTCCCTCTCACTTAACGTCACTGACCTTACAAACTTGTTTATTTGTTTAAAAACCTCATTATCACCATTTATATTTACGTCATATTTGCCATGATGCTTCAAACAGTCTATACATTATTTATTAAAGCATTAAAAATATCCTGTATGACCTTGTCCTGAAGATACTTATTTAGACTTTATCCTGTTATGAATTAAACAATAAAATTAGTAGCATATAAAACTCGTATAGATATGTTTCTCTAATACAAACTAACGTTTTATTATATTGTATTATTGTTAGTCTAAAAAAGTTTTAATTAATTAGATTTTAATAACTTTTTAATTATTATTTGTAACTATAAAAATAACCTGTTCAGCATTGTTGTTTTTATAGCAATAGTTTATCTATATAATATAAAAGTCAACATATTATTTGTGTGTGTGTGTATGTTCTTTATACAAATCTACAGTTTTAGTCCGATCTCGATGTAAATTTGCACACTTGGCCTTCAAAGCAAGGGGAAGGTCAGTGTCTACATGCATTTTCGAGGGGATTGAGACCAGACCAATATTCTAAAGTTAGGAAGTTAATACTTGAGAAAGAGCTCTTATTTTTCTGGATGTAAGCATAAGCATGTATATTAATAAAAGATAATTGCCAATTTCAGCCAGTTGCCAATAACACGGGGGGGGGGGGGGGGAGTACAAAAGGAAAACACCGCTGCTTTTCCCGGAAAGTTATATTTTAAGAATTTTTCTTCAGTAGTCGGAATCAATTTTGGGATATTAGCAAATTATCTTATCAAAGGGGAGGGGGTATAGAGATAAGGGCAAGGGATAGAATCTAGATATTATCGCTTAGTAAAATAATTTAAATGTTTCTTGATGGAATTTTATAAACCCCTTTAAATTGAAAATAACACAATCCGTAGCGAAGCACGGGTATCCAGCTAATAGCTTATATAATATGAAAGTAGAATTTAATAAATGAGAGCCATAAATAAATCCATTTACCCCAAAATAAAGTGCAACTTCAATTAACTAACTAACTAATTATGTGGCACAACAGTCTGTGGATGGCATATGCCTGCCAAAGGGCGCATACAACTAAATATGAAATTGATGCAACGGGGTCAATGTGTCGATCAATCAGCTGTATAAATCTTAAAATTGGTCACAACAAGCAACTTGAATTACACTGATTAATAAGGATAGTTACCTACACACCTGAATCTTTTACTGATTATTATTTTCGAAACAATGCAAATGTCAAAGCGTGTTTTTTAAAAGTCAATGTTAATAAATTATACCATTAATATTTTAAAATAGTTATTATTGTTTCTGTTTTAAAAAGCTATACATAATTACTACTAATGAACAAACATGTTCATGTAGATTGTAGATTAAAACCCTCCTAAAAGAAACCAGTAGAAATTAGTTTATATATATAAAAATATGTGAAACTTGAATTATTGATCTTTTTTCTTTTTTTTTAAATACTCGTATTCTGTAAAATGTTTTAGCAGATAACAAATTAAAAGAAGGTAAAAATTAATCAAAATGGTGACTAAACTCGACCCAGGGCAATCATTTTTTGCATTTCAGTAAAAGTGGTATAGTGAACTCCAGTGGGGCACCATAGGGGGAGGGAGGACAGAATCCTCCTCTCCCCCAGAGCCCCTTGAATCGTGTTATACTTGTATATTATAATTCAATGTTGACATTTTCTAAGCTTCCAAGTTAATACAATACAAGCGTAATTTTATCAATGAATCAATAATATTGCGCTGCTCACATGTTTTAGCGATAATTAACCGAGCGGAGCTTGGTATTTGTTTTAACTTGGAGAATCAATTGTTTGACATTTCGTCTGTCTACAAATTTGTTTGTTACGCAGTCAAATGCGGTGTTGGGGTTTCTTCAAATTTGGCATGGAATATCCTTGAAGGCATTAAAATCGATGTACCTATGGTTTTACTTCTTTTTTTTCGAGAAATTTTGGGAAGGATGTTTGATCGATGTGCTATTTTAATTATTTGATTTATTTATTTATTGAGAGCCAGCGTGGCCGAGGGGCTCTAGCCGCTCGCCTAGCTATCAATAAGTCGAGGCGACTCGAGGTCGTGGGTTGGATCCCGTGCCAGAGTCGATGCAGAGTCCCGTCTAAATTGCATCTATGAATCGCGGATGGAGCAGGGTAAATAAATTGCATCTATGGGGCACTCTTCTCCCACTCTTTGATGTGGTCCGATTGATGTGGGTCCGATCCGTGTCATGATGATGTGATTTGTATTTATGGTTCGAGGACGGAACAGGGAAAGGGACACCCCCTATGGGGCACTATTCCCTCACTCTTTGACGCACGCTTATATAGCTCTCTTATGACCACGACATACTCGCTTCGGCGGTACAATGTACAAATGTATGATGTGTGAAGTTGCTGGAACTCTCCACCACGGGGCGTAAAATGGGCCTAAAAGATGGCCTAATTGCTAGGTTCGAACAAGTGGTTCGTCCTACCCGTTCTAGTAGGAAGTACAAGATTACTACTACTATTTATTTATTTTTTCGACGCGAGGTCTACTGTTCACAGATCTAGTTTAGAATAAACATCCCCCTTCCCCAGTCACGACTTCTTCTTTTAACATTCAAACATGTATTTCGATCAAAATCCCAAAATCGAATTCTTGCACCGTGTATTCGCTGGGTGCTTTAGGTTATACCTAAACCACCAAGCGAATAGACTTCCTTCTGATTTCTGTAAATTAGCCGCTAAAACTTTCTGAGCTATCAGATTAATCAGTCTTTAACCCGGTCATTTTTTCTTTATATTTTGCCTTCCCCATTGCTGGATACGAGTTAAACTCGTAATGCAGTTGGTAAAGCATACATTAGGTAATGCTACATAAAGGAGGCCTGCCTAGAAGTCCTCTTTGCAGTTGCATCCGATGATACTTTCTCACCTTTGAAGTATGTTTTATGAAGAAAAAAAATTGAATATTTTGAAATACCTAATTAATTACTAGATAATTTAAAATCTTCTAGAATGGATCTAAGCATTCCTGACTTATATGTGATTCGAGGATTAATGGCCTCTTAGCTTTCTGGTAAGAAATCCAAGAGGCAATATAATAGTTCATACAATATAATAGGCAATATAATAGTTAATATAATAGTAATAGTTCATTTAACTACTTTAGTATTGTGACTAAGATTGATCACTGAGTCCTTCGGACGTTCTAATCCTATAAAAACCTCAATTGTATATTGTATTTATTTTTGTTAAAAAACCCCTTGGTTTTAATTGTGTTTAATATTACATTACACAAAAATACAATAATGACGTTAAATGAATACAATTAATCACAAACAACTAACAACTATATTATTTATTTTTTTTTTTTTTATTAGTATACGTTTATTAAAACACAAAATAATACAATGCTAATACAACTAACAACTATATATGTCTATAGGAATTCTACAATTCTGGTCAAGTTTTGAAATAACTCTTTATGTACATCCGGAAGTAATTGTATATAATACTTAACATGTGACTTCCACAATTTTATTGGCATTATGATTAGTAGTATAGTTTAAAATTTGACTTTTGAAAATTTCATTACAATTAAATAAAAAGTAAGGTGAAATAAAGTTTATAAATAGATTATATAAAGAAAAATATTTATAAATAAATAATTTCCTGCCACTATCAAAGTGAAGTTAAAAAGAGCAGGGAATTTTCTATGATAAGAAATTTTGATAAGAAACATAGCATTATATTATAAGCAACGTGATTTTACCATTTCTCTAAATACACCTCCATTTTCTTTCTTTTAGAATTTTTATTTACTTGAATATTTTTCTCTTTTTTTCTCTTTCTCTCTCTTTCTTTTACGTCCCAATCAACACATCATTACGTTTTTATAGAACCTGCTCGATGGGGTCATCAGTGTGAAACATGCCTCACTTCTCTGGGATTACAACTCATAAAAATGTCGGTGTTTGGACCTAGGTTTCAGGCGGTGGAGTGCGAGTACGTTAACGTTAACCACTAGGCTACACCGGTCCCCAAACTAGTGGTTATTAATTTATTATTTTAATAAATAGGACTAAAAAGATTGGTGAGGCCTTGTGTATATTACAAACGCCTGAATACACAATTCTAATACCGAAAACTTTGATCTGATAACGAAGCCAGATCTGATACGATTGACGTGAAAAAATGAAATAAAGCTTGAACCTCTAGTACTTGGTACTTGTAAACAGTGGCGTAGCTAGAGCATTGTGGCCCCCCGCCAAAAACTTTTTGGGGGCCCCTT
This sequence comes from Gerris lacustris, assembly GCA_951217055.1. Classification (NCBI taxonomy): domain Eukaryota; kingdom Metazoa; phylum Arthropoda; class Insecta; order Hemiptera; family Gerridae; genus Gerris; species Gerris lacustris. Next base: position 34,305,255 of record OX578278.1, read on the forward strand.
GCAAAACAAAATCGAATAGCAAAAAAAAACCTTTGCGTTTAGAACTGTCGCGCGGGCCCATAGTTACGCCACTGCTTGTAAATAATTTAAAATAGTTGTTCTTTTTGCATTAACTATCGGCGAATAATTTTATGTTATACATATAAAAAATGCTTGATTTGTGCTTATACACTTACACTGCTCAACACAATCAACGTATGAAAATTAATCAAATATATTTGGTTTTTTAAAGCTATTGCTGTTAGTTAATATTATGAATGAAGGTTGTTGTAGGTTCAAAGCACACGCAATAATTAACATAATAATAATGCTACTGTGTTGAGCAGGTTGTTTTTATTTAAAAATTATTAATATTTTCGCTGATCAGCATGCTAAATAAACTTATAATTTGTTTATTTATATGGTTATTTTCGCTTATTAGCTATCATGTTAAATAAAGTAAAAAAAAACACTGCTCTACTATTATTTAAATTGTTTATGTTCAAATAACCTTAAACACTGGCAATATCAAAAGTGTAAGTATGAGTTAAAATACGATACAAGTTACAAGTATAACATATAACAACAATATAATTCAGCAAACTGCATTTATACACGTAATCTCAACTTTATAATTCGTTATTACTTACAATAATTATATTGATAGAATCATTATCATAATGAGTTATCTATAGAGACATTTTACCGAGGCGTCCTTCACTTGTTATCTAATTCTCCTTTTTATAATCAATTCGTTGAATTTGAAATATATCTATTGGAATATTTGTGTGCCAAAAAATGTGTAATAAAAATCTTGAAAAACAAGATAAACAAAGTATAATAGTTGTTATCTGAGTTCTTATCAGTATTCAGCGAGGATATCTCTCCTTTTGTTTTATAACCTCTGGACTGAATATACTGTTTAGTTTTATTTTGCTCTTTATCACGTTTTAATTATTGTTATTTTCTTTATTACATATTTTAATTTTAATATAAATCAATTTTTTTCCAGAAATGTAAATTTAGTGACACTTTTTTACTCGACTAAAACGAAATTATCTCTTCTGGCTATACGTAAGTCAAACTACTAACTACTTACCGAAAAATTTTATTTGCTTTTTGTTACGTTATAGTTTAACAATAAATTTTACTAGCTTTAAATAATTTCAGTATTAGAATTGCTCGAAATGTAACGTTTAGCTTTAAAATTGAATGCATTTAATAATATTTATTGAGATTGTATGGTATTTATTCATAATAAAGATAAAACAGGTAAAGGTAATAAAAAAATGTTAACACTATATATTACTAGTTCTATTTAATCATAATTTTATGTAATCTTATATGTAAAGACAACTATTGTTAAATTTTATGAATTCTTTATCTTTATTCATTTTTTTACAAATTATTCAAATATTTGAAAGGCATTGTAAGAAAGTCACATGTTAACCCCTATTAAGTACTAATGTATAGGGTGAAAATCCAATCTGTTAAACACTACCCTAATAATCCCTTTGAGTTAAGCCCAAATAAGGCATATCCATAATTTCGAACCTCTCTAAATCGTGGCTGAGACGGCATTCATTTAGGTAGGCATTCATACCTAAATTGATATCTCTCTATTTTTATAAAAAAAATAATACAAATTTATAAAAATTAGCATATCAATAGGGACGACTACCTTACACATAGCCTCTCTAGGGTATGTCATATAGCACTGTCATAACACCGAAAATATCCGTGTCGCCAGTCCCAGACGGAACGGGTTTGTTTCACACAAAAACAATTGTCTCTTTCCTTTTATGGCTTAATATTGTCTTGATAAGCCTGCAAATTAAGTAGGAGAAAAAAGTAGCATCAAATATTATTTTTAAACAAAATGTTGAACTTATTAATTCTTTATACTTGTATAATTTATTTAAACAAGCATTCATTGAGATTATACTTTTATTGTAAAATTAATTGTATGCTTGATTGATTCTATAAATGTTTTTATAATTGCACACTTAATGTTATACCTAATTACTTACATCTACATATTATTATATAAGAGGAAATGCTTATTAAAGTTTTGATGAGGGTAAGAAATACCGTGAGGCAATAGAAAAGTTGTAGATTTCTCACGTCTACTATTTAAATAAAATTAAAAAAATATTTTAACAATGTATTTATTTGTATCTAAATTTTAAAACAAGTGAAAACTTAAATTATATATGTGTAATGGTATTTTATAAACAATGAATAATAACTGATTTCCATGAAAGAACAATTGAATTAATACCATGATTAAATCGACAATTACAACAGAATAATCTTTATTATTTTTTTCCTGTTTCTTTTAAGTCCCACGATCAATCAGAGACGGATGGAGGCACCGGGTAGACGGGAAATTTACCGAAGCACCACTACGCCAATTATAAAAAAGAAAAATTGGTCAGACAATTCTAAAAAAAAAATCTATTTGTTTTTATTGTGTATAAAGCGCAATATTTTGACTGAGGTCATTTGTGGTGTTTAATATATACGGTCGGAACTATTTTAAGCATGGGCGTAGCCAGGGGGGGGCAGGGGGGGCCATGGCCCCCCCCCTAGGCCGGCTCAACTCTCTAAAAAAAATACGATTATTATACATATACAGGTTAAAATAAAAAATAAATCAATAAAAAGTTAAAATAATTCTGTATAATAATAATAATAATATATGTATATATATATATTATTATTATTATACAAATTTATTTTATGGCTAGAGTGGGTCTTAAGGTAAAAAAATTTAAATCTCGTTTTAGTTGTCAAGTTACTATACAGCTGTGGCGTGGCTGCACTGGTTTGGTTAGCATTGCTTTGATAAAAAAAGATGCCTATGATAAGAAAAGAAGCTGGACGCTGGACAATAATTATGTTTCCTTTCTCTCAGCCAGTGGTGCACCCGGGGGGGGGGGGGCACAGGGGGCCCGGGGCATTTTTTGGGGTAAAAAAGAAGATGAAGAAGAAGAATTGAAGTAAGTAAAGTTATCAATCCGTTTAGGTCAAGGATCTATAAAATAGGGATGGAGCTCTAAGTACATATACCTCCTGGGTAAAAAAGTGTCGTCTATAGTCTATAGAACTTGGAAAAAAAATCGACATAAAATTACGACTGCGCATGGTCAGAACTTTTTAGTGGGACGAATTTCTTCCCGACTAATATTATCCATTGTTTATTTTGAATGAAAGGTTACAATATAAAATTTTTAGATCAAGTTTTTAATTAAATATTTTCTTGTTTTAAGGGTTTTTATTTTAATCTACAGTTTTACTTTAATATATTAAATAAATTTAATTAAAATAGTTAGTAGCAGTCATTAGAATAGTTTTTAATTATCGAATAATTAATATTAATTAATTTGGAAACGGGTTCAATTGTAGAATGAGATTTTAAAAATTGCAGATACCCGACCTTTCGCAAGGAAGACTATTTTTTGTATTTATTGACTGGACTGTTAGATACCCTACTATTTTTATTTGGTTATGGTTTTGCAATAAAACTCAGTATGGTTCTGCCAAATCGTATATTTAGTCCAGTCAAATGGTGCACAAAATGGGCTCGAAGTGGAAAGTTCTGGTGTAATTGATTTTAGTGGTTTATTTTATGTTTTTGGGGGTGCTGAACACGAATCTGAAGTTTTCCAACAAAATTTCCCCCCGCAAATATAAGAAATCGTCAAAAACATTTTTTTTTTTTGTGGTTTTCCGCTTATAACTTGTAAAGCAATCTATTCACTCAAAAAGTGGTCTAGTAGTAAAATATAGATGAGAAAATAACCTTCAATTTATGTCTATAACATTTTTTTGTACGTCATATGGTTTTTCAAAAATGGGAGTTGAAATATCGGGAAAATCGGTTTATTTTTTAATGAAAATTTATGAAAAAAGACCAGTTATGCACCATGATTTAATGAGCCTATTTTCAAAGAAATCTACGTATTATTGGCTTATGATAATATCCGAAAATTTTAGTTTAGAATTTGGATATGTGTTAAAAATAATTTGGTACACAGGGGTACGGGGTACAAAAGACATAATAGTATGTACCCTTCAAGATGCATGTCGTTGGAAAGCTCTTTAAGAGTACAGTAATTGTTGTTATGTACAATTTTGTCATATTTTCATTTGAGAGAGGGGTAAAATGGAAAAACGCAATAATAGCATAAAAATATGTTTTTTTTCCATTTTACCCCCCTCTAATATAAAAATATGACAAAAGTGTACATTACAACAATAAATGTACTCTTAAAGAGCTTTCCAATGACATGCATCTTGAAGGGTATATAATATTTTAACTTTTGTACCCCGTACCCCTGTGTACCAAATTATTTTTAACACCCATCCAAATTCTAAAACAAAATTTTCGTATATTATCATAAGCCAATAATACGTAGATTTCTTTGAAAATTGGCTCGTTAAATCATAGTGCATAACAGTTTTTTTTTCATAAATTACCGATTTTCCCGATATTTCAACTCCAATTTCCGTGAAAACCATATGACCTACAAAAAAATGTTATAGACATAAATTGAAGGTTATTTTCTCATTTATATTTTACTACTGGACCACTTTTTGCGTGAATAGATTGCTTTGCACTTTATAAGTGGAAAAGGGAAACCACAAAAAAAATGTTTTTGACGATTTTTCATATTTGAGGAGGGAAATTTTTTTTCACAACTTCAGATTCGTGTTCAGCACCCCCAAAAACATAAAATAAACCACTAAAATCAATTACACCAGAACTTTCGACTTCAAACTACCATTTGACTGGACTAATTTGATTCCTAAAAAACAATTAATTACTATTTATTTAAAATTTAAAATTAGAGACGTAGTAGTTCAGACAATATCTCATAGGAAACGCTAACGTCGCTTCAAATACTCTCTGTCCAATCTTAATGTGAACTGTATTACATTAAGAGTGGATTTAATCAGCAAGTTTTCCTTAAAAAAATCTATTTCAAATAAACAATTTTTTCCCCCTATAATTAATAGTTCTATTGAGTTTTTTTTATTAAAATAAATCATTTTGAAAATATTAATAATGGTACTGTCAGACTCTTGGCATTTTTAAGGAAAACCCTTTTTTGGTTTTACATACACCACACCACACACACACACACACACACACACATATATATATATATATATATATATATATATATATATATATATATATATATATATATATATATATATATATATATATATCCAAAAAAATTAGCCCCCCCCTAAAGGCAACCCTGGCTACGCCCATGATTTTAAGATAGAGTTGTTAAGTTTGTTTTAATTCATCCATTTTTAATTTCTGAGGGAACATTTATCCAGTTTGTCGAACTGGTACACACTGCATTAAAAGGGTCTTTTTATAGCATTATTTTACGAGATAACAAATGGGAAAAAGCAATGTTCACAGCAGTACCTACACTTGATTTACAGCTTGAAGCAATCAATTTGACGTTACAAAAAAGGTTTTCTTAACTACTGTTGGCGTTGGCATCGTTACTTTTTCGAAAATTCCCATTCTAGATTAGGAAATTCCTAGTTAAAGCCATTTACTTGATCAAAAGGTTTTGGTTAAGTGCTAGTATCCCTTGGAAAATATCACTAATTTAGTTTTGGCGACAATAGAAGATAAATCGTTATATTTACATTATTCCTCTAATATTCTGAAAGCTTCATTTAGACAAAAGATTGAAACGGTCATCAAAGCACGCTAACAAACTAATAAAAGTGTTCCTTTATACTTTATACGCTGATGCCGCCATAACCTCTACATGGAAGAAATTGATGTATTTCACTAATTCCAACTTTCCAAATGTCCTATTAAACTAAAATATCTTCTGTTCAATATTTTTAAACATGTAAAACTTCTAAAACCTGTTTTGCAATTCCACAATAAATGTGGGTAATCTTATGTGGTTCTGAATAAAAGCGGTTAGATGAACATAAATGTATCTAGGCAAGTTCTATTTTTTCCCCTGATTGTGTTTTAGGAATATTTCCGAAATAAAATTCTAAATACATATATACACATCACATAGGTCAAATTAAAAATGTTAAAGTAACCGAATAAATTACTGAATTATCTTCTACAAGCCGAAAAGGCTTTGGCAACGGGCTTAATTTTATAGTTAAAAAAGAAAGCAAAATTAAGTAAATTAATTTAGATAAGTTATTATATCTATTTGAAGACCAACAAATCAAAACAAACATTTATTTTTATTGAAATAAGTGTGGTTGTCGCTAGCAATAACACATCATTTCAAGGTGCATCGTCGTCACCGTCGTCGTCGGGACACTATTCAATTGTATAAATGATATTTTGGGCTCAAAAAACTCAACTGATTTGATGCAATATTAATTTCAAGACAGTATTAAATTAGTTTTGTTTTCTTTTAAAGAATGCATTCTTTATTCTTGATTCTTCTTATTTTTTTCTTTTTCTTCTTATATTTTTACTTTCTCATATCTTTGTGTACTATTTACACGCTTCTTTTTTGCCTGAGTAGTTAATTCAATTTTACGAGTCATTACTTCAGAAACAAGATTTTTCACGTTAAAGCCCAAAGATGCAAGAGTTTAGAGCGTAGCTGTAGGCATACATAAATCAAACCATTTAATTTGATTTTATACCGCAGACTCGTTAAATAATAAATTTGATTGTTTAACAAAACTGTGAAGTTAAAAATAAAAATTCCCACAGTCTTGACAGTCTCGTACATCGTCATAGGACAAATATCACGCCTTAACATCACATCTGCGTAGCATAGTGTAGGTGTAGCGTATTTATAGCCATCAACACAGTTATAAATCTGTCAGAATGTTTAGTTAGTTATTCGCGACTCAAAGAGAACAAGAGTGCGCCACCTCTGTATTGTTTTCAAAACTAGGATAAAACGTGATAATACTACAAATTAATGTTTATTACGAGGTGATTAATTCAAAATAGCAATTTTTGTTTTAGTTTCGTAAAACAATCAAAGATATTCTGATTCTGAATTTTAGAACAATTTAATAAATAAGGTTTTGTTAGAAACTTGATTTGTCTTAAAATATTTTGTTCAATATCAAATTTTTTAAACCTTTGTCTGATCAGCTGTGGATTGATCCTTTAATAAATCTTTATGAATGTTTGACTAATACTTTGTATAATATTTGCAAGAGTTTATATATTTATTTGCAGAGAGTTTATTTATTTGCAAAGTATAATATTTCAAAGTTGTTCAGTGGTAAACTAATTAAATTCTAATACTTATGTTTTTAATTTCAACTAAATTGGTACTTTTATTTGGAGAATAATGTTGATAATTAATTTATTACAAAACATTATGCATACAAAATAAAATAGAAGACTTATTTACTAACGTTCTGGTATCATCCTGTACATCTGGTGTTAACACGTTCTCGAAGAACCACTGCCGATCTGTGTTTATTATTATTGTCATTATGCAGGTACATTTAGCACGCAGTGCATTTTATTTTCCCTTTAATACCATATTTCACTGGTACGCCACGATAACGTCATCTCCACTTGAGAAGCTTATGATAACAACTGAGAAATATCCCATATACGTATTGAGTCGCTTATCGTAACCGTAACGCTAAGTAGGCACGAGGCTGTTGCTTACTTAGATAAATGTCCTTTCTCGGAGGAACAGTCATCAAGTTGTTTCACGTATTGTAACGAACTGCGCAATCGAGTGTACTTTCCCTCAGAATATTAAATACCTAGTGCATTCATTAGACTTTGTTCTGACATTTGTCACCATTGTTCACGTGATCTTAACCTTAACATCAACACTCTAGGTTAAGATTTCTTAACCTGTTCATATAGAATAAATGTGTATTTACACGCTTTCACATTTTAACCAACAACCAACTGAATAAAATATATTTTACTTCTAATTCATCATAAAAAAATCTCAGATTCAAATGGTTTATGTATTGTGGTATAGTATACCTAGAGACTATAATTCTAAGCAACAAACACCAATAACAAAAGATCAAACGTGGACTAGTTAAAAATTCATACACATTTTAATTATATTTCACTTACTTTTTTTATGTAATAAATATTTATATTCTATATTTATTATTAATATTTAAAGAATTTGTTTGTTATTTTGTTTTAACAGGTGAAGAATTGAAGACTGCATATATAGTGCAAATGTTTTAAGCTAAAACCATTTCCGGAAATACTTATTTCATTTAAGTTTATAATTTTTTAAGATTAATTCCGGTTAAAGCAAATAAATGAAAAATATAAAATTAATTTGATTCGCGTATAGTTGTTTTAGTGTATATTTGTTATTTGTTTACACTCGTTTGTACAACGATCTTAATCATGTTGAGTGATTCAATGTCGCCGACTGTAATATCGGCTGGGAGAATGGTGTTATTTCTTTCAACCCTTTATGCTTGCCCATGGCTTGGTGCCGCTGCTTTAGCTGTTTTTATTGCTTTTGGAAAAAGATACGTCCAGATCTACTACGCTATTTTGAATATACCAAGAGATTTACAGTACGTATATATTTATTATATTATTTTTTTATTTATTTATTACTCTTTTTGCCCACTCACACTCTATTACAAGCACTGTGTTATTGTTCTTTATCAATATGTTCACATAGTGATAAGTTTGTTTGGTGTAGTACACTGAATGTTTACTTGGCGGTTTTAAGAGAAGCACGTCTATGCTTGCAACACAGTCGCATTATAGGTATTCTAAATTCTTTTATTATGTACCTATTTTTATCGATTTGTTAGTGGTATTCTTTTGCATATAGATATTATTTGGAAATATTTGTAACTTTGCCAACTGTTTATTCTTTTGTCTTTTTTTAATGATCAGTATATCATCTCACTATTACCTAATTTATATTTAACATTATTTGTTTTAATTAGCTTATTTAAAACTCAGTAGATTTATATTTAAGGCTGTAGAGCAGGGGTCGGCAACCTTTTTGTGTATAAGGGCGCAATATAAGATTTGAAAATCACCGAGGGCGCATATCAATCGGTAGGTATAAATAGGCATTAAAAAAAAATCCCCTTTTTTTGTGAAATGAACATAATATGAATAAAGAACAACATGTATCCTCCTTATTTACAACATATTTTTGTATCTATCAATATATATATATATATATATATATATATATATATATATATATATATTATATATATATAATCAACTGAGGATATCCTTACTGTCGATGCTTGCCTGATCTGAGGATCACTGGACCGGTTGCAGCTAAACGCCATCATTAGCAGAGTCGAAGTCTCTCGTAGCGCTCATGAAGTCTACATGAGAAAGTTTAATTATTTTCTAACTCGAATATCAATCTGTTCTGCTTAAGTTTAAATTAAAAAAAGACTCGCAATTGTTATACTGGACTCTGTGATCCAGAATTAGCAATTAAGGATCCTGGACCCCTCAGCCATTCGCGATGGTTAACCTGTGGCGACCGGGTATTAAGACTTTATATGTCCCAAACTAGTGCAACAAGCGAGATGGTTTTATTGGGACAACTTTAAAATCAAGGTCTCTGATGCCATTAGGTTTGTTCCAACCACACTTCAAACTGGTTTGGAACAGTCCGACGTCCGACGTGTGCGCATCGGACCACACTTAAACGTTTTTTGCTAATGCAAATGCGTCGTACAGTTTGAAACTAGTTTGAGGTGTGGTTGGAACAAACCTAATATTTGTATTAAGTCTAAATTTAAAGGGTCTTTAGTGGAAATGGCACACCCAAATTGGTTAGTTTCGCGACTTGCAGCCACCTCTGCGTGGTGAGTCCTGGCTCATTGCAGCTGAAAAAATAATCATCTTTTAATGGGCGATGGGCGGAGAGCTGCAATATAGTATTTTCCTTTTATACATTTGTTAAGTTCACCTATGCTGTTTGTTCGTTTGGTCACTTGCAAGAACCAAATTCAAAACCGCAACGTGTCAAATAAATACTTTGCATTACCTCAGACAGTCAAAAATATCACTATTTTTTTCAAAAAAAAGAGGTATTTGTAGGATTTTCTTGTGATGTCAATTGTACGGAAAAGGGTCTAAAATGTATTTTTCGTGGATTTAGATAACTGCAAAGAATAGTTGTTTTTTTTACAATTTTAAATAAAATTAACATGTCTTTAAAAATGACTAATGTTTTGATTTTTTTTCAAAACTTTAAGCCCCTTTGCACTATTTCAAAAATAAAAAATATTTTTTTATTTTATTTTTTCCGTTATTAGTATTTTACCCTACTATATAGTCTTTTAATCTTTAGGTCAGTGGGGGCGCATTAAAAATCCACCGCGGGCGCCGTGGCGCCCGCGGGCGCAGGGTTGCCGACCCCTGCTGTAGAGGGATCTTTAAACAAAATGTGTAAATAAATAAATACATTTCTTTTCAGTATCTATGTATATAAATTTAATGTTTTAAATTAATGTTGTATATAAAATTAATGTTTTGTCAGCAAAAATTGATCAGAATTTTATAATTTTTATATATTTTTTCATTTCATATATTACTGCGGCCTTAACTTTTTTCTGCCTGTGTGTCTGTCGCCAGTATGACTTGAGGCGTTAAACTGGCTGAATGAAATCCATTCATTTTAATTTTGTGGTGTGCACTAACATCGATGCACTAACATGTGGCGCATGTTATGTTGTAGGGTTAGATTCATCAAAAAATATACACAATTAAGAATTATTCAATATTAAGAAAAAAAAAAAAAAAAAAAAAAAGCACTATCAATGGGTATTGATTTTTTACGTCGACATTTTTTTTTTTAAACTACCACTCTTTCACTTACTTTGCTTTGCACTGTAAATATCGATATATTTATGTACACTGCTTAACTTGTCATAGAGTTTTCTTTAAGAATAATTAATAATAAAATTGACAAATACTTTTTAGGGTTTCGTTGGTAAAACCAAAAAAAAGAAACCCTTACAGTTTCGTTACTGTGTCTGTCTGCCACTCTGTCCGGTACCCATAACACGTTTGAATCAAAAGAGATAAAAACATGAAACTTTGCAATATTATAGATCGTTTTGACGCGCACACAGGAAAAATATGGCGAACACAATATTATTAGCTGTTCAAATCCAAATGGCGAATAATTCATGTCAAGCGAAAAAATTTGATTTTAAAATTTTGAGTGGGGGTATCAAATGAAAGCTACTAATAAGTACATTTATAAAACATATTAAATAAAATTGTATTTATAAGTTGAAATATAAAAAAAAGAAAATCCCCCCCCCTCCCAATATATGGCTTTCCTAAAATTTTGAAATATTTTACCCTTTTGGTGGGATGAAAATTCTCCAAAATTTTCGGGAAAAATTATTTACCTTTTCGTTGTAACTGATACAATACATTGTCACCCCCCGGGGGATCGAACCAGGGCCATAAAAGAATAGGAATAGCAATTTGAACTGATTAACTGGGAATATGGCGGATAACTCATGTAACGTGAAAAAAAGGATAAAAATGATGAGTGGGGTGTCAAATGAAAGGTATTAATTAGTAGATTTCAAAAATATATAACCCTTGTGTAAATTGTTTTATTTTCCACGCCATTTTGTCAAAAAGCATCAACATTATGCGCGGGGGGAAGGTTTGTTTTAGATAGATTTTCCGGAAGAAACCACATCTGCGATTTCAATAAATTTGACGTATTAAATCCTATTGTCAACATACAGTTGCCAAAGGCCAAAGATATGTATCATAAGCAACTCTCTTAAAAATGATCCCTGTAATGTGTTCGAAACGTCATGACTTACACTTTCCAGGCGTGGTGTTTTCTCTTTTGCATCATTTAGGTGTTTTTGTACCACGAATGATATTTCGAGTTTGACCATGAAAGCATGCATAAACAATAACTATTGGTAATATGAAATCAAATTATATATGTAATAGTTAGCCATAAATATATAAGATGGTAATTACATCATTATCGTTTTTTTAAAAAAAGCTATATGACCTAGAAATTTGAAATTTGGCCTTATAATAGAACTCTGCTCATTAAACCAGCATATTAAAATTTAGTGATAAGCAATAGCAGATAATGTGTTTGTTAAATCCTTTTAGTTCGCATTTTACTTATCAGTCTTTTCTAATTGAACTTTATACCCAATTTTAATCTGTGAATTTTACACATAGTTAAAATATTCTTGTTAATTAGATTTTTAATATCAAATTTTTATCTTTTACGTTTAATTTTATAATCTTCCAAAATTTTAAATTGATAAGTTCAAATTGGCCCCGATATTCCCAAGAGATGTAGATTGACCAGAAATCACCTTTGGCTTATTGGAACTGATAACATTGTTTTTGACCTTATCACTCTTAAAGATATTTTATCATATTATATTTATTTGCTTAATATATGATATATGTGTTTGTGTGTGACAAGAATTCAGTGTTTAAGTACATAATATATTGGTCACGTTATAGTTAAAATACAATTAATGGAATTTGATTGTACGTTGTTGACATGTATTTGCACTGATCAATAATGAATTATTAAATAATAAATAATAATTGTGTGTAATAAAGATTACACATATACATTCAAATTAATTGTATATTTTTTTAAGTGATTATTTTTGTAGTAAGAAAAAAAATATGATAGTATGTAGTAAAAATCTGTTATTCCATTATCTCATTCATTTACAGAATTCACTCAATGCAATGGACATTATAAGTGTAAATATGAGCTTTATTTGGATGGAAGATTATACCTCACTGCGGGAATCGAAACATTAACTTTGTTTTATTTGCACCTATAAAAGTACTCATGCGATTTTAAAGAAATTTAGATGGTTTGTCGAAAGTACCCCCCAGAGAATTCGATATTAATTTCAACCGTCTATTCACATTTAATTTAACTGGCAGGCTATTTTTTACTAATCAGTTACTAATCTGAGTTGAATTCTAATCTAGTTTTAAGCCGAAAAGTCAAGGTAATTTTTAAACTTAAGTTGCTATGTATCTTGAAGCGATTTATTTATTCGCTTTCCTTTTTCTATATTTTTCAGTTATGATTAAGACTAAATAATAATTTAGTCTTAATAATTACTAATTGCGTTAGACGCTAAGACGATCTTAAAAAATTTAGTTTCCGATACAATGTTTTTGATTCCTTAATTCTATTCAAGAATTTCTCAATTGGTGTTACATTATATTTTTACTTTGACAACTACAATATTTCTTTTACTGATCGAAAATATCACTATCTTATTTAATTACAGTTGATAAATTTCAAGTATAAAAGTTTATGTATAAAATAGAAACAGAAAACCTAAACCTTTGTACCAATCGATCGAACGTTAAAAGTGTTTTAAGCATTAGGTTTTTTTCCGAGCTTATCAAAGGTAACAGAAGAACTGTGTTCATTCAGAAAAACAATATATTTGTATGTCTCCGATTTCAAAATTTCCTGGACGGAAATGCGTTTCAGACATCAAGGGACATTTTTGGCCTCGTTTCTGTCCCCATTTTTTGAACCCCCATATCTTTAAAACTATTCTTCATATTTTAATGAGATTTAGATGTTAGATTTCAATCATCTACGCTCATTACTTCCTCCACATGGGCACAATCATGTTTTTACTATAACAAATATATATTTAAAGAACTTATCCGATTTGGAAGAAATATGGATGGTTTTTAAAAAAAAAAAAAAAATAGCTCACATATGGTCCCATATTAATATCAGCCGTCTGCGCAAATTAAATATATTGGTTAAATATTAGTGTGACCCAAGTGGGAATCAAAACCGATCCAAATATCAAGTGACCATTCGTCCAATAATAGAGAGCGAGGAAGCTTTGTGCCACAGAAATTAGTTAACTTTTTTTTTATTCCATGATAATTAAAATTGTCAAACCAACATATGGGTAAAATTCAAAGCATGGAATTATTCAAAGCATTCTTGCAATGCAGCTATAAACAATTGTATTGATGTTGTAATGAACAAACAAACGAAAAGGAAAAATACTTTATGAGGTAAACAACTTTATGTATACTTTATAATAGTTTATGAATAACTTATTTGCATTCTTTATGAAGGAGTCAAGGGGATATCAAATTATTTTTTAAAAAATGTTTAATGACGAAGTGGATTGATGTTTTGAATGCATACAAGGCTGTGCAGGTCTCCAATTGAAGTTAATTGGTTGTACCGTTGCCTTGGACCTGTTCTAGAGGATTCTCTAACCCACTCGTCTCATCTTATGTTTAATAACACTTTGTTGCCTTCTCTGACCTGATACCGCTAAAATTAGCTTCACTCACAACAAACCTGAATCCATGGATAAACTCTAAGACTCATTTTCAAATTATTAACTACATTAGCTAATATAAAATTCTTCAACGTCGTTTCTCATGGAAGTAAGAACTATAACAGTATTATAATACATTTTATACTAATAATAAAGTCTAGATCTTCCAGAGGAGATCGAGTCAGAGAGTTTGTGAATCCCTGAATTCACATAAGGCTAGAGTCTAATAAATCTAGATTTACGAGAGAGACCAAGTCTGAGATTTTGTGAATCACTGGATTCACAAATCTGTCTCGGTCTCCTCTGGAAGATCTAGATTTATTAGAATCTGGCCGCGGAAACCTATCCTATAGAATTATAATTACACTGATTCATTGAAACATATCTTTTCTTTAGATATACCTACATATCTTTCTTACTTTTTCATATATGAAAAATCCCGGGAAAAAATCTTATTTCCCAGATATTGATGAAAATTAATCTGATTTACCTGAAAATCTAAAGAAAAGTATAAAGTTTGTATTACCGATATCAGAAGAACAATCTTCAACCCCTAAGGCCCCCAAAGTGTGCACAGGCACTATCATGAAACGTCATTTTAGGTCGACTTAGAATCAGAGTCCGTTAGATTAGCATGCGGCATTACAAATTGATTTCTTTAAACTAGTTAAATCTCATTTTCAGTGGTAATATTGCCTTAAACCAAGGCCATTTACCTACATATATCTGACGGTGGAAATTCTATAGGGCAGGAGGTAAGACTTGTATCACCAGATGATCATACAAGTGGATTTTTGAAGTATAGCTGATCCCTCTCCCGTCTTATGTTAAACAGAACGAATCCCAGTTTTGCTTCCTATGAATAAACCTTATACATAAACTCTACACGGTCTGTCCTAAAAAATCCGTTCTAAAGTTGAAATTAATGTCAATCCATAACCTTAATGAAGGACCGGTAAAGAAGGAAGTGGACAGTCCGCTCCGACTTCTTGATCAGTAATATTGCATCATCCTGGTTTAACAGAAGGCAGCCTACCATAGCCGATAGATGAGCATTTGTGTTTTGTACTGAGTTCGCAGCAGACTGGTAACAATATGACTGACGAACAGGGCCGGCGCGACCGTATAGGCGAACTAGGCGACCGCCTAGGGCGCTAGGGCCTGAGGGGCGCCGCAAGATACTTGTCCACCAAGAAGTCAATGTTTTTACAAAGAAAGATAGATGAATAACTTAAATTACAAGAGACTCAGGGGGGATCCATTGACGGGGAAAATCCCCCCCCCCCCCAAAGAAAAAAAAAATACAACAAAATTACGAAAAAATATCAATTGAAGAAAATATGGTTGAATATTTCTTATGTTTTATTATTTTTTTCCCCCATTTTAAACTAATAATATAATTATTTTGCTAATAAACTATTATGGTTTATGGAGCAATAGTCAAGTTGATATTAACATTTAAAACTGGGCTTCCCACTTGCATGATTATGTGGGATACAAACATTAAACTACTTTGTGTTTATTTGCATACTTTAATAGTTGTTAGTTTATATACTCAGTTGAGTGTGTATCCCCTAGTTCAGTTACTGTATAGAACGTTATGAAAGTATTTAATAATGAATCAGCAAGAATTAATAGCGTAGTATAGCGTTAAAGGTAAAAATTTTCTTTTTTAGTCTAAAAACCGATTTAGTTAATAAATGTTTCAAATATTCTTCAGAAACAATTTTAAACAAACTTTTAGGTCATTGTTTTTTTTTAAGCTGAAAAGGCTCTATAAAAAGACCCAAAATTCACCATTTTGAACCTAATTTTCAAAAATTTTCCGGGGGTGGCCCCCCGGACCCTCCTTCGGGCTAGGGTCATGCATGACAGAAGAGAGATTAGTAGGGCTGGCAACTATTTCAACTGAACAGGCGTTAGCAAGTTATTTACATTATAGCAGTGATTAAATAATGAATTTGGAATATTGTGTTTGACATTTCCTAAAAGCGAGTTGCTAAATTAACTGATCGGCATTGGATTAAAATGATGGGGGAGGGGGGGGGGGCGCTTTATATAGTTTTGCCTAGGGCGCCAAATCCTTAGTTAAGTTAGTTAGTTAAGTTCTTCTTCCATGCCCTTCAAATATGATTTGTTATCTCCAGCCTTACTTGCTTAACTAAGTGTTGTGTATTGAAACTTAATATACATTGGGCAGTGAATAAGTAGTCATACGTGTCAAGTCATGGCATGTTTTTATGTAGAGTATAGAGTATATTATGATGGTATTATAATAGAGATAGTCAGTATATATGTGATTGAGGGTACAGATATGACAGTATACGGCAGCGGTATATTCATCTGGTGACTCTCAGTGAGGCATCACTTCAAGGTCACCACAATTATTATGACATCCCTAGATATCCGTCAGCTGACCCTCATACACAATACCCCTATCTGAACTAACGGATTTTAATCACATTCAGTTCATTTCATATCAGTTATATAATAAATGTCATTTTTTTTCTAATTGAAAATAGATTTTATAAAAATATCAATGAACTTCCTGTTAGAATTAATAATAGTGTCAGTGAACTTTTTAACCTCCTTTTATCCCATTGATCAGAAAAAAGGAAAAACAAAATTACATACACATTACACATTTGACTTATTTGACAGGAAGTAGTTTCAAAATGATGCTCATCATGAGCAACTCTCTTAATAATAATCCCTGTAATGGGGTCAAAATGTAGGGATCCACAAAATCTCTGACGCGCTCTCCCTCGCAAGATCTAGATTGATTAGACTCGGGACTCGGGTACAGAAATCAACGCTGTAGAAGTAATTGCAACAGTCTAATGTTCCAAGGGTGCATTCGGAATCACTAACCAGGGGGACTGAGAAGTAACCGGTGTGTCCGGAAAGGCCAACCTGATCAACCAACCGGGTTCCGGGTTCGTAAACCTTCGGTTGCAGTTGATTTTTTTGTCGACCGCTCTGGTTGCGACCGCATCCAACGACTCGAGAATACGGTTAGTCCGGTTAGTTAACCATAACGTTTCCTTCCTAGCGAATTAATTAATTTTCTACTTATCAGAAACTTATAACGAAAAAAATAATAACATTTTTCAACACGAGCACTCGCAATAGCTTCTCGCACAAAACAAACCCAGTTTATATTTATAACCTGGTCGACTTCTGCCGTTCTGCCTTCCATATGACCCCCAGGCAGCTAGAATTATTTAGAGCAGGCATGCTCTTTTCAATCCGCCATAACACTAACAACTTACCAACCGCCGGTCGACTAGTTAGCAGTTAGTGATTCTGAACGGACCAATATGTGTAAGTAAAATATAGATCATCATCTCACTTCACTTAAATTATAACTCTCAACAATTGTTTATGTCTCAATAGAGAATTTTTATACAAAGGTAACGGAATCTATGAGATCGTACTGAAGAACGATCATTTTAATGGTCGGACACTAGACCAAAAATATTTCCTGATGTCTGAAACGTATTTCTGTCTTAGAATTTTTGAAATCGGAGACATAAAAAATTTTCGTTCTTCGGAACAATCACATAGCTTCCGGTACCTTCGATAAGATCGGAAGCAAAGAGGGGGAAATAATTTATTTCATTTTCCCCGTTTTTTAAATCTGTCAAATTTGTTTACATGTATTAAAGGATCAATTTAGCAACATTTAAATAGTGGAGACGGTTGAAATTAATCTGGGGCTATCTGCGGGCTACTTTCGCTGAACCATAAAAATTTCATAAAAGCAGATAAGTACTTTTGAAGATATAGGTGTAAATAAATGTATGTTTGTGCGCATGTGGAAGAAACAAATAAAAAATAGTCGCATAAGGTTAAAATTTATATAAGACCAACAATGGGCTATTTATGACCTACTATCAAAATTTCAATAAAATCGGACGAGTAATTTTTAAGATATGTTGGTTCGCAAAAATTGAGCGACAGGCCGACAGACAGACACGGAATTGATGTTTTGGTGACATTTCTTGATTGATGTTTTGGAAACATTTCTATATCCACCTAAAATCATAATCGAAATACCATCACGATTGAAGCTATGTCAACTACAATAATATTGCTGAAAATTGAAACGTAAATCCCATAAGAAAAAAAATAGTGAACATTTTGTGTGGCACATTGCTTCCTCCAGCCAGGACGAATTGTCATGAGTCATGACTTCATGACAATTGGGTTTGTTTCGGTTCCTAGTGGGGTCACACTTTTCAATATTAAATGTGCCAAGAAGGTTGATATTAACATGGGACCAAGAGTGAACTAATTATGACATAATTTTCAAATTTCATGAAAATCGGATGAGTAGCATTTAAGT
The DNA here is from genome assembly GCA_951217055.1 of Gerris lacustris. Lineage (NCBI taxonomy): Eukaryota > Metazoa > Arthropoda > Insecta > Hemiptera > Gerridae > Gerris > Gerris lacustris. The sequence continues at coordinate 34,323,898 of OX578278.1, forward strand.
TAAATATGTACTACGTTTCCATAAGTTTTCAAAACCATTTTGAAAACTGTTTTGGTTTGAAACCGAAAGTGTTTCCATGAGGAGTTTTCAAAACAGTTCACAACAATTTTGAAAACTATAAACTCCCAGACTAGTTAAGTCAGGTTATCATACCTACTGCGCATGTCTCAATTCTGTTTTCAATTCAATTCCCATTTCCATGCCATTTTGTCAAAACTGTTTCAATACAAATCCAAATATTTACTGATGTGACCTTGAACTCAAAAGTTTTGAAATCATCATTTCCATGGGGTTTAAAATACCAAAACTCTTGGAAACGTAACAATGGTTGCCCGCAAAAATGTTGAACGACTAACAGACTCAGGCCAAAAATGTTTCCTGATGACCTGAAATGGAGTTCTTTCCAAGATTTTTTAATTCGGAGACAAAATAATTTCTTTCTTCAGAATGATTCAATGCTTCCGTTACCTTCGTTAAGTAAAAGCTCGGTTAAATTACAAATACTAAATTAAAATAAACAATTATTTAAATACATAAAAATATCAGAACTTAAAGAATAAGTTTGTTTATAAAAAGGAATAGAAAAAAAGAAGAATTTTATTGCCTAGTATGAAGGAATCGATTCTATAGAAACAAATGTTGAAATTATTAAATGTCAGAAATCGGTTTAAATAACTACGACTGGCGACTGGTATAATGGTAGAACTAATAGTTGTCTTGCTTAATATTCTATTCAAGTCATGGAGTTGGATACAACCCTTTAACGCGTATATTTTTATACTTTTTTGCATTTTAGATAGGTCTTTGCCCCTAACACTTCATATACTAATATCGATAATGAGTACAAAACGACTATAACTTATACTACATCAATTTACAACAATTAATACAATAACGAAATACAACAATTTTGCACAGTGGCGTATCCAGCGGCTAGGTCTGGGGGGGGGGGGGCACATTCTGTCAGTTTAGATTGGGTAGGAGGGGGTATTCGTAGTGGTAACAAGAAAAGGGAACTACTTATTCAACAAAGCACCTGCCCCCCCCCCCCCTAATCTATTGTGTCTGGGGGGGGGGGGGGGGCACGTGCCCCATAGCCCCCCCCAGGATACGCCAAAGGTTTGGGGGCCCTCCACCAGAAAATTTTGCAAATATGACCTCTCAAAACAGCGCTATTATGCATTTCTGAGGTGAAATTGAATATGAGGTGAATGTAAAAAATTAGTATTAAAAAAAGCGTATTTTTTTTTCATCTATTTGGTGGGGGGGGGGGGACGTGCCCCCTGTGCCCCCCCCCCCCCCCCCCCTTGATGCGCCACTTATTTTGCATAATATAAAATAATGCCTTGGAAATGAAAAGAGATTCGTTGCTATTTATCCGGAATAGTCCATGCTTTTTCAAAAGTTAATAACTTTATTCAAATATTTAACGCTGATGATGTTGATACAGGCTTATTACTACGTTTTTATTAGCTTGCTTTCTTGTTTGTTTGTCCAAGTACAATCTTGCAATCGATTTTTAACTAACTTTCCGAGTAGCTATACATTTTAAACTTTCAGAATAGCTCAGAACACAATGGCAATGCATTATTTTAATACTTTTAGCCATCTTTCAGAAAAATTTAAATAGTTTTCAGCAAATTTTGCTGTATGGAAAGTTAGTTCGGAAAAAATCCTCAAGTTATTTTATTTGTTTTGACATATCCCGTAGTATTTACAATCTTCATTTCGACGGGTTTCAAATTTGTGATTTTTTATTAAGAGGAAAACATTGAATGACAGCGAAAAATCTTTATGTGAAGTAAATAAATTCGAAATTATGTATTTTACTACGTTTTTATTAGCTTGCTTTCTTGTTTGTTTGTTTGTTTAATTGTTTGTCCGGTACAAATCTGGCAATCGATTTCTAACTAACTTCCCGAATAGCTAGACATTTGAAACTTTTAGCATAGCTCAGAACTCGATGACAATGCATTATTTTAATACTTTTAGCCATCTTTCAGCAGAATTTAATTGGTTTTCAGCAAATTTTGCAAATGGAAAGTTAGTTCGGAAAAAATCCGCAAGTTATTTTATTTGTTTTGCCATGTCCCATATTTACGCAATCTTCATTTTGACGGGTCTCAAATTTGTGATAGTTAAACTTTGAATGACAGCAAAACAGGAAATATCGATTATATTATTTATCGATTATATTATTTATATTATTTCAAATATATCGATGGCACGCTTTAGATTTGGTGTAGGGGAGATCCGTTGTACAAAGATTTTTCCTTTTATAGGTTTTAGATCAGCTCTCTAGATGGTTGTCATTTATGTGAAGTAAATAAATTCGGAACTATTTTTTTTCACTAACATTAGTAATTAAAAACTTCTTTTTATCTTGAAATTATTTTCACTAACATTATATATAACAATGACAATTATATTATCAACATTACATATAATTCAACAGAAAATTTAAAAACATAATATATATAAAATGTTCTTTTTATCTTGTAATTATTTTCAAATTGTTTTCTTTGTTTCTGTTAATTTACAGTTTGTAAATATCGCTCCTTATTAGAAATATAATATATGCATATATATATATATATATATATATATATATATATATATATATATATATATATATATATATAGTGTCCCCAGATCGACGCATGAATATTCATTCCTGCTTGGATAGAAACTAATATTACTACTACTAACTATTATTTACTTTCGTTCTTCTGTTAAGAAATTTAAATATTTATTATAAGAAATAAAATTAGAATTTTAGGTCGGGAAAAAAATCCAATTTCATCTATTCAGTAAGACAAACATTTTTTTCAAATACAATTTATTAGTAAAACCAACAGCGACACCTGTATGAAGTGTTAAAGATCGCTAAAACTATTAATAGTTTTTACACAATAAACAATATAACAATAAAGAATAAAGTAATATAATATAACAATAATTTTAATGTTAATATAACAATAAAGTACATAATAGGATGCGAGGAAGCTATGTGCCACACTAATTGGCAGTCTATTTTACATTGTTTTTGTTGGGATTCTTATTTCTTATAATAAATATTTAAATATCTTAACAGACGAATGAAAGTAAATAATAGTGGTAGTAGTAATATTAGTTTCTGTCCAAGCAGGGCTGAACCCTAGCAGATGATATTTTAATTAAAAAATGTTTAGACTTTTTCAGCTATTCATGCGTCGATCAGGGGACACACTGTATGTATATATATGTATATATATATATATATATATATATATATATATATATATATATATATATATATATATATATATATATATATATATATATATTTACATATATTTAGGAAATTTGTTATTATAATTAAAATTTTAATTGAGTATTGAGGAAACAGCTGAGATTGCTTCAGATTAGAAGACGCAACAGGCTTGTTATCTATGTACTGCGGTGGTGAATTATTTAGATTAGAGTGATTGAATGCATGTCTATTCAACTATGTGGCTCGGGGCTCGGATTCGTAGTTGGTAACTAGCAGCATGAACCAGTACCCTGCGAGTGTACACTAACATATCATATTAATTTGTTGGCCAAAAAAGTCTCTGATTAAGAACTGTGGTATTTCTGAAAAAGTTTTAGAAATTATAAAATCGCAGAAACTTGTGTTGGATTTTGATTTCAAAGCAAATTAGTTTCAGTATTGCTTAGCACAAAAAAGTGATAATGTCAAGGGATAAAAATAGGGATCAATCGATTAGTTTAGAACAGAATTCACTTGTAGATTCTTGTTGAGGTCTTATACCCAAGAATGAATATACCTACAATTATCGAGTCCTTACGAAACAAATAAAAATAATATATGTTTTGCCGTATGTTAAATGATTATACCTATACCATTGCATGGTTTAGTATACTTTAAACTTCTTGTAGGTACTAGGGATGGGCGGAACGGAACGTAACTATAAAAATAACTAGTTCCAGTGTTGGAACGGTTCCAATCGTTCCAATATTTCATGGAACTACTTTATTTTTGGAACGACTTTGAAGTTTTTATTTTACTGTCGAGTTTCATTTAGTTAATAAATTTTTATTGTTTGAATTCGATACAAATTTGTTACCACCATTTTACAAAAAAAATAATATCTTTTAAGAATTATCAAGCATAATAATACGAAACGTAACTGATTAAAGAGGAAAAGGAAACGAGAAAACAGTAACGAAACTAAACAACTAACTTAAAGGGAACGTTAAAAACTCGTTTCTCTTGGAACGAAACTAATGATCTTCGTTCCAAGCACCAATACGTAACGTGTAACGTAACTGAAAAGAGGAAACGGGAACGAGATAACGTAACGAAACTGTAACTCGGAGGGAACGTAAAAGACTCGTTTCGCGAGAAATGAAAACTAAAGTTTCGTTCCAAGTTCCAGTTCCAGCCAAGCTGGAACGTAACGTGTGTGTCTTATGTCTTGTATAGTAGAGTAGAGTAATGGAGTGGGGATGAGAGCTCGTGTCTCGGAATCACTCCAGTTATAGTGAAGCGTTATCTTTTTCTCTTTCAGAGACATTGATGCCTCTTTGCCGCTTTTTTTCTTTTAGGTCCATAGTCAACTTCCTCTTGTCGCTTTCGCCCTTCGCCACTCGTTTTGTTTTCCGCTTTAGTAAATAGTTAGTAAAAATACGAAATAAACAGGTGAAATTTAATTTGTTTTTTGTTTAGTTTTAGGATCTCGTTATGGAAAGAACATATTCTAGTGTTTAAAAATATTATTCATACTGGTATAAAATATACTTTTAAGTAGTTACCATAATGTTGTATCATAAACATTTTTATTATACTGTTTACTTGGTTGCAATTAAAATATCAATATAAAAAAAAAGATAAAAAGATAAATAAAGAGATCTTAATATTATTATAAAGTTTGTATTTAATTTGAACTTTTCATCGTCAGCGTCAGTGAAGAGTGGAACTATTTAATAAAGAAACGGAACTTATTGTAGAACGAACCTGGACTATACTTAGGAACACGTGAAGTATAAGAGAAACGGTTTCTTTGGAACATAAACTGATACGTTCCAAAAATAACTAGTTCCTGGAACTAGTTATTGGTTTGGAACGAAACGTTGTAACTCGTTCCACTTATGGAACCGTTCCTCGCATCCCTAGTAGGTACATCTCAGCGCCTATTCCCAGGACAGACATCACTGCCCTAAGATACTCGTTTAAAGACCTGCAAATAAACCTAATGAAAGTGTCATCTTACATCCCCATTTAAAAAATAAATAAATAAAAATAATAATAATTAAATATATATATTCCGAAATTATCCAACATGCCCTTCCACATACGTATTCAATAATTTATTTTTTGTTATTTATGCCAATAAATTACTTGATAAACAAATTTAATTATTAGATATCTAAGTTTAAGAACTGCACTTAATTAATTAATAATAACTTTTTAACATGAACTTTTCTCTTGCAGCATCATTTGGAGGGCTGGAAGGACAATCATTTTCTCACACTATTGCGCCAGAGCCAATGTGAACTTGGTCAGAAGATTTCAGAAATGGGTGAAAAAGTCACCAAAACAAATTGCTTTGATGACCAAGGATATGAGATGGACATTTGAAGAGGTATTTATAAATGATCCTTTTATTAGGGACAGTAGGCAAAACCGATGATCCTTATCATTTCCTGCATTTGTTTGTTACTAACGCACCTCATGATGGGTGAAAGTACCCAACACAAACAAACTTTTCAGTAATGTTATGGGTGGTACCGGTATCATAAATACAGGAAAATAATATAGAAATAAGACCCACAAAATCATCTGTTAAAAATAAGGGGTTGACGGTTGACATTTTTAACGGAATTGCGTCATATGGGATGTTAAATGAAAAAAAAAAAGACGCCCTGAGTATAAATCTATATTTAGTTCCGTCATTTTACCAATTCATCTTTCTTAATGAACTTAACTGTTAGTGCTTGTACTAACACTATCAACAGGATCATATAGTCGTATGTCGTATGTATATTTAATATATATCTGTAATGCTGCCACAAATAATTTATATTATAATTTTTTTTTATTTTTTAGGGTTTCGTTGGTAAAACCAAAAGAAGAAACCCTTATAGCGTTCCTTTGTCTGCGTCTGTCTGTCTGACTGTCACTCTGTACGGTTCCAATAACATTTGAATATAAAGAAATAGAAACATGTTAAAGTCGTTTTGACGCGCACACAGGAAAAATATAGCGAACTCAAAATTATCAGCTGTTCAAATCCAAAATGGCGGATAATTTACATTACGCGAAAAAAATATTTCTTTAAAATTTTGAGTGGGGTATCAAATGAAATGTATTGAACAGTATAAATTACAAAAATATATAACACTTGTGGAAATTGTTTAATTATTCATGCCATTTTGTCAAAAAACATAAAATTTTTACTCTCTCCATCTCCCCCCTTTATACTAATTTCATGTTCACAATACAATACCAACGAAACCCTTTTTTAAAAATTATCTTTTTACTAATAAATTTGATAAATAGATATATTTTGTCATGATATCATTATTAAAGCTTTGTTTAAATTACAGTTAGACGATTACAGTGATCAAGTGGGACGTTACTTCTGTCGGAAAGTATCTCGTGGTGAGACAGTAGCGCTCATAGCTGACGGTAATCCAAGGTACTAAAATGAATTGTTGATTGTATATTTGCTGATAGCGAGTATGAATTGTTTTAGAGTTAATATTGAAATATGATATTTAAATGTTTATGTAGTATATTTTTACATTAGTAATACTCATAGTTAATCCGTTAATTAATCCGTTGTTATTTATTCACTTTTAAATTTTGTCAACATTTTTTTTTATCATCCATTGTAACAAGCAGTTTTACCATTGATATAATGGTCGTAAATAATATTGTATTAATATTATCAAATGATAAAATATAAATAAAAAACTGGTGAAACTATTTAGCTCAGACAATTTACGTAAGAAATAGCGCTGTATAAAAATTCTTACAAAGGATTTTGTCCAATTATGTACAATATGATGAACGGTATTTTCCTATGAATTCCCCAAAAATCCACGAACACAACACCTTTATATTCAAAATCCAAAGTTCAAAAATCTAATTGAGTTCAAAGCCTAATTAAGATATTTTTGAATGGCTGGTCAAACTTGGGTCAAAGTTTTGTTTTCGATAACTTTAATTTTTAGATAGGGTTTCACTCTGCGGTGTGAATAAGAGTTCAATTTTAATTTCTTTTATTTTTTTTAAATTAAATTTAACCAATTTTTACAATCTACCTATACAAAGAAATGATCACAAATTAAAATGTGCTAATTTTTTTTCAAATACGCACACAAAAAGCAATTTGAACTGATACTTGCTACTTATAGCAGGCTTGCGATGAAGTTATTGATGTCTTCTTTTGTTGCATGTCTACAAAACCTTAATTAAGAAAGAAAAACACTCATTATTATTTATATTTGTCTGTGTTTAGGTACGTAGGAATATGGCTTGGTTTAGCTAAAGTCGGCGTGGTCACTGCACTGGTCAACTTCAACCAAAGAAAGGAAGTGCTCCAACACTCTTTGGACGCTGTTAAGGCAAACGTTATTATTTACGGCACCGAATATGCTCAGGGTAAGCATCCATGCAAAAAAAGAAGCATATAGTTAACTATGCTAAATGCTTTCTTTGCATCATAAATTTCAACGCCCACTCTTCCTTCTACTGCTCATAGATAGTATAATTGCATAGATGAAGACTGTACCATAATTAAGAAATATGGCATATTAAGTAATTCAATAATGCACGTATTCTAGGGATCCATTTTTTTTATCTTGAAGCAAGAAAAATTATTCAGTTGTGCATATTTGATTTTATACAGGTCTGTCACGAATAATGTTAAAAGCAATAAAATATACATATATGTTATAAGAAGTAAAAACAACTAAATGTGTTTCATCTTTTATTCTTTAAATTAACAGGTAAGCCTAACATTTTAAAACGTGTTAGCTATAACTGTTTATAGCTAAAGCTGCTTGAGCAGGCTACAGTTATAAAATAAAATGGAATTTATATTTTTGATTAACTAATGTGTGATAGAGATTTGGCCTAAATTATTGATTTTGGACTCAGTTTTAAACCGCCCAAGGTAATCATAACTGTTATTTGTCTGGTGTGATTGACAACCTTAGATCTTAGATTTCCTTTCAAACTATCAAGGGTAATCCTGACTTGCAGATGTGACAAGCAATCTTCAAAATCTATTGATCTTAGATTTCCTTCCAAACTATTAGAGGTAATCCTAACTATTAGTTGTCTGATGTGATGGACAGTCTGCTTAACCTATTGATCGCCCTTTGTACTATCAAGGGTAGTCCTAACTGTTCTAATGTTACTGTCAGCCTGATAATTCTATTGATCTTAGATTTTGAAACAAAGCAAATTATTATAAATGTTTAATGTTTAATTTTTCATTATGTATTAAGTTAACTTTTTTTTCTATTTCCCATTTAAAGCAGTTTGAGTAAATTTCGTGTTACAGTTGTGGCTGAGCTTGACGATACCAGGTTAGCAGGTTATAAACTGTATTCCCTAGGAGAGGATGACACCCTTAAGGATAGCACCGACTTAGAAGCCGAACTACAGAATGTTCCTAAGGAATCACTTGAAGAATACATTGACAGGATACAGTTTAACGATAAACTTCTTTATATCTACACATCGGGTACTACTGGTCTACCTAAAGCCGCTGTTATTTCACATGCCAGGTTAGTGCTTTGATTACATTTAACTCTCGGAAAGAAATTTTTAAAATATAGACAGGCATCGACTTTAGATAGCTATCATCATTTTGCTGAAGATGTCCTGCAAACAACTACATGTTTTAACATCGAAAATAAGAAAAATGGTTAGATCAGTTTCTTCACATAAATATTTTTTGTTAGTATTTTTACTTCGCGCACTAAGATTTCTGTAGTGACATATTGACTGCAAGTTTACTCAACCAAAAGTTTTACTTGACTATAATTGAAAAGAAAAGTTAATAGAGTTGTGCAGCGTTTGCTTTCCATTAAATAACGTAGCTTTAGTAAGAGCTGTTTTGTTAAGATGTAAAAACAGAACATTATATCCGGTAAAATCCTGGTGTGTCTTACGGAAGTACAATTGCTTGAGGAACTACTGTATCCTCCATATATCCCTTTTTTTTCTTTGAGTGGTGAAAGTTAAGTATTTACAATACTAATAGGCTTATAATAACCAATAGGCTTGGCCTTAACCAATGTCAAATGTCAAATATTCAGTGTGTACATAGCTCGTCGCAAATTATTAATTATCCACTGCAGAGAACTTCGTAGAAACCAATTAAAACGTAAGTACTCAATTTTATTTTTCTATTTTTTACTTTCTCATATACGTATTAGGTATATATTTATATAGAGAGGAAGTATTGTGATAGCATGAAAATTTAATTTGGAGAGATTTACTCGCTTTGAGGTTAAAAAAAAATGTCTGTCTGTTATCTGTGCAGAAGCGTGGAGCCTACAGTACTGGACCGATTTTAATGAGAATTTGGCATACATGCTCAAAATAAATTTAGCCATAGCGTTAAAAAAATACGTTAAAAATGTTTTTCTTGAAAATGGTTCTGAAGATTTCCTCTTATAGATATTGATATACCGTTCTTAAATCTATTAATAACTCATAATTTGATATTTTGAAACATATTTAAAAAAAAAAAAATCCTAACAGGTAGTTGCTTTACGATTTTATTTTTTTTATTTTCATTAAAATCAGATTTATTTCCATCAATATCGACATATAGTGTTAGAGTCATATTTAAATTAACTAAATTTTTAAATCAAAATAGTCGGAACCATTTTTGAGAAATCATTTTTTTTAGTTTTTGGGGGAATCTCAAGATTTAATTTTTGTGTTATCATTATACTTTTTCTTTATATAAACAACGTATATGAGAAAATATAAAAAATATATAGTCCATTTAAAGATTAATTTTCCCTGGAATACTTTAGTTTACAAGACATGGATGAAAATAAATCTGCTTTTACGGTAAAAATCACTTGCTGGACACAACAAATTGATTAAATTAGATATTTTTGGGCTTAAATTAGGTCTCAATATATGTGTATTTTCTCATACACGTTTTGTTCGAATTTATCATACTGATTTTCTTTTAATTTCATACTAGAATTGTAGTATAAGATGTATTTTTACTTAAATTAACCTTTTTTTTAATTTAATGATTTAAAAAATGTAATTGAAAGTAAAAATAGTTTGCTCATATAACAAAGTTTAGTTTATAAAGAAATTTATTTGGGATCTGGTACATTTTAAAAGAGATTTATGTCTTTGAATAAAATTAAAATATGTTATCGTGAAATATAGAAGATGGGAAGATTGTCGAAGTTGGTATTACCTGAAAAATGTAAGGTTTTAGAATATGTACTTGAAGATGAATGAAATCTTTTCTTCGTCATTTCTTTTACGTGTCAATCAATACAACTTAAGTTATTGTAATTGTAGGACGGGGGATCAGCTGCTGATCATCAGTGTTGAAACATGCCGCCTATGTCGGTGTTTGGAATTATATAGGTTTAAAGACTATTTGGAAATACGCTCACTCGCTCACCTCTCAGCCACGCCGTTCCTCTAACCTGAACCCTTTCCTAGAAGTATAACTAAACTGTCCGTTATTATTTCTAAAATTATAATTAATTAGATATTTGTATTTTTTTGGAACGAAGTTCCTTATGGCACGATCTGGAGCCCGGGAGTGAATCCGAATAAAACGACCGTCATAAAACCAAGCGTCCCGAAATCTACCAATGCCGATAACTTGAGTAAAAGACGACCGAGTTTGTTGAAATTTGGTACACATTTTCATTTTACCAATGCCCTGGCGGAGTTCGTAAGACAACGTTATCCGCCCAAGCGTTCACGCACAACGCTCGCGTAAACGTAAGCTTCAAATTTAAAATAGGAATTTTAGGACGGGAAAAAATTCTTCACCTATTTAATGAGACAAACAACTTTTTTTAAATAAATGTGTTTAATAAAACGAAGACCGGCACTGCTAGGAAGTGATAAAGATATTTTGTAAGATGTTTTTGAGTAGGGAAGAGATATATTTTAAATTAGTAGGCCCGGCAGGTAGAATGCAGTCCAATTTCCTACCAACTACAAACATACTCATTAACTATAAACTCATCATAATTAACTTTTAGCGAATTTTCAAAGAAAATTACGCTATTGCAATGGCTTCAAAATTTTTGTAATGCGAATTTTTGAAAATTTTTTCCATGGAAATCCGTTTTAGACCATTCTGAATCGATTCCTAAAATTTAACACTTTTTTTTATGTATGTATGTATATATGTATGTATATATGTATGTATATATGTATATATGTGTCACTCCAGACGATATCTCCCCTTAGCATGCACTTAAAAATTTCAAACAAATTTTAAAATGTCAATAATATCAAAAGAAAGGATGAGTTCGTTGGCCAGAATTTTTGGAGTCCATTTAGGGGTCAAATTTTGACCATTTAGGGTCAAAAAACGTGTTTTTTCCATTTTACCCCCCTTTTATGTGAAAATATGATAAAAGTGTACATAACAACAATTACTGTACTCTTAAAGAGCTTTCCAACGACATGCATCTTGAAGGGTAAATACGATTTTGACTTTTGTACCTCGTACCCCTGTGTACCAAATTTTTTTTCACCCATGCAAATTCTAAACCAAAATTTTCCTATATTATCATAAGCTAATAATCCGCAGATTTCTTTGAAAATTCGCTCATTAAGTCATGGTGCATGACTGGACTTTTTTCTCAATATTTAATACATATTTATTGTAAGACGCTTGCTTTAATGATACAAAATAATGCTTTTCTTTAAATTTTGCCTTAACTCCGCTAGGTACAAACAATTAGTTACTTTTAATTTTGTCTCTTTTCTAACTCCGCCATGTATAAGTAGTTAGCAACGTATACGTACTTAGCAGTGTGATTTTATCATTTATATTTAATGAAAAATGTAAGGAACTTCGTTCTTACCGGGTGTGCCGACACACCACACGTATTTTTTTAATAATTCCAGTGTACTCGGGTGTTGGTGTTATTTATTTATGAAATTCATGTTCATCTTCCCCTGCAGAGAGATGAATTCCAAACAAGATGTTTTTTAAGGCCCCCATAAATATGATTTGTTGTACAACCAAGTTGGGCAATCGAGTTGAAGGGTTGAAGAAATGGACAATAAAATAAAAACTGAAAACAAGTTTGAGAAACACAAGTTTTAAACTTGGAAATACTTAGATCAAAGGACAGTATTGCCCTACAAAAAATGTATAAATCATAGATATAATTATAGATCTTCATATCTAAGGGCTGGTAAAAACTATTGTTATTAAAGATTTAAGTTCAACACTTCCATACACAGTTTAACAGGGCTGGAAAGCTCAGGATGTAAGGACCTTTAGCTTTAAACAAACCTGAAAATTGGTTGGAAGGCCAGCCCTCACAAGGTGATCGAATAAGCTCTATAAATTTATTAAATAGGAAAAAGTGGTTAATTTTTGTTATTTTCTTACGAAAGGTTAAGAAGAACCTCGTTATCCTGGAGATAGCGTGCATAAAAGTGACTAACATCAAGTATGAGTTAAAGTGACATATGAGTTAATTTTTTTTGGTATCATCCAAGAATATATGGTTGGTAATGTTCGTCTCGGGACATAGGACAAGGACTTGGCCTTGAACTGAAAAGGTGTTAAAGGTGACTACTTTGATTTCGAGAAATATTTGAATAACTAATATATCAAGTGAAAAACTAACATCAACTTGATTTGGTCTTCCAACTAATTTTGTATTCAGCACCATGAAAAGCAAATTGTCTGCCAAAATGGGCGGGACATGGCCGCTCTCCACCGGCTTGCTTTTATTAACAACTAATAGCCAAGCGATATTCCGCAGATGAACTTAGTCTTAGAGGACACCAACAAATTTAATTCATTATTCAGTCATTAACAGTATTATTTCAGTCACTGTTGCACACGCTATCTCCTAGACTATTTCTAAATTTATAAAATAGAAAAAACGTAGTTTCTTTTAGTTATCTTCTTTGAAAGGTTAAGAACCTCATAGATTACTCAAGAGCCGGGAAATTGTTACTTGAGTAGGGCCTTAGTCCTCCCATATGCGAATAGCCTCTCTATGTGGCTTTGGTTTGTTCCGAGCAGAGCAAGGCTGCGGACCGAAGAATTTAGACTCTGCACCTTCATTGGTAAGACGATCGGCAATTTAATTTCCTTCAAATCCTAGATTTACTTTACTACAGAAAGAAACGTAGTTTCTTTCCGACCACCAAATCAAAAAGTAGCAAGGGACCTCACAAACCTTATAGCCATTACTTAGCATGAAAACTTGAAAAACTTAGTTTGGAAAACTTTGTTATCGTGATTAATTATCTTTTTGACCCCAATTTTAGCGTTCTATGATTAGCATAGTCTCCAACATAAAACTTCTTAGACATTATAAAGCTACATGACATTTGTTTAGGTCTTTGATGTTTTTTTATGGCACACACTTCACACTTGTACATTGTGAACTTCTGCTTGGAATATTGTAGAAAACAAAGCCAAGGATTTGGAAAGGTTATAGTTTGAACCATTTACTCCTATTCCTACGAGGTTTTGTATGACACAATGTCGATGTCGATCAATACAAAGTTCCGTGTTGTTTTGCTTTACGGAAGCTGTGTGATCATTGCGAAGAACGAATTTTTTTATGTCCCCACATTAAAAAATTCCAAGACAGAAATCCGTTTCAGGCATCAGGGAATTAGGGAACATATTTAATATTTGGTCTCGTGTCTGTCTGTCGTTCAATGTTCAACATTTTATTCGAACCCACATTTCTTACAAAAACTCTCATTCTCATCCTATTTTCAAGAAATTTGGATTTGTCAAATGAGGTCCACTGATGGTCCCATATTAATTTCAACCGCGTCTATAAGCTCATTAAGTTTTGCTAAATGATACTTTTATTCTTGTTAAAAAAAAAATATAATAATAAAATAAATGTGAGACATTTTTTAAAAAACGGGGAGGGGGGAATTAAACAAAAAAAAAATAGATACTAATTGGTTGTAATAGCATAACATCATTAAAGTACACGATAGGATGCGAGGAAGCTTTGGGCCCCACTAATTGACAGACTATTTTTTAATTTATCTGTTCAAAATGTAAGTGGAGTGTGACAGACGGACCGAATAGTAATAAGGGCCTTATTGGAGATAATGGATCTTAAAAAATGTAGTTTTAAATAATAATTTATATCTTTAATTAAGACGTAAATGAAAATTAAAAGATAACTAAATAACTGTTCTTCAGAATCAACTGATAAAAGATATTAGAAAAAAGGAATTGATCAAAGTCAAAAAAAAAAAAAAAATCTATCGGAAACCAGTCTGATAATATTCCATGAGAAACAAAAGATCAATCTATTGAAAATTACAATAGATAAAAATACATACATACATCTCATTAATACAAATCTCCTATTCAATGACAAACGAGGACAATCCCATTATTTATTTTATCGCCTGATTATATGTTTCACTTTTGTTTAAAAGAAAGGATTAAATAAAACTTCAAGATTATATATATTTACATAAAATATGTAAACCTTTTCATTTAATTATTATCCGTAAATATTGATTCATTTACTATGTTTTTTGTGTTAGGATGGAATCAGAATAATTATATACTGTATCAAATTGATATTGTATTGAATTCTAAAGCCACAGACAATACATATTTAAAATTGTAATTTGTTGATGACTGTATATTTCTTATCATAAGCAGAGTCCAAAGTATCTAGCTATATGTCACTACCGATAATATTATCACATTATTGTTGATAATATATTTTGATATTTTATTGTTCGTATTTTATATCTTATCTGTATAGCTCTCAAAAAGAAAATTGATAATAAATATGTTTTTATATAACTGACCAATTTATGAGTAAATAAAAATGAAAAAAAACGTGTTTTTTAGTTTTAACTAGTTAATTGGTCGTATAATTCATTGATTATATAATAAATATTTCGTATTAATTTAGTTATATATATATATATATATATATATATATATATATATATATATATATATATATATATATATATATATATATATATATATATATATATATTCATTTCGTTAATACACATTAATTAGCATGAATCAACAATATTTATTGATATACTCATTACAGTAATAAACTCGTTAATTAACAATATATATAATATAATGCGGTGATAATAAAAGAATATGGTTTTAGGCCATGTAAAAACATTCTTGCCTCTGGGATCACACCCTACATTTCAATGTTTTTAAATTTTGTTTATGGTTACTAATTACTAATTAGTTTAATTGTTACTTAATGCTCTTATACACCTAGAAATGAAAACAAAAATGAATTGAAGTTGAATATAATGATATTAAATTTAATGAAGAATTATTTAGATATAAAAAAATCTATACTATTGTAAAATGATTCAAACTAATTTATTTGTGTTTGTTAAGGGGATCTCAAAATCTGCGATACCGATTACCAATTTGATTTAAAAAATTTCTGGTTTGGGTGTGTAACCCCCTTTCTTTTTATCTACCTGATGCCAGTATGTAAATTATTGTAAAAAAGCAGAACAATCTAATAAACAAAAATATGGTAATTATTCCCCCCCCCCCCCCAAATAAATCTAATAAACAAACATATATGGTAATTATCCCCCCCCCCCCCCCCCCCCCAAAAAAAATGACTTATTATTAAATTATTTAATAGATCAATAATTAGAATTATTGATCGGCATTCATCGATGTGGTGGTAGCTACTGGTTCATTTCAAATTTAAATTATGTAATCTTTTCGAGAGGCCGGGCCGGGTTCATGAAGATTAAAAATGTGAGGGATTGTAGATCTTAGTTTAGTTTAGTTTAGATTTGCTATAACAGTTGGCAACACTGGCATGTATTGTTTTCTTTCTCTCGTTTACTCGTTTTGGAGTTGCATGGAGTTTAGCAACAGAAACTTATAACCTTCGTTTATTTTTGTTGTAGTTTTTTGGAAGAATATTGTTGCTTTTTGAAGTGAAATTTTATTTTTCAGTGTTGTATTAGTGATAATTTTATCATAGATGTTTAAAAGATTGGTTCTGATACCTTGTGCTCAGTGGTTTGAGATAGCGGAGGTTACACACTTTCGTTGTGAGTTGTATAACGTTTTTATTTGCGAGTAAGTTTCTATTACTTCCATAATATTACTTTAATATTGAGTCATGGCTGATGCCGCGGCTCGTCAGTTGCAGTACGAGTATAAAGCTAACTCGAATCTCGTACTTCAGGCCGATGTTCGTCTCATCGAACGGAGAAGTAGGGATGAAGCCACCGGCGAGGTGGTTTCACTCGTCGGTAAACTCGAAGGAACTAGAATGGGTGACAAGTATGAAAGGACTAAACCGAATAAAGCCGAAGAAAGGAAAATGAAACGTCAGAAAAGAGACGAAGCTCAATATGATTTCGAGAAAATGAAGAGAAGTACTTTGTTGTCGGACGGCGTCGATGAAGTCTACGGACAGATATACCGACCCAAAACACAGGATACTAGACAAACATACGAGGTTCTCTTGAGTTTCGTACAAGAAGCTCTCGGAGATCAACCCAGGGATATCTTGTGTGGAGCAGCCGACGAAATCCTAATGACTTTGAAAAACGATAAAATGAAAGACGCTGAAAAGAAAGTCGAGACAGAAACTCTTTTAGGATCTAAGTTACCTGACGAAAGATTCGCTCTTCTCGTCAATTTGTGTAAGAAAATTACTGATTTCGGAGCCGAGGAAAAGGTCTTTACCGAGGGTGATGAAAAGTTAGACGAGACTTACGGGATCAACGTACTTATAGAGGAGAGTGAGGAAGAGGATGCAGAGGATACATTTGGAGAAGTGAGGGATACTGAAGGAATGGATTTCGAAGAAGGAGAAGAAGCTAAAGATAACGCAGCAATACACGCTGATAACTTGTACAAAGGAGAAACAGAAGCCAAAAAAGACAAGGGTTTACATCCTTTAGACATTGACGCTTATTGGCTACAGCGAATGCTTTCAAAGTATTTTAGTGACGCCATTGTTTCACAGCAAAGAGCTGCTGAAGTCCTCAGTGTTTTAAGAAAGAGTGGAGATGAAAGGGAATGTGAAAATCAACTTGTTTTGTTACTCGGCTATGAATGTTTTGATTTTATCAAATTGGTCAAGAAGAACAGAGAAATGATCTTGTATTGTACTCTGCTCGCTTCATCCCAAAACGAAGCTGAACGTTCTAAAATAAGGAAGAAAATGAACAGCACTCCTGCTTTAGCTACAATCTTAAGACAACTTGACTTCGGTCGTACAGAAGAAAAAAGAAACGAAGAAAATGTTAGAGTTAGTCGTGCTAAGGTTGAGAAGGAGCATGATGATGAAGAGAAAGAGAAGCCATACTTTCCAGGACACCGGGCAGTACTTGATTTTGAAGATTTGACATTCGTTGGTGGATCTCACTTTATGTCAAATAAACGCTGCCAACTTCCTGACGGTTCTTACAGAAAACAAAGAAAAGGTTACGAAGAGGTTCATGTTCCTGCCTTGAAGCCCAAACCTTTTTCAGACAATGAAGAATTGGTAGCCATCGATACTTTGCCGCAGTATGTTCAACCAGCATTTGAAGATTTTAAAACTTTAAATAGGATTCAAAGTCGTTTACAGAAAGTTTGTTTGACTAGTGATGAAAACTTGCTTCTTTGTGCTCCTACAGGTGCGGGTAAAACCAACGTAGCACTTCTGTGTATGATGCGTGAAATCGGAAAACACATCAATCTCGATGGTACTATTAACACTCAAGATTTTAAGATAGTTTATGTTGCACCCATGAGGTCTCTTGTACAGGAAATGGTGGGAAGTTTTGGAAAGCGATTAGCGGTTTACAATCTCACTGTTTCAGAATTGACTGGTGATCACCAGTTGACTAGAGAGCAGATTCACGCAACTCAGATAATCGTCTGCACACCAGAAAAATGGGACATCATAACTCGAAAAGGAGGTGAGAAAAGTTTTACTCAATTTGTACGACTAGTTATTATTGATGAAATTCATCTTTTGCATGATGAAAGAGGACCAGTTTTGGAAGCTCTTGTTGCTAGGACCATTAGAAATATTGAATCTACTCAAGAGAATGTTAGAATAGTCGGTCTGTCTGCTACTTTACCTAATTATAAAGATGTCGCAACATTTTTAAGGGTTAAACCTGAAACTGGATTATTTTATTTTGACAACAGTTTTAGACCAGTACCCCTTGAACAACAATACATTGGTATAACAGAGAAAAAAGCATTAAAAAGATACCAAATTATGAATGACATTCTTTACGAGAAGGTTTTGGAGCATGCCGGCAGAAATCAAGTCTTAATTTTTGTACATTCAAGAAAAGAAACTGGCAAAACTGCGAGAGCTATTCGAGATATGTGTTTGGAGAAAGATACACTTGGTCAGTTTCTGAGAGAAGGTTCTGCATCTACTGAAGTACTGAGAACTGAAGCAGAACAGGTTAAAAATTTTGAACTTAAAGACCTTTTGACTTACGGGTTTGCCATACATCATGCCGGAATGACTCGTGTAGACAGGACATTAGTAGAAGATTTGTTTGCTGACAGACATATACAAGTTCTCGTCTCAACTGCCACTTTAGCTTGGGGTGTCAATCTACCTGCTCATACTGTAATTATCAAAGGTACCCAAATTTATAATCCGGAGAAAGGTCGTTGGGTAGAACTGAGTGCTTTAGATGTCCTTCAGATGTTAGGTAGGGCAGGTCGACCTCAGTACGACACTAAAGGCGAGGGTATTCTTATTACTAACCATAGTGAACTTCAGTATTATTTGTCTCTACTTAATCAACAGTTGCCTATAGAATCTCAAATTGTTTCTAAGCTTCCTGATATGTTGAACGGAGAAATAGTGTTAGGTTCGATTCAGAACTTACAAGATGCTACTGTTTGGCTCGGTTACACTTACTTGTATGTTAGAATGTT
The DNA here is from genome assembly GCA_951217055.1 of Gerris lacustris. Taxonomy (NCBI): domain Eukaryota; kingdom Metazoa; phylum Arthropoda; class Insecta; order Hemiptera; family Gerridae; genus Gerris; species Gerris lacustris. The sequence continues at coordinate 34,343,055 of OX578278.1, forward strand.
ACGATCCCCTGCTTTGTATGGAATTTCTAAAGACAAGCTTGAGGAAGATCCTCTTTTAGAGTTGCACAGGGCTGATATAATTCATACGGCTGCAATCCAGTTAGAAAAGAGTGGTTTGAGCAGATATGATAGAAAAAGTGGTCAGTTTCAAGTTACTGAGTTGGGTAGAATTGCTTCTCACTATTACTGCACTTTTGATACAATTTCTACTTACAATAAGTTGCTTAAACCTACTCTTAGTGAAATTGAATTATTTAGAGTGTTCTCCATGTCAGGAGAATTTAAGAACTTAACTGTCAGAGAAGAAGAAAAATTAGAATTACAGAAACTCATGGAAAGAGTACCTATACCTATTAAAGAAAGCATCGAAGAACCGTCGGCTAAAGTTAATGTTCTTTTGCAATCTTACATATCTCAATTGAAACTTGATGGATTCGCACTTATGTCTGATATGGTTTATGTTACTCAGTCTGCATCACGTCTTGTCCGAGCCATATTTGAAATCGTACTTCACAGAGGTTGGGCTCAGTTAGCTGATAAAACTCTGTCGCTTTGTAAAATGATTGATAAAAGAATGTGGCAATCGATGTCACCTCTTCGCCAATTCAGAAAAATCCCTGAAGAAATCGTTAAGAAAATTGAAAAGAAAAATATTCCTTGGGACAGGCTTCTAGATTTGGGCCCGAATGAAATTGGTGAATTGATCAGAGTCCCAAAATTGGGGAAGATGGTTCATAAATTTATCAATCAGTTCCCTAAACTTGAATTGTCAACACATATTCAACCTGTAACCAGATCTACTCTGAGAGTCGAGTTGACTATCACTCCTGATTTTGACTGGGATCAGAAACTCCACGGAGCTTCAGAAGGATTTTGGATTTTAGTTGAAGACGTTGATTCTGAAGTAATTCTTCATCACGAATATTTTTTTTTGAAGCATAAGTACTGTCAAGATGCTCATGTGGTACGTTTTTTTGTGCCTGTCTTTGAACCTCTTCCCCCTCAGTATTTTCTAAGAGTTATTTCAGACACTTGGATTGGATCTGAAACTCGTTTACCTGTTTCCTTCCGTCACTTGATATTACCTGAAAAGAATCCACCTTGTACGGAACTTCTTGACTTACAGCCCCTACCTATTTCAGCATTGAGAAATACCCGTTACGAGGACATGTACGCTGATAAATTCTCTCAATTTAATCCTATTCAAACTCAAGTTTTTAACGCTGTTTACAACAGTGACGATAATGTCTTTGTCGGGGCCCCTACTGGTTCTGGAAAAACAACCATTGCCGAATTTGCAATGCTCCGTCTCCTATCTCAAGATTCCGAAGCCAGAATTCTTTACGTTGTTTTACATGAATCTATAGCTCAAATAATATACTCCGAATGGCATCACAAATTTACTCCGCTATTAGGAAACAAAGTTGTTTTGCTTACTGGAGAAGCAGCTACCGACCTTAAATTGATCGGTAAAGGGCAGATTATTATTTCTTCTGCAGAAAAATGGGATGTTCTATCAAGAAGATGGAAACAGAGAAAGCATGTGCAGAATGTTAACCTATTCATTGTTGATGAACTGCAACTGCTAGGAGGTACTGGAGGTTCTGTATTGGAGGTTGTTTGTTCAAGAATGAGATATATGAATTCACAGTTAGAGAAGTCTATGAGGATTCTAGCTCTGTCAACACCTGTAGCCGATGCTCGAGATATTGCTCAGTGGTTGGGATGTAGCGCTAATTGCACTTTTAATTTCCATCCCAGTGTCAGACCTCTTCCCCTTGAGTTACACATCCAAGGTTTCAACATTACTCACAATTCTTCAAGATTAATGGCTATGACTAAACCCTTGTACAAGACTATTATTCAACAAAGTCCTCAGAAACCTGTCATAGTTTTTGTTCCTACAAGGAGGCAAGCTCGCTTAACAGCTATCGATATCTTAACATACACTGCTTCCGAAGGTAATTCCACTAGATTCTTCCATGCAGATGAAGAGGACATTAACCCATTTGTAAATAGATTGTCCGATAAAACATTGAAAGAAACTCTCGCTCAAGGTATTGCTTACATGCACGAAGGTCTATCTACAAGCGACAGAAGACTTGTGGAACAACTGTTTGAATCAGGAGCTGTGCAAATCGCTGTTGTAACTAGTAGTTTATGTTTCTCAATAACCATCAGTGCCTACTTAGTCGTTATTATGGATACACAAATCTATAATGGAAGGCTTCATGTGTACGAAGATTACTCTATCACTGATGTCATGCAAATGGTCGGCAGAGCTAATCGACCCTCTGAAGACGACGATGCTAAATGTGTAATTATGTGTCAAACATCTAAAAAGGATTTCTTCAAGAAATTTTTGAACGATCCTCTCCCAGTTGAAAGTCATTTAGACCATACCCTCCATGATCATTTCAATGCCGAAATTGTTACTAAAACAATTGAAAACAAACAGGACGCTGTAGATTACTTAACATGGACTCTTATGTACAGAAGATTAACTCAGAATCCTAACTATTACAACCTTCAAGGTGTCACTCACAGACACTTATCTGATCATCTTTCTGAACTCGTTGAAATTGCTTTGGTCGATTTAGAGCAGTCAAGATGCATTAGTATCGAGGATGATATTGATGTGACCCCACTCAATCTAGGTATGATTGCAGCTTACTACTACATCCACTACAACACTATCGAGTTATTCTCACTGTCCCTTACAAGCAAAACAAAGATTCGAGGTCTCATCGAAATCATATCTTCTGCTAGTGAATTCGACATCGTACCTATAAGGCATCATGAAGACGCCGTATTAGAAGCTTTGGCACAGAGAGTTCCTAACAAACCAAACACACCTACTGATTTTAACGATCCTCATGTTAAAGCCAATCTTCTTATTCAGGCTCATCTCTCCAGGTTGCAGTTAGGTGCCGAATTACAAGTAGATACCGAATTCATTTTGTCAAAATCCATAAGGTTGATGCAAGCTTGTGTCGACGTTTTGAGTTCAAACGGTTGGCTTTCCCCTGCAGTCGGTGCTATGGAACTGGCTCAGATGTTGACTCAAGCTATGTGGGCCAAAGATTCTTACCTCAAGCAGCTACCTCATTTCACTCCGGACGTTATCAAACGTTGTCAAGAAAAGGATGTAAATACTGTTTTCGATTTGATGGAACTTGAAGATGTGGATAGAATTCGACTGTTACAGCTGACAGACTCGGAAATGGCCGACGTGGCTCGTTTCTGTAACCGTTATCCTAACATCGAATTCACTTATGACGTTCTTAACAAAGATCAAATCAGATCTGGTAAACCTGTCATAGTATCTGTTTCCCTAGAACGAGAAGACGAAGTCACCGGTCCGGTTATTGCCCCATTCTTCCCCCAGAAGAGAGAAGAAGGATGGTGGGTTGTTATCGGCGATGCCAAATCTAACTCTTTACTCTCAATTAAACGACTTACCCTCCAACATAAGACTAAACTTAAACTTGACTTTGTGGCTCCGAACCCAGGACATCACAGCTATACATTGTACTTCATGTCCGATGCTTACCTCGGCTGTGATCAAGAATACAAATTTTCAATTGATGTTGATGATTTTGATACTGATGGGTCTGATACTGAATAAGCAAATAATTTATTGTGATGTAAATATGATATTTGTTTTAACAAAATTGACACAATTTTTTCATTTTATTATGCCTAGATGTTTGTAATGGGAGTTATAAATATACTTATTTATCAAAACAATGAAAATATGAAGTCCCAAATTAATTTAATTAAAAAACGTTTATATTTGTGTTCATTGTTATTTTTTTTCTTTTTTGCAACTCCTTAGATAATAATTATCTTGAATAGCTCATAATTATCTTGTAGCTTTTTTATGTATTACTAATATAATTTAATTCACCTAGTTGAAATTATCAATCATGAAGAACAAAGATTTGGTAAAACCATATCCCCAGCATTATGTAATACTGATGATATGTTCTTAAAAGTTAATATAAATGTCTATGTTTTTATTAATAGATAATATTATTGTCTGATAAATAGAGGGGTAAATGTTCAAATTTTTAAGTCGTCTGGACAGGAATATAATAAAATTCTTTGAAGAATTATTATATCTTTTTGTAAATGTTTTAAAATAATTTAATAACTGTATATACTTAAGATTTAGATGTTTATTATTAAAGTTAGTTAAAATTAAAATAATATATTTTTGTTTTATCTATCTACATTTTTTTTTTATAATATCTCATTTAAGTAATATTTGTAGGATCATCATATTACATGTTAAATGTGTTTGTATGAAAGATAAAAAATTGATTATGTACAAAAAGAATAAAAAAAAGTATTTCCAAAATGTGTAAAGTACAAAATAAATACAATTTTGTGGAAATTTTATTATTGTAAAATATTTCCTTTGTTTTAGGCTAGGCGCACACTGGGGGCAAAACAGTCTGCAGACTGTTTTGCCCCCATTGTGCGCCTAGCCTTACTTTTTAATATTTTGAGTTTATAGTTAGACAAACATGAAAGCCTTTTTCACAAATAAAAACTTCAATTTTAAAAGCCAGCTTTCATTGCTTGTTCATTGTAGGCACTGTTGAAGGCTAAGCACCTGAAATCTGGCTATAAAATTATTGATAATTAATTCACACTTCAATAAAACACATCTTTAATCTAAAATGAAAATATGAATATGAAGAACAATCAGACAATTATTTCAGTGTTGTGACTATTTTTAATGATAAAATTATTCTTAGAATATTATTCGTATGACTAAACAATGACAGTTATACATATTCTATGTATACTCACTCACTTCGCTCGTCATTCTCTGAAAGGCATTCTCTACCTAGCAAATGATATGGTTTTTTTTTTCATTGCTTAATGATTGGGAGCTATCAGGGTTGGGTTGCCTTTTGTGGAGGCATAGGGCATTACTTTGTGCTTATTAATAAAAAGATAGTATTAGTCTATTATAGAATCAATGCGTATCATTTTATTTTGATAAATAAGAAAATAGGACTACACTAACGCTCAAAAACTATATTCAGTATTACCATGTTCTCTATTACCTTATAAAATAATAATCATCAATTTCTTTAAAAAAAATCAACTTTGTAGATTTTTAAATTATAAATAAATTCATTCAATAAAATATATTTTTAGCACAATAGTAATAAATTTAACCCCCTTTCTCCACTCACATTGCACTCTGAGTATACTTTTTCTTTTCAGTAATGACTGAAATGCACATGTTAACATTAGGTAAGTTATTGGAATTTTTGTTTATCTAAAACTTTATAACTTTTTACAATTAGCTTTTAACGTACTACCTTAAACTAAATAATGAAATTATAAAACAAATTTCCAGTAAGGTTAGAATAGTTGTACTATTTACTGTATGTAACAACTATTAAAGAAGAGTCCATAAGGTCATTTGTTGTATATAAGAGCAAAAAAACAAGTTGTTAGAAGTAAACAAACCTCCCAAGTACACTCCTCTACTCCCTTTTTTAGCACAGTTTATTTACTTATAATTTTCCTCTAACCTTCTAATGAATCCTACTCTTTCTTACTCAATGGACTTGTTTTTTTTTATAAAACTATTTTAATAATATAGACTAGGAGGCCTCTGCTCACTACTCTAAATTCCTTCGTCCGCCCCCTGAAGACGGCTGCTACTCAGCAAATTTACTACTTTGACTTTGGGGGGCCATACGACAGTGATGGGGAAGGCCCCCATCACTGTTACAGGGCAGTCCTATGTGGACATCAAGGTGTGGGCATTTCATTGAGCTTATGATGTAAAATACAGTATTAATTTAGTATGGAATGGATACATTACCGTTTGAATTGATAAATAATAAATTGTGACAACCCTACGAGTACACTTAAGACAATATTTGGTATTATGCCATGACGGCTCTCCATTCTCTTTATAAAGTAATAATACTCAAGGACCAAAAATATTTTTTAAATCAGAATAAAATTTCCAAAGTTATAGGTTTTTTATTAGGTTATATGTTATTAATTCACATGGTCATGCTGGCTCAAGAGTCTGATTGGCTAAAAGTAACTCATGTGCTTCTTGGAGAGGCCTTGCTCTCCTTCCTTTATCTAAATGCTCATAACTATTGCACTCTTAAATCCCCCCTTTCCTCAGGGGGGGGGGGATATCTCTAATCTTGTTTAGCGAATAGTTCAGTATATACTTTTCTCATGGGACTGGTTTATTTACAAAACTTATATAATAATATAGATGTAGAAAGAAAGATTATTATTCATAGTCAAGATCAATGATTCTTAACTTAGGAAATTCTGTAATCATTTCCACCTATTATGGTTTTTTTGACCTTAAACTGATCAACAAATTTGCTGTTTATGAATAATTATTATTATTATTATTAATTAATAATTATTATGAATAATTTTCACGAAAATACTATATTCTCAAGTGCCTTCCTGAATTTTTCCTAGTAGTAAAATATACCTACATCTTTTGAGTCGCAATAAAAATTCAAGATAGGGTATCATAAGACAAAACATTGGCTCATTCTAGTTACTTTTATTTGCTTAAATCTTGATAAAGAGCCTTGTTTAGCTTCAGTGTTTAGTTATCCCAGCCTCGCTTATATTTAATTGGAAGATAGATTATCTTGTTTAATCGATGTAACTAATCTTAAACATGTTTTATTGAATATTTAAATTTGTACTACTACAATTATTATGTTAAGTTAGTTATATTTAATTTATTACTAAGCTCAAATATTGATGGAAATATTTCTTTTATAATTAAATTGTAAGTGTAAGCAATGAGGAAGATTTTCCATAATAATTATTAAAGCCTTATGACTGGTTAATCTAAAACACTGAAAACCTAAGTCTTATCCCCACCAAAAGTTTTGGTTCAAATCCCACAGATGTGTGATATGTTTTACCGTGATGATCACTTTTTTGCATTTTGTTAAATTATTGATCCCCTCTAAGGGCCCCCACCCCTCTAGACCCTGTAAGGACCTAATGTTGTGTTGATAATGACTTAAAAGAAACAAAAAAAAAGAAAATGTTTTAAACCAACGTAAATATAAAACATATATTATATTGTTTCAGGTTCATGTTGATGGGTCTAGGTTCCCATATGTCAGTAGCAACATCACAAAGAGACACTATGTACACTTCCTTACCTCTGTACCATTCTGCAGGAGGTATTTTAGGCACTGCAACAGCACTAGTTGCAGGAGCTACTGTTTTCATCAGGCCAAAGTTCTCTGTTTCTAATTTCTGGAAAGACTGTGTTCAATATAAATGCACTGTAAGTTCTAAAAAAACAAGTATTATTTTAATCACATTTTCTCTTCCATTGATAATTGTTATTTCTATTAATTATGCATGACCACTGTTTTGAGAAATTTCTTATGTGGTATTTGGCTTACAGATGGCTCAATACATAGGAGAGACTTGTAGGTTCCTCCTTAACACACCTGAGAAACCAGAAGAGACTCAGCACAGAATCAGACTGATGATTGGTAATGGATTGAGGCCGCAAATATGGAAAGAGTTTGTTCAGAGGTTCAAAGTACCTTGGATTGTTGAATTCTACGGTGCCACTGAAGGAAATGCAAATCTAGGTAAATGTTATACTGAAACATTGATAATCCTGACTTCTTAGAAATAGGTGGGCCAAATAGTGCAGATTTACCTTATATACTATCAAAAAAAAGTTTAAAAAATTAATAATATTAATATTTAAAAAAAAAAAAAATGTATAAGTCTGAATTTTCGTAAGTAAAACTTAAAAAATCACAGAGATTTGTGTGTCGAGGTTTGTCTTTATTATCGATAATCTAAAGTTACAATGAGGGAACAGATACAGCTTTAGGATAATTTCAAAACAAGTTTCCTGGTTCAAATTTTGAGGAGATTATTTTATTTTAAGAAATAAACCAAATCTAGAAATAAATGAGAAAAAGATTAAAGCTGGAAAATTTACCATTGATAAATTGAAATTGATTCACATTAAAATAAAATGATTCTTACCTTAAAACTCTAGATCAGGGGTAAGTAACCCAGTTAAGAGATTATAAAGTACCTAAGGTCATTGTCTGTATATCTGTAAAATATGCACCCGAGAGATTTTAAAATCTTCTATTATGCCGTTATAGATTAAATCTTGCCGACCCTTATTCTAGCTAGATCATTGATGATACACAAGTGATCCCTCAGTGAAAGCTCAGAGATTGCTGTCATAATATGGAATCATATTTGTTTGATTTTTTTGTGTTTCATTAGACTTATGAAACACTTATTACTTTGGACTTACTTTGGCTTATACTTAGTATAAGCCATGCTTCACTATGTTCAATTTCATGTTTAAAGTTTATAAGTTCTGCGTTTTTAAAGGAATATTGTGGAACAAATAACATGTACTAAACAATAGTATTTTCTGTGTCAACCACCTATATGAATGTGCAAAACAAGTACAATTAGTAGGTTTCTTTTAAACTAAACATTCGTATTTTTAATTTTATTTATAAAATTCATTAATTAGATAATTCATGTAGCTCTTCTATGAATTTTTATTTGATCTTTTTATAAAAGTTATAAGTTCATAATAAAGTAAAAAGCAGATTATTATTTGTTTGACTGGGTGTTGGACTGCTTAGGCCATGTACAATATAATACCCTTGTAAAAAGTAATTGCTGTAGTTTTTTCTTATTAAATATATAATGCTAACAGCTTACATTTTATTTTTTAAAATTTATAATCTTCTTTTAAGGGAAATTTGTATGTTAAATTGTAAAATGTTTTGTGAAAAAATATTTTAAAATTATCTTGGTCGTTTTGTCTTTTAAATGCCCTTTAAATACAACATCTAGTGGTATTAGTGGTCAAAAATGTTATGCTGCAATCTGGGAGATGCTTGTTTACTTTCATTTCTATTTTAAAGCTTTATGTGATTTCAGTTAATCTGTGGAATAGAATTGGAGCTGTAGGTTATGTACCATGGTTTGCAAAGAAATTCTACCCCTGTGCATTGATTAAAGTCACTGAAGACACTAAAGAACCAATTAGGGATGAGAATGGACTGTGCATATTCGCCGAGAAAGGTAATTATACTTAAGATTTATTTCATTACAAGTCAGGGAGCTGCGTGGCCGAGGTGCTCTAGGCTCCCGCCCAGCTATCAATGAGTCGAGGCCACTCGAGGTCGTGGGTTCGATCCCGTGCCATAATACTGTGAATTGCATCTATGAATCGCGGACGGAGCAGGGCGAAGGACACCCCCTGAGGGGTTCTCTCCCCCAAGATTTGATGTGGGTTCGATCCTTGTCATGAGATGTGATTTGTATCTATGGTTCGAGGACGAAGCAGGGCGAGGGACACCCCCTGAGGGGTTCTCTTCCCCCACACTTTGACGCACGCTTATACTGCTCACTATTGACCACACCGTACCCGCTTCGGCGGTACAATGTACAAATGTATGATGTGTGAAGTAGCTGGAACTCTCCACCACGGGGCTAGTAAAATGGTTCTACTATAAGGCCTAATTGCTAGGTTCGAACAAGTGGTTCATCCTACCCGTCTAGCAGGAAGTACTAGATAACTACTACTACTACTACTCATAACAATGTGTTTTGCAAGAATTGTCATAACTACATTACCCTGCTATGCAAAAGTTCTGATGTACATAATATGGTAGGAGGCATGTTTTGTGTTGACCCAGCAATGCATTAACTGAGGTAATTGGGTGGTTGATTGATGGAAGCGGTGTTCAGCAGTCATGGAAGTCATATAGGTACCCAATGTGGCTGAAAGGAGTCCTTGATCCGAGCCACCAATGACCAATGGTATGACTACAAAAGGAGAAAGCTGTTGTGGCACAGATGATGATGATTATTATTATTTGCCTCAGAAAAAACAAGTGATTGGGTTTATATAATTTATTAATAAATTTAATTTATTTAACGTTTTAAAATAAGTTGTTTGATTTCTTGTCCTTTTTAAAATTCCAAATATTTGTTTTGTAAAGGAGAGCCTGGTTTACTGGTGGGGAAAATCCAAAAAACCCACGTTTTGTCTGAGTTTGTGGGCTATGCAGATAAATCTGCAACAGAGAAGAAAATTCTTCACAACGTCTTCTCTCATGGAGACTCTGCTTTCAACACTGGTATGTTCTTTATTCCTTCATTTTATTACTATACAGATGAAAATCAACTATCAAATCAAATTAACTATAGATGATCAGTGTGAGTGTGTGTGTTCTCTCTTTTCTTTAAGTCCAAACTTAATAGATACACAATATAGATTGAATTCCTAGAGAGTTATTGTAAAATATATTTTTCATGATCATCAGTGATCCTTTCATTAATAAATGATCTTATACTGCTACGTTGATGAAATCAAATACACTGTTAGATAGAATGATGATGTCATATACTTCTAAAAATTTGTTCTTATAGAAAGTAGGCAATCAGCAGAAGGGAAAATTTAAGCATTCCTTTGACAATTAATACAGTGTCAAATATTAAGTAGACCAGAGTGACCATGAGTGCATCAGTGTATGTGTAGAAGTTAAAATTAGTCTGGATAAGGAGTGTGGAAGAAAAGTGTTGTCAAGAGTGAGAGGAAACAATTGTTTAAGGTTTTCCATTTTTCTATTTGATTTGAGATATTTTAATTTAAGAGTTATAAATGTGAAAATAACTAAAAAAAAGTTAGCTGGGTCATTTTGTTAGGCTTAAAGAGCCCGGCTCTGAAACGCCATTACTTTATTTGCTCTAGCCCTAAAACACCTATTTTTAGGGAATTGTTTCCTTATTATGCCTAACAAAAGCATTCTGCTTATGGGCTATAACCCATGAAATTTGCCAAACATTTTTTGGGCTTGTAGAGCTGATTCCGTTGCTTTTTAGTTTTTGACCCTAAACTAAAAATATGTTTGCAGCCGTGGGTGTTCTGTGACTGCTCGCATTGTCTTATTACAGTTAGCTCAAAGATGCATTATGTGAATTCTATTTTGTGAATGTAGTAGAAGCCAATCAAAATTAAATCTTAAATTAATATATCAAATTGAAATTTTGTATAAATATGAATTTTTTGCCTCTGAGCTTACCAAAGCATTGTGTGTTCTGAAAAACTAAAAAAAAACAATTTTTTTCTTGTGGTGCAGGCCCCTAGGACAATAAAACCTATGATTAAATCCGATCCTGGTTCAATGCTTTGTCCAGCTATATTTGTTGACTCCTAGTTCTTTCGACTCTAATATAAAGCTATCGTGAGATACTTTTTTTTACATAAAACTTTGTTTAAAAATATCAACTCACTCATTACATGTTTCTTACTTTTGCAGGTGATGTTTTGTTATCTGATGAGCTTGGCTACTACTATTTCAAGGACCGCACGGGTGATACCTTCAGGTGGAAGGGTGAAAATGTATCTACTTCAGAAGTTGAAGCCGTCATTAGTAAAATTATTGGTCTTCAAGACTGCACTGTTTATGGAGTTGAAGTATGTTCATTTATGTATTTTATACTTTAATTTTTTGTAAGAATATCAAGATGTTACCAGTGTTGATTGTCATCAACACCTCTAGCACAACTAATTTCAGTTTAAAAGCTCTGTTGGCTTGTAAAATGTTAAATATAAACTAATAATTGTAAGTAAAAAAATTTCAGGTGCCAGAGATGGAAGGCAAAGCTGGTATGGCAGCTTTAGTGGATGAGGGGTCTTGTTTGAATTTCTCCGTGCTAGAGATTGGAGTAAAGAATTTATTATCAAGCTACGCCAGGCCCATATTCCTTAGAGTGCTCCACAAACTGCCTATGACATGTAAGTTTATATCGTAATAGCTGGATATGTCTGTTTTCTATGAAATATTAAATTTAGTTATCCTACCCTCAAATTCATACTGAAATTTCTCTTATAAGCTTCTTTTCTAATAAAGAGGATTAGTAATATGAATATAGTGAGCTAATCCTAAATTTTCTGTCTCTACTCATCGTCTAAATTAAAGTTAATGTTATATTAATATTTACTTATCCCAACCGTTTTACTAAAATAATTTAGGATTATTTTTATTTTTTTACAGCAACATTTAAACTACAGAAAACAGAATTACAGAAGCAAGGATTTAACCCTAAAGAAATTTCCGATCCTTTATTCTATCTTGACTGTAAATCAGGGAAGTATCTTCCACTGACTGAAGAGATATACAATGATATTGGTCAAGGAAGAATTAAGTTATAAATAAATCAGGTACAAGTCATTCATATAATATTATTTGTATTTTTAACTGGTAAATTGAAATGATTTACAAAAGTAGTGCTATTTTGGGACACTCAAAAACCTTAATTTTTCCATAACCAAGTTTTTTGCACTTCTAACATAAAAATTTGATGGGTGGAATGGTTTTTCATTTCTAGATTAGGGGAATACCTATTTTGCCAAGAAAGCTTAAAAATTATTTGCTTCATTTGTTATAGTAAATAGCAGTATCAAAGCCTTGTTTTATTTTATGCATAGCCTCTGAAAAATGAAACAGTTGCATTTCTTGTTAATGTCTCATAAAAGATATTAGGAAGTGTGTCGCAAAAGTAAATATTGGTGGGAGCGAATGTACATGGTTAATGGTTGCAGGCACAGGAGTGCTCTTATAGGGTGTTGGGAGGGTCATAGGATATATTTCAATGCTGACACTAAACTTTGACAAATTTTCCCTACAAGTTTTTGATTTTTCCCATCCACCTCACGGAATTAAAAACAGTGTAACTTACTTTTGAGACACTCCTAGTGCTATACTCCTAGTGTTAGTGTGTCACTAGGTGTGACAACCTAGTGTGAATCCTTCAACTGTTATTTCACCAGTGTTGTCCAGTACCTAAAAGTTTTTATTTTTATTGATTTATTTACTGTTTCTATTTTACAGAAGCGAGACTACTTACTGATCTAAAGGTTTGAAGAAATAAAAGTCATAGGACTGATATCAACGATTTTGAACAATTGTGATAATCAAGACTCAATTATTACCAAGATAAAAAAGGCTCAAAACATAATAACATTTTAGTATAAATGGGTGTATAAATTAGTATAATCAAATAATTATTACTGTAATGTAGATTTTTAGTTATACACATTTTTTTTTTTTTATTATAATAATAAACAAATATTTTATAAATAAATTAAAAGAAAAAAAATATTTCTAAAATAATAAATAAATAGAGTAAAAGATAAAATAAGTAATTTTTTTTAAATGTCTGTTAAGTTTTTAAAGTTTTATGGTTGAAAATGAGATAGTTACTAAAAAGAAAAGAAACAAAAAAAAAAGTGAATGTTATTTATTTCGTGATAAACGAGCATTTCATGATACCTGTTTTAAGTACAATAAATTAAAAGGGTGAAAAATTTTTATGTATACTTACTTATTTCCTTAAAACTCAACAATTTTTTCGAGAATTACTTACATCATTGGAATTATGATACCAATAATTAAATGAGGGTATGCTTTTTTTTATTCAATGTCTTCTTGAGCTTTGGTCTTAAATCAGAGATTTATTTTAGAAAATCCAGTAAGTTGAAGCTAGAGTAGGTTTTAAACATTATTATATTAGAAAAGAACAGACATGGCTGAGGAGAAATATTCAAGGGAAGCCAACAAAATGTAATAATTGGTCTAACTTGAAGAACTCCAAGGCATTGATCATCCTCTAGAATCTAGAAAGTTATCTTACATAACTTTTATATTTTGACTAGAAGTGTTGCAAAGTACAGGAGAATCTAGATTACCCGCCTCTTGATTCACAGTATTTCTCACTTAATCATCAGGTCACACCAGCTAACTCCATGCGCTCCCTCACAATCCCCAACCCACAGGTGGACATGAAGACACTACTTGCCAATTATTTCACTCATGTAAGTGCCTTTATGAGCCAATATATTTGTAACTCTTAGGCGGCTTTCACACCGAAGTAGCAAGTCGCAGGATGCATGCGTCCTGGTGGCAAGATGCATGCAACTTAAACACCGGACTGTATAACTGAACGAGAGCTTACACACCGAGGGTGCAAGTGCGACGTGTTCAGTTATACAGTCCGGTGTTTAAGTGGCATGCATCTTGCCACCAGGACGCATGCATCCTGCGACTTGCTACTTCAGTGTGAAAACCGCCTTAGTATGATAAAGTTTTTGTGCCCCAAGACCTTAAAAATAAAAGTAATGTGTCTCTTTATGCCCTAAAATTCTTGCTAAACCTTCTTTTCAATTATCAGTCAAGACTACGGGCCCATGTCTGACGGTTAACGGAGGTTCTTCTGCTCATTCTTTTTTAATTCAATATGAGCAAGGTCTAAATCACGTGAAAATTCCAGGATTACAATTGATACAAATTTGCTTACATAAATGCATGCATCTTATTGCCTTCTAAAACTAGGTTAAACTTGCAGGAAATATAGGAATTGACTTACACAGCAAACCAATAGAATTGGGAAAAAGGTTTTTTTTTTCATCAATATTTGTACATTACATACAATTTTATTTTACATTAGATTTGTGGTAATGACCACAAGAAAATTATGTCTCCTTTCATAAAGAGTATTTAGGGATATGAAATAAGTGTTGGGTGTAAAAATGTATACCACTACCACTGTTCTTGATTGCTTATTGACTAAGATTCTAAGGGGGGTTTTCAATTTAAAAATGTTTTATTTTACATCTGTCTGCATTGCAAGGAAAATCCTAAAATTAAACCTTTTAAGCAGCTGCATGATGCTTCAATTTTTAACAAAATTTGTAAAGACAATTTAAATACTTTTTCAGCAAGATCTTCTTGACTAGTGGAAAATTTCCTAATTACAAGAATCTGTTTATGCAGAGCTTACTATCAACAAATACAGACAAACCTTGACATCCTGAAACATAAAATTAGGTTAGAACAGAGAGACCTACCAAATGGAGAATCTACAGAACGGAGAGATCTGCAGAACAGAGATCTATCACTTAACACATCTATTCAATGACATCATCAATGAAAAACAAATATTCTCTCTCTGGAATTTGAAGCAGTTATGTTGGTGCTGTACAGTGTTCGATGCCGATACCCACCACAGTATTAAATAAATCTTAAAATTAATCCATCTTATCAAAAAACCAACATAGGTAAAAAGGTTTATAATACAAATAAAATTGAAGAACTAAAATTATATTTTTTATTTTTAATAATTTCTTTTTATATATTATAATGTTATTACCATTAAAGAAAAAAAAAATTATCACAATGTTTTTTTCAAAAAACCTTTTCATTTTTACAGTGATAGAAAAATATTAAAATGAAACAAAATTTCAAAAAAAAAGAAATATTTACAGTATTAATTATAATTTTACCACAATAAAAATATCTACAAAATAAGATAATTACATACTTTCTAAACTATTTAATAAAATTTGCACTTTTGCTTTATCTTTTTTATTATTTTTCATTTTAAATTATTACTTTTTCTAATAACTTTTTATCAATAGATTTTGTAACTTTATCACTTAACTTTTACAACAAAAGCAATAATAATAATTTATCAATAATAAAATAAATCATAGATTATTTATTAATTAAATTAACAAATGATCTATAATCAATTATTTATCAATTGTTAAAAAATAATGGTTATAAGTTTAAAAAAAGAAAATAACACAGTATTAAGTTTATGAATTTTGCATTTAAAATTTTAAATGTGAATACCAAAAAATACAAAAGTAGGTAACCTAATTTTCAACACACATTTTTAAACATATTATCTACACTTTCTTTTATTTTTAAGTACAGCAATTTATAAATTATTCTTAATATGTATTCTATAATACAATTATGATTAAATTTCACAGAAGAAACTCTAATAAAAAGAGGTATTAAAATTGTATTTCATAAAATGAACTATCTTAAATTTAAAAATTCTTTGAAGAAGTTAATATTATTTTTTTTTTTTAAATTGTGTTATAATAAAGCCTTTATACAGTAAAAGTATAAATATAATTAAATTCAATCAATATACATTTTCCATTAATATAGATAAGATTTAAGTAAATAAAAAAAGATAGTCCAAATTTTCCCAATTTACAAATTTGATCTTAAATATAATAAAAATATTAATATTTATTACAAAATAAATCTATTATTATTAAATTAAAGTACACCTTAATATTTAAGTGGAGGATTTCATTATTTTATATTATTTTTTATTTATAGTTTAAAAGCAAAAAAAAACTATTTAAGTATTAATGTTTTTAATTACAATCAAAAACAATTATTAAAAACTGTTGGGAGCTATATTAGACTTTTTTTTACGCATTTGCTTTGTTATAAACACTAAATTTAAATCTTAGTAATTTTGAATCAAAAAAATAAAAATAAAAAAAATAAGGTAACAACGTCCACATACTTATAAAATACTTATTGTCGATAAAATTTGAATGTAAAAATTCAAAAAGAAGAAAAAAACAAAATAAACTACAATATTCAATAGCAAAAGAAACATAAAATAATAATTATAAAGTTCAATGAAATTATATTTTAGCATATTGTGCAAAGGCAGTTGGGATTTTATCAAAGATATATAATTATCTGTTTTTCAATTAAATCATACTTCAATCAAAAACTTAAATTGTAGACAGGGGAAAAATATAATTATCTGAAACCTACAGATGAAGATTTTATCAATATAAGTATTTTAATTAGTTATCATAAATTTATTTAACATTAGAACCCCAGTAACTAGAGTTTTAACTTTTTTTATCTTAAATTTATATTTACTATGAAATAAAATAATAAAAATCTAATACATGAAACAAAAAAAAAGAAAAAAATAATAATAGCATACTAATAGATGGGTAGGACAAACAACTTGTTTGAACCTATTAAGTAGGCCTTATTAAGGCCCTTTTTACTAGCACCGCGGCAAAAATTTAAAGCCAATTTACACATCATAAAAAAACAACATACCTTTGTACAATGTACCACTAAAGTAAATATGGTGTAATCATTAGTGAACCATATAAATCAGATCACCACAGCGAGGGATCGAACTATCTGCCTTATGCAGCCCTCGATTTATTGACAGCCCCGAGCAGACATAGCAAGTAATTTAATCCACACGGCCAAGTATTACATAAAATTGAACATCAATAATATACCGACAAAACTGGACTTTCGAATTTAAATCATTCCTACAACTTATTTTTAATTAAAATTCACCTCCTCCCTTCCCTTTTAATTTTGCTACATAGCCTCAAAATAGCATACTGATTTATTTTGACCTTATTGTAATTATCAAAATAAATTACTCAAACTGCCAAAAATTTCAGCTCATACTTAACTATATGCGACCAATAAATCAATACTTTATTTTTTAAAACAAAAATTATAATAAGTCCGAATTTAATAATTCGAAAGAAGTCGAACATTCATTAGTCAAGGCTTGTCTGTGTATATAATTTAATTATAAATTTAAACATTCTAACCAATATTGCAACAAAAAATTTGTGTAGGAAAATGATTAATATTGTATAATTTATTATTAGGTATTTGAATGTATATATATAATTTTTTAACTGCACCATTATTGCACGCTTTAATTCATAATAAGAATTTTTATAAATAAACTTTTATCATTTAATAAAATTTTACGTTATCACTTTAATACTTTATTTAATTTATTGCTTATTTTACACGCATTTAATTTAACTTCACTTGCATTCTTTTAAATTAACTTATTGACAAATACAATAATAAGGTACTTTCACATTAATAGATGCCAGCTTTGATACTCATTTTATACTTAAAAATACATTACAAGCTATTCAGGGTTCTATTAGCTTATCAGGTGATAAGTGGAATCGGCTATTAGAATTAAATAAAATAAAAAATTATTCCATTATGGTAGTATTTAAATTTATTCATACATTCTAATAAATTAAAAAGGAAATATAAACAAAGGGAATTATTTGCAGTATAGTTATCAATAAAAAAATAAATTCACCCTAACAATTGAAAACACCAGGGGAAAAATGCGGAATGTCACATTTTTTATGAGATAAACATCAAAATGTTCAGCTGATTGAGTAGAATTAAATGTTCTGAATATTATGCAACAATTTTCAAAGTGCTGTAACTAAAATATTATTCTTATTTGAGATTAAAGCAATTTTTAATATTAATCCAAACTTTAAAATACTTTTGTCGATTAACATACATATGATATTCCACTTTTTTCCTGTGTGTTATAATATATATAATTATATATATATATATATATATATATATATATATATATATATATATATATATATATATATATATATATATATATATATATATATATATATTATTTGCATCTAAAAGTATATTACTAACTAATGTAAATTAAAAACTGCAGACAGTAAAGTAATGAATTTTTATCACAAATATGAAAATATGTGATAAAAACACATTTCAAACATGCTAAAATCTTTATTAGTAAATATAGTTATGTTCAAGTTAAACAGTTATGCTAGCAAAGTTACAATTTCCTCTTTGTTTATAGATTATATGTATATTAGTACTTGAAAAATCTCATATAATCAAACTATCGAATATAGTTAAGTTTATAAAAAGAAAAGCTCCCTGAAAATATGTGTTTTTAAAAAATAAATTTATTTATGATTTCATATTAAATAAGGTCATATACATGTAATTTTTTTAAAAAAAAAGTGTAGGTAGGTTTTATATTTATTTTCGCTGTTTGGAAACATTTTAAATGCAAAATTTAAGCAATTTATCATGAGTAAAAATATTGATATGCCATTATAAAAAAATAAAATTATTCGTGTCTTAATATTTTAAAACTCTTTTTAGCTTTCCTTTTATTGGAATGTTTATTTTTAAATTATTTATTTTCATCTTTAACCCCCGTCCCCCCTAAGGGCAATTAACTTAAAATAAAATATTTATAAATTAATAACTTAAATTTTACAAAACCAATTAATAGTTTATACTAACAATTATTAATACTAAAATTGCTACAAGAAGATAATAACTGAATATAATGAATGTGTGTTCAATTATAACTTTTAATAACAAGATGATATCTGATTAATACCAAAACATTTTTCTATAAATAAAATATATAATTTTACTTTAAATGATTAAGGTTAAACATCTTTTTTTTTAAAGATATATTTTTATTCAATGTCAAATACTTTTTTACATGTTCATTGCTTTTTTTTGGCTACTTAACATTTAAAATATTAAATTATTTTTACCTTAATATTTTATAACTTTCCTAATTGGAATGATTCTTTTTAATTTTTGACCAAAGTTTTCTAAAAGTTAAATAATTATTATGTAAATACACTTCAGAAAAAACTTACTTCCAAAAAAATTATATATTTGTGAAAAACTGTAATGGTATGAATCAGATTAAAATATGGACATTTCTCAGGAACTAATCTTAAATTCTAAATAATTTAATTATTAAAAATAATAATAATTTATAAAAAAAATAAAATAATAATATTGTGTGACATACTATGATGTAAAGAAAAATGTTTATTTTTTAAGGTTCATTAAAAAAAAGCTAAAGCAGATGTATATTACAATAATTCTTTATATGGTGCAATATACCATTAAAGAATATAAATAAATGTGTGAGGTCAAGATATTTCTAAACAAGTAAACTTTATAGTACTATTATTAAAACATTTATTTAAGAAATTATTAAGACTAAAGAGGCAATCTAAAAAAAATAAATATAATCACAATACGAGAGAGGGGCATCAGGTTATCTATACATGAGATGACATTTTAAGACATTTATGCTAATCCATGCCTAGAGATTTAAATCATTAATAGTATTATTTATTAATGGAGAAATACTGATAAAATACACCCCTGCCAATGGGAATTGAACCACAGACCCTTCATTACTAGTTAGGAAAAAGAAATACTTTTTTATTTTAGTTAGGGGAAAATCTAGCTTACTTAGTTATTATTGCACAAAAGAATGGAATAATGGGCACAATCATAATAAAATGACATATACAAGATAATTGGTCTGAGTTTTAGTGCTGTGTAGAAGATAAGAAGAAGCAAAATGTTGTAGGGGGAGCGATTTGACACCAAAGGACACCAAGTTCAGTAATAACTCTAAGGTCAGAAAGCAATATCAAGTAGAGGCTACAGAATATGGATAAAGGTAGTTATAGAGAGGTTTAACAAGCACAAGTTTGTTCATGAGTGCTGTTAATCAGAGATCTATGGAACTTAAAAGGAAGTGTGGCAGCTGGAATGATATAGCTAAGAAGAGGAACATTTCAGTTGTATTTTTAATTTTTTTCAAATATTTTAAATGCCCAGATCTAGAAAAGAAGATAAATTATGCTCTCTTTAGTTTCTTTCTTTTATTAGGTCTTAATTAACCAACAAGGATTACCAAGTTAATTTATCAATTTCTTTTACAGCTTTAATATCAGAAATTTTAATTTATAAAATTGTATATTTTATGTATCAAATTAACAGATAATCTAATGTCAATTAATAATCTAATACATATAATTGATACACTAAAACTGATATTAACATCTCAAATTAAAAAAAAAAGAAAAAGAAATGAAGTTGAAACCAATTTTAAAAACTTTTTTTTATAAACCAAAATATATTCATAAACATTTTTTATTATAATCAAATACCACAATATACCTACAGAATAACAATACAGAATTCGTTTAAAAACGAAGAAATTGTTAACATTTTAACAAAAAAATAAAGTAAATAAAAAAAATCCTAAATCCTTAATTTCTAATATGGTACTTGGATTACAGTCCCTATAATCACAGGAACTTATTTTTAATATATATTTATTTTTTGTCCAAGAGGAACCATTTTCTTTGAGAATAATAAATTTTTGCTCATTTATTAGCTCAATTTTATAGTTGTTTTTTATTACCTTTAATTGAAAAAATTTAAAGAGATTTAATCAAAATCAATTCAATTTAGTCAATATTACTAAAGACAGTAGTACAATGTAATTAAATTTTAAATTTAATTAACAGCTAAATAAGTAAATAATTTAGCATATTAGTCATAATCGTAAAAAAAGGAAATGCAAATTGTTTTTTTCCATAATTTAGTTACTTAATTTTTTAAGTGGTTAAATACATTTTTATAATGTTGACAACTCAACCAGAAAATTATATATTTTTTCTTGAATAGAATTTAAAAATGTCCTATACACTAGTTACATTCATTTTCTAGGATTCTTTTTAAATAGGGATTTTATAAAAACAAAAAAATGATTCATCGTTTTCATTTTATCGGTGATTTGTTGCAGACAGAACGATGAGATGCACAACACGTTTTTGTGATGTAAACAGTGTTGCAGTAAAGTTGGCCGAAACGTGTTACGAAATCGTAGCATGTAACGCCTCCTGGCATCTTGTTATCCACGCAATTGTGATTTTCATCTATAAACAGCCAAAAATTAAAATTGAATAATCATTCATCCAATTAAAAATTAAATTTAGTATTGAAAATTAAAAGCATAAAGTTAAATTTTGTAGTAAACAAAGAAAATGTTAATTAGAACAGGTGTAGTAATTAACCATACGTAGAGAGAAGAAAATTAGTCCTCAGAAGATTATAGTTGGTAACACTTGGATTTATAAAGTAAGCTGCGAGAATACAAGGAAGCAATCATTTTAGTAAAATTGTTATTTTATGAGGAGATTCAAATTTATCAACTATAAGTTTTAAAAGTTGCTCCTTCCACTGACTTTGGCTCTAATAACAATTTAATTTTTGAAATAGTAATTTTAAAAAATGTCAGTTCTAAGCAAAGAAGTATGAGGAGTTTATTTATTTTTAAAAGTAATTAGTTATTTATGGTAAAGCTGAGTGTAGTGGGTAGAGTAGATAAAATGAGCTGGTTGATAGATTAAATAGTTGGTTATTTATGAAACAACTCAGTTGCTCAGTTTCGCAGGTAAGGAGTTTTCATTACTGATTTTGTTGTGGCCATGTAGAGAGAATTAATTACATTTAGGCCACTCCCTGACTTGTCGGTATGGTATCGGTAAGCTAGTGTGCCGATGCGGTAAGATCCTTTACGGAGCGCCTATATCTTACTGATTCGGTACAGATTCTTTACCGCGCGGTAAGCAATCGGTATACCGAGAGTCGGTAAGATGTTCTTACTGACTCTCGGTATACCGATTCCTTACCGCGCGGTAAAGAATCTGTACCGAATCGATAAGATATAGGCGCTTGGTAAAGAATCTTACAGCATCGGCGTACTAGCTTACCGATACCGCACCGACAAGTCAGGGAGCGGGCTTAGGCAAACTAAGTTTACATTAGTGCAACATGTGAAAGCTTTATTAAAGTGTGTAAAATTCAGAAGGGAGTCAACAGTTCCTTACTCAAGTGTCCAAAATCAAATTATAATACAATCGGTTTAAAAATTACCGAAATTCAAGAGAACCTTGAATTGGTATGCTGTAAAAAAAACCCTAATCTGAATGTGTAATATTTAAATTGCACAGTTTGAAAACCTTTAATAACAAGAGGATTATTATAAATTATTCTGCCCAAGTGATTTTGGACTGATGATGAGCAGTGAAGTGTACACTAATTTATGTATCTGATTGATGTATGCATAAGGTGCAGAATGCACTGTTTAGTCAATTCTCCTTATAATTTTTCATAGATATTTTGCTGAAGATGCTAATAAAAAATATTCAGTTCAAAATCAGTTAATCAGCACACAACTATGAGTTTGGTAAACTATAAAAAAAAAAAAAAAAATCCAAAAATTTTGTTTTCAAAAGAGAAAAGATTCTATGACCTGTCAGATGTTTAACAATACATAAATAACTAATTTAAACTTTATTAATAATTATAGAAAAGTATTAGTAAAATAAGTGACAAATTAATTATGGTGCAATAAAAGTAATAAAAACTGGATGCAATAAAAATAATTATATTAGAATGTTGGAATGAGTTGGTCATTAC
Organism: Gerris lacustris; assembly: GCA_951217055.1. NCBI lineage: Eukaryota > Metazoa > Arthropoda > Insecta > Hemiptera > Gerridae > Gerris > Gerris lacustris. The sequence goes on from OX578278.1 coordinate 34,366,091, forward strand.
ACAGTTAGAGCACAGACTAAGGAGAAATATCATTAGTCTGTAGTTGGGTTATTTTACCATGCAATAGTAGCATAAGCAAAGATCAAACTAGTCTTCACAAGAATTGATGATTAAAAATACAGTGAAATTCGCTTATAACGAACCTGGATACAGAGATATTCCGGGTGTAACGATTGCGATCAATGCATATGGTTGGTTTCCTATATAAGTTCGGATATAACGATGACGGTTATAACGATAATTCGGGTAAAGTGATCTCATTTTATAATTAAAAAAGGCCATGCCATTAGCCTATAACGATGTAAGGAATTTTATTTCACCTTTCCATGAAGACCCTTTCTTTATTGCCGCAGAAACAACAGTTCACTTCCCATTTTCTAAGTACATATTATGTATAAAAAACTCCTCGAATACCCGACAAAACAACACTCTACATCCCTCTTCCTTTTTCGAATGATTACTGATAGGAGTTTACTCTTTTTTGTTTAAATATGTTTAGTTCATGGAATCTCTTTATCTGATTTAACAGCCCATTTTGTTTTTAATCTTAACTAGGAGTCTCATTTACCATTTTGGTTTCTTTTAGTTCGGACCTGTTGCCTTATAAAAGAATAAAAGGCGCCGTTCATTATCTATTGTGGAAAAAGTAAAAATAATTGAACATTTAGAATGTGGTGTTTCGAGCAAAGATCTCTGTCCGGAAAGTTTGGAAGTGTTGTTTTCTATTGATCAGGTGCGTACGTTTGTTTCTGTTACTAGTGTAATTAACTCGGCAGATATATCAATAGCTTTAAAAGCTATTGAAAATTTTGTAAATAAATCTTATTTTTCTAATAAAAAGTAAACAGCCATCACTGATTATTTTAAATGATTATTAATATTATCTTTACCAAATCTTAGCTTTATATAATCTATTTTTCTCCCTCCAATCACAACGTCTATGCTTTAGCCATATGATCAAGACATTACAGTAAAATTTCGAAAACAATTGGTACTTTATTTATGAAAGGCTACGCTTTTCATATATTTGGTTACTTGTAATGTGTCTTATTTAATCCTATTTGTTAATACCTTGCAGATTTGCATTTGCACATTAACATTATTATTTCGTTCCTCTTTTATTTTATATCGGATACAACGATGTTCGGATATAACGATCTGTTTTACTAGGTCCCTTGAAGATCGTTATAAGCGAATTTTACTGTATGTTTTTCTTTTTCTTCTATTTTATGGGTGTGAGGCTACTAATATAAGGTCAAATAATAAGGCAAATCAAAGTTTTGCTTGTTTGTGATTAAAAAATTATTGGTTTTCTTACATAGAATTTTGCATTTGATAAAGTCTCTTGGCCATAGGAAAATTTGAAGAGAATGCTACCCTAAAAGTGGGAAGCCAAGTATTATAATTTTTTTTTTTCTCCAAAATATAAGGTTATTACAGGTTAGGATCAGCCATTTTAGGTCATGGTTTTAGAGAAACCTAACATTTGCTAATGGTGAGACCTTATTATAGATCTTATCATAAATTAAATTTAGAAACGTAAAATAACAACAATGTAACACAATGGTATTATAAGAATCTAACAAATCATACACTAAATCTGCTAATCTAATGAGTGAGGTGGCCCACAAAATTTTGAGATACCTAATTTGAGGACCTATTCTGAACAGGAGGTGATTGAAACAATTAAAACCCTAACCATACAATGTCCTCGTATATAATAGGGCTTCATGTCATAAAATAGTAATACATATTAAAAAGTGATAAATCTATATACTCGTTATAAACATCAGGTAACATCAATATTAGGTAACTTTCATCTAAAAGTAGAACTTACAGTGTGTAATTCAGTTATTAAGTACAGAGAGCTATTGCTCTTGAATAGATGTGTAGATAGGTAGGGAGTAGAAATTGGGCCTCCTGATAATATAATTTTGTTTCTTCCAACCAAAAGTTATTAAAAATTGTGAAAGTTTCAAATTGAAATTTAGTAGAGTAGAAATATTAAAAGAGATTTTATATAAAAAATAAAAATTATTTTAGATTGACAGATTTAGAAAGAATTTTGAAAAAAAGTGAACATGTTAATATGAGAAATGAAGTAAAAAGAAGAGTGGTAAAAAATTTGAAACAGAAGGTTTTTAATAAAGAAAAAAAAAATCAGAAATAGATCAAGAAGTTTGTCACATTTTTGAGGCAAAGTTGTTTGGAAGAAGTGTAAGAATGCACGAGCGAAGGTATTAGAGGCAGAAGTTTGCTGGGTAAGGACAGATTCTTACCACTATTACTTGATCTTGTAGGAGTATAATCCCCAGTGAAGGAGTATTTAGGCAGGGTACTAGTGGCAGGTGAGTAGCGTTCAGTTGTTGTGCTGCTTGTCCAAAAATTCTGCCAAAAACTATTCACCCCAGAGGAAAACAAAAGATAAACAACAATCCAACAAAACCAATAAACATAAATTTCATCTGCAGTCTGTTAGTATTCTTTTGTTTATCGTATGTACAAAGAGAAAATAAATTATAACAATAATAAAACAAAGAAGATAAATGAGAAAAAACATGTAAAAAGAAGTATTGGGGATGGATAAAAAATGTAGTATGGAAGCATGAAAAAGAGAACTATTTGATCAAAAATTACTTTATACAGATTTTATTCTTTTGAATACAAATAAAATAAGAATATTATTGACAAATGCATATAATAAAGCATAATATCATTAAAAAGGAAAAACACTACATGGAAGTTACATTAAAATTACTTAATTAGAGAGACATTGATGTATCTTCATCAATTGTGCCTTGTTGTAACAATTTTAAATTTTAAATTAATTATTTAATCTTGGAAACTGCAGAACTGATAGGTAAACAGGATTAACCCTAAACCCCTTTCCTTGCTTAGTAGAGAGATGATTTTGAAATTGAAGAAGCAAGTGATAAAACTGTATTACCTGGTGGTAGTTTTGTTGGTACCATCAAGAGGTAATGTCGTGTCAGATCTTCTCACATAGGTAGGTGTGTGTTGAGAGTAGTCTGGTATAATATTTTCATGCTCTTGTATACAACGACCATTTGAGCAGTACTGTAACATAAATAATACAGTTAAGTTATTTTTTTAAATAGGTATAATTTAAAATAGTGGAATAATTAGAATTATAATAATCAGGATACTTTTTAGATACAGTGAAATTGTGCCATGTGGCACATGGCTTCCTCGCATCGTATCTCAAGCTTACTTTAGTGTGGAGTTGCTTTTATGACCCATTATTGTTTAATTTATTTCATTTTCCCCCCTTTTGTTTAAATCTGTCAAGATCGTTTGGTTTTTACATGAATAAAAAATAATCTGCCAATTATATTAGTGTGGCATATAGCTTCTTCGCGTCCTATTTTGTAAAATGTAATGCTTTTAAAACCCAATATTATCCAATTTATTTAATTGTTCCCCCGTTTATCAAATCTGTCAAAATTGATTTGATTTTTTACATGTATTAAAGTCTCAATTTAGTAAAATTTAAAGAGCGCAGACGGTTGAAATTAATCTGGGGCTATCTGCAGGCTACTTTTGATAAACTGTGAAAGTTTATAAAAGGTTTAAAAATATGTCTTCTTCAAATTTAGTTTTTACTACTGAACTGAAATAAAATCCTACCACAAAATGTATGACTACATTTATTTAACCCTAGAATGCTTATCTATGTCATTTTGACGTGTATGTTTTTGAAAAAAGGTGGTATTGGCTCTACCCCTAGTTTTTTTGCGCCCATATTCAAGGTAATCTTTCCTCAGTTAGTCTGCTTCAGGCAAATATTACTAATAGTTTTGTGTTTTAAGTTTTTGGTGGTATAGGTAATAACTATATTATCTATACCACCTAGTCTGTATTGTTTGTCCAAACTGGTCAAATATATATTGTTTATAATTTTAAGAAAAAAATGGATTTTCATGTTCTTTCTGTTGTTATATAACTATAGAAGTTAAAAATTGATTGAAAATAAATCCCTGAATGCTAATAAAAAATATCACTTTTTCATAGTGTCTATTTACATGCTTCACACTCACAATAACCTGTGTGAACGAAAAACAGTGTTGTGTGCGTACTCGTGTGCGTAAGTGGTAGGGTTTGATGTTTAACCATGTTGCACTCATGCACACTCATGAAACTTTTTATCTGGTGGCTACAAAATAAATATTTACTAATTATTTTCTAGTTGTACGTCAAAGTGACGTATGATAAGAAATAAAGGGTGTTTTTTAAAGATAAGTATTCTAGGGTAAGTACAAATTATTAAAACTTTTTAATACAAAGTTTTTCGAAATTATTTACATTAGATTATTTTTCAAAGAATAGTTACCAAGATATTTTTAAATGACAAACTGAAAAATGGGACCTATTTTTCAAGACGGCGCCCATAGGGCCTCTTGAGAACTTTCAGGGATTTAATAATTCCATTTTGAAGCATTAATAAACAACTATTCCAAGTATCAAAACCTTTCCCATTTAGTTTTGCAATTTTCCTTCTTTGACTGAACAAATACAAATTATCACAATTTGAAATACCACTACATTACACTTTACACTAGAAGTATCCTACAAATATTAATAATAATAATAACGATGATGTTCCATTGATTTCAAAACAATATTGTTTCAAAATTGTAAGACTGAACCTTTTATAAGTAATTTTTTTTTAAAAAAATGACATCAAAACATAAATAACATAGTGTTATTTACATATTTAAAAGCAGCCTAGGGGATGTGGCACCCTTATAAGTTGAAATATAGAGCAAAAACAGAAACAAGCACCGTTCTGAATGAAGTACTCAAAATGTTTTGCCCTCCCGGGACGTCATGGAGACCTAAAGATGTTGGTCTCAGGGTTCTAGATGGTAGCATAAGGGAAGGGTGTATATATATATATATACATGGTCTAAAATTAAGACAAGATAAGAGTTCATGTTACCTGATTATCTCCACACGGACTTCCCTCAGCAGCTGGCCTGTAGGCTACACAGTATCCTGAACCAGCATCAAAACAGAATAACTGGGCACACACCCGCTCATCTTTCTGTAAATAATCAAGAAATACACAGCATTAATAAATTGTAAAAAGTCAGCTTAACTCTTCAAATGCCTTAGGTCTAAAATCTTGTATCAGTGCCTTCTGGATATTAAAAAAATACAAAATACACAGTAATAAGGGGTCTGCCTTTCAATATATCTTAATTAAGAAAGCAATTCAAAGTTGTATTTCATCAGAGCTCAGTAACATCAGTGAACTGAAAATGACAAGAAAATTTAAGCCACAATTTATTTGGTAGATTTTTACAATTATTTTAGAAGAATCTTAGATATGAAAGTCCACTTAACAAACTTTAAAAGTTTGTTCTTTAAAATATCCCAATAGTAGAATAATTTATTTCTTATCAATACTTACGAAACAAGCAGATGTTCCCCGATCTCTCCTGCACTGTGCATCCAGACTGAGTAGTCTACCAGGCAACACCCTGGGAAGAGATTCATCTTCATGAGGTGAGTTGAACAAACAAGTAGCTGTTTCACCACTAAAACAAAACAAACTTTAAGTTAGCAATGCCTCATGAAATGAAAATAAAATGTTGAAGTCATATTTTATGATTCATTATATTACATTTAAATTAATAGTCCAATATTAAACAGATAAATCAACAAAAATAGCAGATTAAAGAATTTTGGTTGAGGTGAAGGGTGAAGATATTTTATTCCCCTTCATGCAACATAAAATAAGGCAGCTAATGGAATGAGCTCCTAATATGGTGGCACCTGTTATCTTATTTTGTCAAAAAATTATACTTATGAATAATTTGACGAAGAACCCGTCTCTCCACAAAAATATAAATATGGTGTTTATTGTTTTATCAAAGCAGCTTTTGGTCTATATGAGGTCATCATCAGTGTTGATTACAGAAGAACTAGATACAATAATAAATTAATAGGAGAAAAGTGTGTGAAAAACTTAATTTATGAAGAGGTTTAGTTAATCTTAGTGCTTAGGATTCCGTGGTTAATGTCATTATGGATTTCTAGGTCTTCCAGTGGTAATCTTGTCATATTGGATGGGTCTTCCAAAGTTTATCCCCCATGCTGAAGGCATCATAAGGGATGAACATGCTGATCTAATAGAGAGACAGTCTAGTCCACATTTTCTCTCTATTTGATCAGCATGTGCATCCCCAAAGATGCCTCCAGCATAGTAGGCAAAACCTCCAGAAACCCATACTACATGAAACAGTCGCCACCCGAAGGTATAGGTAAACTTACTTGAGGAAGTGGTGGAAGGAAGCTATAGAGCAAGGGGACCATCTGAAACCCTTCTCAGTGTGCCTGAGATCAGACATAATGTAGCCATCTTCCCACCTACACTTCTCAGCTCCTGGGCCTCCTAGGTAGCTCGGAGGAGGAGAACCATCGTGAACAGCACCCAGCCTGAAAAAAGCAAAATACTTAAATAACAAGGACAATACAACAAATTGAGAGTCTATTTTATAAATATAAATAATAAATAAATGAGGAGCCTAGTACCAAAGACGGACATTCAACAAATGCAATAATAGTAGTAGTTTTGTTTCAAATACAGACAAGTCAACACAAGTTTTGCTTCACAAGTGGACATAACCTAAGCAGCCAATCAGGAGGCTCCATTTTACTAACTCGTTCCCATGATGCACTGCGGTCTTTAACATCTGAATACCTACTCCTACATACATTTTTAGAAAAATGATACCCCGAGGGGAAATTAGGAAATTAATTTTAGCTCTAAATTTCGGGGCACTACCCCCCAAAAACTGTGAAAAAAAAATTATTTCTCCAATAATATTATTCTAACAATTATTTTCCAAGTCGTTTTGCTTCAAAACCTGGCTTTTGTTTCAAAAGCGAAAAAACTCCAATTTTTAAAATAACAAAGAAATTCACGTTTTCGGATTCTAACTAGTTTTGAGTCTATTAAGAAAGTATAGAAAAAAATCACAGCTCTAGCACCTGTAGAATTTGAGCAACAGTTTTTCGCTCTCCTGTAAAATTTTGAAATGTGCTCTTGTCCGTCTTTGATACTAAGCTCCTCAAATAAGGTAATAGACAGTTCCTGGGAAGTAAAAAGGCTTTAATCCTCTGAACTGAGATTCCACAGGAGCATAAATCCTCTCTAAACTTTGATTTCATAGGAGATTGCTTTATTCTCTAAGGCAGTGGTTCTTAACCTTTTCGTAACAGCAGCCCCCCCGCCCCTCCCATTTTAAGTAACATAACAATTAATAGATAATACTCATTTCAAAACTAACTTCATTTGTGTCCAAAGACACATATTGAAATCTTTAAATAGGTAAAATAATTTAAAATATAATATAAAAAAAAGCCCCCCTAAATACCTTTCACGGCCCCCCGGTTAAGAACCACTGCTCTAAGGTATATGCCTTAATCAATGGGTGAACACTACAATCCCCTCTGAACTCCGATTTCATGAGTTTAGCCTAAAATCCACTCTAAACATTAATTTATAGGAACACCTTAAATTCTCCCTGAACGGGTAAATGTTTAAAGCTTCTTGTGTACACTAATCTCCATTATTTCTTTCAATATTTTTACTTATTATGTAAAGCTATTTAAGCAAGATGAACTCTATTACTTACAGATGACCGACTTCATGAGCAGCGACAATAATACCGGAGAAACCTCCTGTATCCTCTATGATGGCAACACTGTTAACCTTCTCCAGTCTCTTATTGACCACACACGCACCTCCAACGTAAGCAAATCCTGTTGGAAATTACACCAAATGCCTTGATTTTACCTGTATATTAAAATCTTACCACTTATATAAAAATGTTTCAATTAAAATTGATTTATTTAGTTTTCTTTTACCAAAAATCTGGTGTTTTTATTTTGTCTCATTTCATACTCCACACTATATATTCATGCATAAAACATTAAACATGTTTAAAAAAATATGAAGTTAGATATAAAGTATATACTGCAATTATTTGCAAAGGGTTTATTAATTTGTAGAACCAACATTATATTATCATTACAGAATTTATAATATGAATAAATTTATTTTAATAAAAATGCTAAATGTTTAAAGCAAATATATATTCAGTGAAGGAGAATAAGAGCTGCAAGTTATATACATACAATCAAACCTGAATTAGTTGGACCTGGGTAAGGGAGACACTTCACTAATGATACAGGAATCAGTCTAAGAGAAAAACTATTTATCAGGGACTTTTTGAACCATTTGACTGAGTCAGCGAATGTCCAGGTATTGAAATAAATGATTAATTCTGTCAAAAAATATTAGACGTTACCCATAGACAGAATTAGCACAGTTTTAGACTGGGCTATTCAAAATTATATTTAATGCTGATAAAACAAGGATTCTTAAAATCTCCTTGATAACACTCTGTTTCTTGTACATGGTAGGGTGTGGGAACTTCCTTTGTTTGAAAACATCGTGGTAAAGTTAGTGGGGGTCACAGAGGTGTGGGGAAAGACTGAATAAGAGAATCTGGATAGGAACCGCCAGGGTTTCAATGTTTTTTTTAGATAAGCCTTCCTTCCCCAGACTGATCTCCTGATATGGGTCATAAACAGGCCTGCGCACTCACCTGCAATTATTTTCTATGGGGTAATCTGAAATCCCTGGTTTATAACGATAGTCCAAAGAACCTCAGAAGACCTACAGAATAACATCTGAGCCTAAATTGTGTATATACCGGTGTGCATGCCTGAAAGAGAGGACAGCAATTGCAGAATTCGATTTATTCAGTGAATTGACTAACATTTTTTACACATTTACAACATTTTTAAAATATATTCTTTTTAAAATGGTTTAAAGTCAAATCTCCTATGTTGTGTGAAAGGTGAATAAGAGGATCTGGGTGAGAACCGCCAGGGTGTCAATGCATTTATTGAGACAAGCATTCCTTCCCCAGGCCGCTGATCTCCCTGATTCACTCATCTGATTTAGCAAAATATAGAAAAATAATACAAATTGAAATTTGTACAGTTTTTTATGCCCCACCCTGTATAGTAACAATCTAATCTAATTACCACAGTAGAAAACTTAGAGTGATAGGAGATTTTAAATAAGGTATAAAAGATAAGATCTTATTAAACTTATCAGACCATCTCTATATGGAGAAAATTAAAAATGGTTAAATAAAAATCCTCTTTATTCAGGTTTGACTGCATACTTTTGTTCTCATATAATAATAAAAGACGGACATATTCATCTAATATATATGTTTAACAAATAAATTTATATAAAATATATTTTCCTTGATGGATGCTTTAGGTGTTAAATAAATACAATCAAAACTTATTAGTTTTCATATATATATTTACGTTGAAATGTTTCGACCCTTTTCTATATTTCTAAGGTCATCTTCAATCACTTTTCTTTTACTACAACTGAAAAATATTAATAATTGGTTTTAATTCAAAATCCCTTCCTTCTCTTATATTTTAACATTAACTTTTATTTTATTTTTTATGAATAATAATATTTACAAAATAAAAAAAAATAAAATAGTTAATGTTAAAATACAGTAGAGTCTCGATAATCCGGGTTTGATGGGACCGGACCCAGTCCGGATTACCGAAAGTCCGGATTAAACGGAATCAGTTTTAAAATGTCTGTAAAACAAGTTTTAGTAGGGTAAAACTATTAAAATCGATGTTTTTATCGTAAAAATTACTTTTATTAGTTTCCAAAACATGCTTGTACAACGTAGGTCCACTATTTAAGTTAAGAGCTTTTCTGTCACCAGTCAGAATATCAAATGAATTAAAATAAAATGACAATCTATTAGGCAGGTGGCAGGTATAGAAGGGACTTCCTGAGAAGAACTTCCTGTGTTCCGATATGAAATTCGAGGAGCGATAATAATTTCAGAAAAAGTTGAGACATTAGACATTGGCGGCTTGGTGAAATTTCTTGGACCTGCGTTGAGCCGCCGCTATATGTTTCTTAAAACCCTCTCCCCATCTCAGTCACATAAAATTGTATTTATTGGAATACACTACCTTTATATCTTCCGCCCCTTACATTTCTATGGAACCGAAACAGATTTATCGATGTTCTTACTTATTCCTAATTATTCTAAATCTTTTTATTTTTAACAAAAATACCGGGTATTCCTCGTGTAAGAACGTTGAAATATACACCTGTAAATTATAGTAGGAACAATTTTATAAATTTTTAATAAACAATAAAAGTAGAAACTCCAATTATCTTAAGTATTCATAAACCTGAACAGGCCCTGGTTCCAATTTGTCATTTGTACATAGTTTTTGGTCCGTCCGGATTATACGGATGTCCGGACTAGCGGGGTCCGGATAAGCGAGACTCTACTGTATAAGAAAAGGAAGGAATTTTGAATTAATACCAATTATTAATATGTTTCAGTTGTAGTAAAAGAAAAGTGATTGAAAATTACCTTAGAAATATAGAAAAGGGTCGAGACGTTTCAACTTAAATATATAAATGAAAACTAATAAGTTTTGATTGTATTTATTTAACACCTAAAGCATCCATAAAGAAATAGTACATTACGCGTCGAGTGTGGAAAGTAGCATTTTACATGCGAGTGTGGAGTTTGCACCCGAGCGATAGCGAGGGTGGTAAAACCACACGAGCAATGCAAAATGCCGTTTTCGCACGAGTTGCGTACCGTACTTTATCTACGATTGTTAGATTTAAATAATAAATACAGAAAAAAATAAACTTCCAGTATACAAGTTCGTATTTCTCTTTTGATAAAGATTACATTAATTCATTAGTTGTATTTTGTGCCGAATTATTTCGGGAGGCGTATTATTCTCCTCATATTCGTCATAATCATTTAAACCACTCATTGATTATCATAAAAAATTCTATATAAAAGTTACTTTTATTAAACAAACAGCAAATTAGTCTTGTTAAATGTAAACAAACTCGCTAATCGTGCGCAAAGCTGAAGAATTCCTCTTCTTTACCGCGCTAGCGTGGTAAAGAAGAGGAATTCTTCAGAACTATGAGATGCGCATGCCCAATGAATACAAGTACGTAAATAATCACTTTCTACGCATCTAAACAGAGATATAATGTTTATATTTTGTATCAATCGTAGATAAAATATATTTTATACAAAAATAAGGTGTGCAATTTTAATAACGTTATTTGAAGACAAATAACTTTAGTTCAATATCTTACATGTATTTTTTATTAACTATTCAATCACAGACAAGATTATTTACAAAGAGAAACATTGAATTCAAACCTACTTCCAATCAGTGCGTTCAAAAATGTTGTACCTATAATTAAAAAGGCTTATTTTTAGTTTAGCTTAATGTAATTTAAATTTGATTTTTCTATGTGATAATTTGTTGTTTAACTCCTAAAAAATATTTATTCTTATTAACTTTTCAGGATTATAGCCCCCCCCCCCCCCCCATCATGTATTTATGATACATTACTTGTATCATAAATACAAATGTGTGAACAAAATATGCATATGCAGTAGATTAAACAATTCAGCACGAGATTTTGACTAAACAACGCTGAGTGTAAAGGAAGCTGATTGAATCTTATGGTGTAGGCTTCCGTGGTCGATGTCATCAAGAATTTCTAGGTCTTCCAGTGGTCACCTCATTATGGTCGATGTGTTTTCACATTGTTTTTCATTTTAATTTCATATGAATAAACTGCGAGTTCAATTTTAAGGTATTGACACACTTCAGTAAAGGTAAAAAGATTAACGAGAAAAGTAAAATTTTGAACACACTGATTAAGAATAAATTTAATGTAATATTCACTAATATTAATAAAGTCAAGGCCAGAAACCAGTAAGATATTAATTCTATCAGAAAAATATCTAATATTTTATCTCTTTTATATATCAGATGTATATCCAAATAAATTTAATTATATATTTTACATTATTATTATACTTCAATCACTTATAAAATAATGGAAAACTATGAGATTTCATGCATAATAGATACAAACCCACCAATTTGATTTAAAATTGGTTTATTTTATTAGTAAAAAAAATATATATTAATCAATGCACTTGTTAACTGGTAATTAATTATAATATAAGGTGGTTGCAAAGGCATTAATATTATTTATTATGCTATTTTGGGCATGTTAATTGATGAAAAATGGTTAAGTATAATAAGGTAAAAAATTTGTGTCCATGATCATTCATTATAGGCATTCTTCAGGATTATTTTGTGTACTTATATTTTTACTGTAAAAAGTACAAAAATATAAGCTTAGAGATATTTTGATGTTTATGAGGTATTCCAAACACACAAAAAAATAGAGCTTTGAATTTCAATTTTTTATTAATTATTCTAAGAAATGTGTGAAGATATGTGAAAGCTTTTAACATTTTGACTAGAGGGAAGCTTGGCAATAGTGAGAACTCTATTTTTCTATTATATAATAATTTTTTAGTGCACTAGTCTCAGGAAAATAAAATAATTCAAATAAAGGCAGTTACTGATTATTTAATCACTCAGCACAAAACTGCCTGAATAGATGCCTGCTGAATAACTGCCTGGTATATCACGGCTTATTTTTTATTTTTTTTGCAACAGCAGTAAAAGAAAACTTAGTAATCCTCTTGAATTCTAGAGGTCGACCAAGAAGTCATGAACACGGGAGAAACAGAAAGCTTAACTTCGTTTAAAATCGGAACTTCCGAGTAGTGCCGAAGTCAGTACAGTCGGGTGCTAAGACAATACCCATTTCTAGTTTGTATGACATGCGCAGTTATGTCAAATCTCAAGAATAACAACAGCAAGGTTCCCAATCTGTTAGGTTTCCTGTTTTGTTTGTTTTTATACAGTACGAATTATAGTCACAACTATCCTAAACGATTTGTGTACGATCCACAAATCCACGGGATGATGCAAATGCAAAGGGCGCTACAAATAACGGGGTTGGAACAAACTTATTATAATATGTAACTTAATAATATTAACTTATTATATGTATTTGTTATTATAAAAATGATTGCTCTCCATGACAATTAATATCTGTATGGATAGGTACTTCTGTTGTTGAACTGCCACTCCCGCCAATGTTGTTGTGTTTAATATACAAATACACATTGTAAACTATTTCACGTCCTTGACTGTGAAGAGTCTTTCTTCCTAATTTTGAATTCGTGTTATTATCCATGTTTTTATTAATACCAGGAAATTTAATTTACTAAAGAGAAAATTGCCAAAAACAACCCGAGAGAGGTAATAGTAAAAAAAAGTAACAACTAAAATCCAGAAATAAAAAAGTAACAAATCAAACTCAGAAATAAAGAAGAAGAAAAAAATTGATTAGGAAAGAAGAAAATTGATTTAGATTTAAAGAATATTATTATGAATAATCAATAAATAATAATATAAAGATATTATCGTATATTATTAGTGATTTCTTATCAGGTACAGTGTTGCCTGTTGCAAAAAATATTAAAAAAATATAGCAGTTATCAAAAATAAAATTATTAATAACAAAAGAACAACACTGTGTTTTTTGACAATGGTTTATTTTATTAAAAACTGACTATACATGACGACACTAGCGCACTCCTCTCACTTCCATGACTTCTTGGTCGACCTCTAGTAAGTCAAAAACTGCATCAGGGTGCAGCTCTATATTTAAAATCATATTTGCAAAAAAAGTACTTTACACAATTAAAACTGAAACTGTGAGCATACCTTGTGAGAATAATTTAGATACTGTTATAAATAAATTTAGATCATGGTCACAAATTTGATTTCTACACTTAGTGTTAATATCACAATTAAAAAAAAATTATCAAAAGCAAAAATCAACAAAAGTTAGTAATTATTGTTAATGATATGGTTGGAAAAATTAATTAATTAATAATAATAATAAAGTAATGCAAGAAATGTAGTTTTAAATCTAATAAACTTACGTTCACATTTCCTAAGAACCAGCACAAAAAAAAAGAGAAAAATATTATCACATATATGTAAAAAAGTTGTAATAATATCCAAGGTGATTTTATTTTTCAGATGCGATAAGGAATGTTTAATTATTGTTATGATGAATGGATGGTACTATTCCAATTTATATTCTCTAAAATTAAAAATGCATTCCTTAATAGAGAAAGAAACTGGTCTGCAGTTTCTATTGTGTTAAAAATACGATGTCCCAAGAAGATGAATGATTTTTTTAATTTTATTTTTACAAGATGAATTTTTTCTTTTGTTGTTTTTTTTTGAGAGAAAGAAAAAAAGAATCAAGAAAATATGTAACAGACAAAGACACAGAAACAAAAGAGATCAGAAGAAAAAGAGAAAAGATGAAGAAAGTGTAGTTGGAATGTAAATGAATAGAAAAATGTATGTATAAAAATATCATCATATTTTTGTGATCATTCTAAATAATAAAAAAAAAAAAATGATTGTGCTTGAACATGGATAAAAATTGTGTTTCTTTGGTGACCATTTGAGTGAATTTATATACAAATATTTTTTTTTTTTTAAATATGTATTTTTTATACAAAAATAAATTACAAATTGGTACCTTTTAAAATGTAAGGTTGAAAATAATTAACCTTAATTGTAATTGCAATTAACCATAATATTATACCTCCTTACTATGCAATAACATAATATTAATTTTGTGAGGATTGTTACAATTATTAGAGGTATGTGCACTCACCTGAAACCTAAGGTATAAACATGAAAGTATCTATTTTGTGAGCAAAACCTTTCTGGGAATTAATCCAGATACCTCAAAGTTAGGGTAATGATTTCTGGCAAATTTGATAACACTCAGCTACACTGAATTTTGTGCAAAACCTAAAGTACAAATAAAGGTGTTTTTTTTTATCACACGAAACTTAATAATCTTTACTACCTAACTCTAGGAGGTTGATTAATAAATTGTGATGAAATTATAAAGACTGATAAAAAAAAAGAGAAAATTGCAATATGAAGGTAAAACATTGTTCTCCAATCTTTGGGAGTGTTTACAGAAGATAATAGTTTGGATATTTTTAAATGATAACAACTGACCAAGGTAACACTAGGTAATAAATAAGCAATCCTAAGCAACACTAGGCAACACGTAGTAACACTAAGGCAACCCTTAAGGTTAGTTGTTTCTACTAGATTTGGTCGAATTTAGGAAGTAAAAAAAAATGTCTATACTACCTAAATATTTTGACTAATTATCTTAATATCATAACTGTATATTTAGGAGAATCACAACATTTATTCACAAAAATCTTCTTTTAATAATAATTTTAAACACAAATAATTTAACATTATTTTTAAAAGAACATTATTATTAAGAAAAGAGAAGAAGAATAAAGAAGATAGGTAAAATATGGATGATTTATTAAAAAAAAAGAAAAGTTATTTAAATTTAAAAACTACTGCATAGAACTAAATTGTTTGTTAGAAAAAGAAAATAATTTTGAAAAATCAGGAAATAAGAATAAAGAAAGAAGTGTAAAAATAAAAAGAAAATAAATTAAAATTTAGAAAAATAAATGTTTTAGAAATGATCCTTAACCTTGTTATTGTAATAGTTTTAATTTTACATGTAAAAAAATTAAACAACCTTTAAAGTTTTAATTTTGGTTGATTTTTTTTTTTAAAAAAAAGAAAGAAAATTATTATTTGTTTTTGTTTTGTTTGTGTTTTTTTTTGTTTTGGTAACATTTGTTTTACCTGCAGTTCCGCGATTGCAACTCTCATTGGGGTAAGTTCGCCGGCACATATCTAATCTGGAAATAACAAACAAAAATATTTTTCTCGTGTGCTAATGTTTTTGAACAATTATAGACAACAAAAAAATCTGAACAACTCTGCCTTCAAAAAATTTTAATAAAACACACATGACGATCTTGTAGGAAATCTGCTGAAAAAACTTGCGTGCTGAAAAAACTAAAAATGTATCTACTTAAACGAAAAATTCTACGACTAACTACTCTGCGAATTATACGAAAACTTACCTACACTAATAAGCTGAACTAAAAAATCCCAAATTTTAAAAACTATGAAGAAATGGTTTATACAATTGCGTTTTCTTTTTAAAAAAATATATACCTTCATAAATATAACACCATTCCACCAAAATAATATTAAAATACAACAAGAAATTAAAAATAATAATAATATAAACCTATCTAACCATCAACCTATTTTCAATCACACCATAAAAAGTATATAAATAAATAAGATAATAATATTTACAAAAATAGAATATGATTAATATAGTAATATTAAACCCAGTTTTATAATAACATAATCTACAATGTATAAGCAAATCTTATAGTAAGATAAGAATTCTACATATTCTGGTAATTTTAAATATGTTTCAAATTTCTGAAAGGTTACTAGGAAAGTAGAAGTCCATTGGCAAAAAGATTTTTGTAGTGATAAATGTTAAATGCTCTGACAAAATAAGTATTTCATGAAAATTGAAGTAAAAAAGGAGGATATTGTCTCTGCATAGTAGCTTTATGGAGCAACCCACTTTTAACCATTCATCAAAGGTAAAACTGTCTTCAAATAGTTACCAGCACTGATGACCCCTTGTAGTTTACAGTCTGATTTGCCGTAATAAAGCTATTGTGCATAAGTTCATTTTAGTTCAGTTTAATTTAGTAAATTCACACATAAATTTTTAAGATGAAAATTAAAATTGGCAGACTCAAAATAAAAAAGTTGATATTGGTACTTTAAAACATGTAAATCAAGACTTGCTTACAACATTGAGATATTTAAAAATAAAAATATAAAATAGAATACACCTTATAATTTAAAAAAAGCATAAATAAATAATAACAAAAAAGTATGATCTACAAATGCACTACTTAAATAATAAATATAAAAAAAACTACCTTACAACAAATGCCAAAATCCCAAAACCTTTTTTTAAAAAAAAAACTATAAATACATATTTACAAAATAACCATAAATAAAACTGCAACCAAAAAAATCTTATTTATCCATGGTAATATATATATATATTGTGGGGGTGAAAAGTGATAATTTTCCATTTGGTTAGTATTATTATTTTTTGTGATTTCTTTATTTTTTTAATCACGATGGGTATTTTATTGTTTAATTTTTTTTATTTTTAGCGCTAATTTCCAATTAATATTGGAAAAAAATCGCTAAAAGATAAAAAAATTGTTCACTTGGACATACCGGCAGTTCCCTTAGTGCATCTGCCTGCTTTCCTTCGTCGGCACATGTCATATCTGCAAAAAGAACATAACAATCTACCATGGACACTAACCAAACAATTCATACTATGTTTTTCTCCGATATGGTTAAAAACATATACATTACATACCAGCTTTATAACTACAATTATTCATACCTCAGTTTTATAATTTACGGAAGATTTTTGTATTAAAATAAAAAAAAAATAATGAGGTTAATGATAAATGATGCAGAAGGCTTCCATTGCCAGAATTTAATTTGTTTCGAGAAGATTATATCTTGATATGTGAAGATAAACATTTTCCTTACACTCTTAAAACATTTTTAAGTTTACTAAGATATCTTATATAATTAAATTGTACGGATAACACAATATTAAGGTCAAGAATAGTCATGTGGGCATTGTGAGAACATCATGAAGTTCTAGGTCTTCCAGGGGTGCAGGTTCCGGAGCTTTATGAAGTTGGGTAGAGGTGAAAATTCCTCCTAGTTCCTCCTACTTATCTACAAACTGGCTTTCAACAACAAACGCCATCTTCGAAGCTAGAGAGCAGTTAAGCAGAAAAAACTAGGCATCAGATTTTGGTCACAGATAATTTTCAGTTGAAGATTATTATTATACAGCTATGTTTCTTACTTCTTGCAGAAAATGAGTTGAATACCACAGTAATAATTAAAATTAAACTAGAAGGACCCTTTGTTTACTATTATTTCTTTATTATTTTCATATCAGGATTAATTTATTATTCACTATAGATGATTCTTATTCTTATACTGTAATGTAAAACATAATGCACTTAGATAAACTATACAATTGAAATCAGCACAACAATTATTTGAGGGGAATAACTTATTGTGGTGTAGTCATGTTTATAAATAAAGCACGAAGAATGAACAATTACAAATTATTGTGGTTAAAAAACAAAAAAAAAAACTCTGTATTATCAAATTTACTTGAATTACATAAATAGTAAGCTTTTTTAAACCTCCAAATAAACTAAAACCTCTCTCCAGCAAAAGTAACTCAAGACAATTTTTTATCTCTTTAAAAATCTGACTAAGTCGGATCTCAGCCTGTTTCAACTTCTTCACTGACTCTTTCTCTTTAACAGTTCTACTCATCTTGTAGGCACCGAATATATACACCAGTGTTTGAAACTGGCTTTGTACTGTAACGTTACTTTTGGAGAAGACAACCATTTTTTTAATCCTAATCAAATGACTTCACTGCTAATCTAAATAAACAAAGATTCAAATAGTGGAAGTAAAATGTTGAACTTCACATGATTCAAAATCAAGATATTGTCTACTGAAAAGAAAGATACTATCCATAATCATGATTAATATAGATTATGATAAAAAATATAAAATAAATAATACTTAGATAAAAAAAAAAATTAAAGTCAAATAAAAGAAAACAATGAATAACAAAAAACATCAGTAAATAATATTTCTTAGTATAGTAAAGATAATTTTAAGTAATAGTCAGTCAACTATTGAAATATTGTAAGAAATAAATTTTTGGGGAGGTAACTCTCTGCTCTTTCCAACTGTCTTCAGCAGAAGCATCCTAAATCAAGTTCTTCAACTTGACTCAGGTAATAAATAAAGTTATAATAGATATGTTTATATGTTTCCCCCAACAGAATTAAAGAGTCAGTTGATAGAAAATAGAATTCTAGAGGCATATGATTGTTTATTTCATAATAATAGCTTTATTGGGATTTGTCCCAAAAGATTATTTATAGGAAAAATAGGAAGAGAGTAAATACTGAGAGAAATAATCAAAGAGCATGGGCTGAACTAATGAGTTGAAAAGAACTGCCAGCTTGAGCCACAAATTTAACAAAAGCCACATTTCCAAAAAGCTGATGCTCAATTCTACAGGGAAGTGATATAAATGGAAATCCCTTTGCAATAGCTCCACCATAAGAGAAATCGCAATGTGAGAAGTTGTCTAAGTGCAACTCTTGATTTTCTCTACTGTCTTCTATGGAATTGAAAAAAAATTACATTAAAAATAAGTGAAATTAAATTAATTTTCAAAGCCCAATAAAGAAATGAGGGTGGAGTTGGCATGTAAGGTAAATGTCTATAGATAGAGAGGCAAATAGGTGTAGGACTATAGAAATATGGGAACAAAACCGTACTTCACCATACAATTGTTGGAAGGACTCCGTTTATAGGGACAGACTTGAGCAATAAGTTATGTGGAGAGCTCACTCAGGACAACAAATCCAGGGACTACTGAGGCAATGGGCCAAAAACTAATTAAAATTTAGCCAAGAAAAAAGTCTTTCTTTACAACAAGGTAACAAAGTCATTTCTTTGTTTTACTAAGTTTGATTAGACCAATAATAAAATCAGATAAATACATCTGTTAATAAACTCTTTGCATTAGAGCTAACCTCATTCTCAAATGTAAAACTTCAAATATATAATATAAATATAGTTTATCTGAAAATACTATTATTATATAGAAATAATAATAAATTGATTAATTTATAACGCTAATGACCCTAGTACAGTCAAAGTGGTTGAAAAAAATATAAATATAAAAATAAAGAAATAATTATAAAAAGTTAATGATAGAAAATAACGTGCAATATTATAATTATGGAACAGGTAAAAAAATTAAACAATAATAAAATAAAATGAAATAAACGATAAAATAAATAATAATAGATTTAAATTATAGATAAACAAAACATACACATAACTACTTCTAAATGCCAATACATGAAACAAACAACTACACATAAAATGTATCTACTTCAACATTTACTTGGCAGTGAAATTTAATCAATAATATAGTGTTCGAAGAAAACATTTAAATGAGCAAAAAATAATTCAAATAATAAACATTCAATATATATAATAAAATACCTGGTGAAAATCTAGGCAATAGTTAATCTACTTTCATTTAATTAGAAAATAAAAAAAGGTTTTGAGATAAAAGTTAGTAAAAATATTTTTTACCCTTTTTTTGATTTTTTAATTGATCAAATGCTCAATTCAGAAAATCAAATCAAACCATGTATGAAAATTAAAATGATTTTTGATGAAGGAGGGAGAAAGGTATGCATTCATCAAATCGCTGAGAATAATTGATACCACAGTGTTTTCCTTCCCTCTTACTCAATTCATTTATTAATGATAAATAGAATGTTTTTAAATTTAACTTTTTGTTTGCACAGTTTTGTGTTGTCATTCATTATTATTAATTATTTCCAAATAAATATTTTTCTTAATATAATAAAAAAATCAAATAATTGTGCTAACTTATATTTTACTCCTTAAATATTGAATGTTCATTAAACAAAGAATAAGTGCTAAAAACAATAAAAAAAAAGCAGAATAGAAAATTATAAATGTTCTCTAAGTTGTGCAATTAAATCAAGGTAAAAGTGCTGTTAAAAATATGTAGAAAAAAGCTTTCATTTAGAAAAGTTGGAAATGGCACAAAAAAAATAGATTGTACAGCAGATAGAGATAGACCAGCAAAAGATATAAGATTTTGTGCTTTAGAAATTTATTTAATTAATTAAGTTTGCAGGGGTTTAAAGTAAGAAGAAAAAAAGATCTCTAGATCCAATTAGTAAATTTGAGGATCCAAATACATAGACAAAATTAAATAATATAAATAATATTGAATCGAATGGGAACAGAATATGAGAATAAATAGAAATTGATCTTAAATCCAATCCTTTTTTTGAGGATTTTAAATTTATTAGTAATAAATAATATTGTCAGATGATATTACCTAATATGTTAGAAATGAAAATAATATAGGATTCAATTGATTTATGGTGATTAGCAATAACATAAATTAAAAAATGTAAGTACATTTTTCCGAAAAAAATTGGAGACAGTTGATGTAGGATCCAAATAACATTGTGCGTTAATTGGAAATAACAAAAAATAGTTTGGAAAATTGGATAATACGTTTTTTCAGGATATAATCTATCTTTATAGTGAGAGGAGTTTTGAAGAAACTAAACCAAATAAAATTAGAATGGCAATAGCATAACTAAAGATAAAAGGTGTTTTTTTGTTTTTAAATTCTATGTCTTGGGAACAGGACAATAAAAGTAGCAGCATTTGACTCCACATGATTAAATTAACTTTGGACAACCAATAGTTTTGAGTAATAGTGAGAAATATTGATAACAGAGATGAGATATCAGATTGTATCATACTTGGTGATAGCGACAGCGATATCGTAGACAGGTAATCTCCTCTCTCTGAACAGGTATTTGCCCATATCAGTCAGGGCAGCTGCACTGTCTATAGCGTCCCTTCCAACTCTATTCCTTTCCAAGTATGGTGTCGCGTCCCTTCCCTAAATGAACAAAGAAACAAATAAATAAAAATTTAAACATACTAGGTCAATACCCTAAAATTGGTACCAAACATTTATTTTAAGCACATGTTAAAAAAGTGAAGAAATAAAGCAAAAATATAAAATGAGATGAAATGATACGTGTTATTAGTAATAATCCAGCTTGTTAGTTTATACCTGTAAAAAATAAATATAATTTTATAATACATAATTTATAATTCAACTCGCACTTGAAAAAGATAATGTTTGATTTTCTACTAAATCAAATTCTTTTTGTAAATAGAATTTAAGTCCATTACTATTTTAAAGAAAAGTAAAATTAACAAAAAAATCTACATACATAATTATTTTTTAATGCACACGGATAAGAGACAATCAAATTACTTTTATAGTGTTGATAAATGCTAATTCGAAATTGATTATTCAATATTGAAAGGGTAGGAATAGATATCTAGCTTAAAATAATAAATTTATTTGTTTTCTTTTTACATGCATATTATCTATTGGTATTTATTTATTTTTTATTTACATGTATTTGTTATTTAAAATATGAAAATGATTGATGTTTTTTTGTATTTTATTGTTTAGTGAGTTTAGCGTAGAGTTTTAACCCTCTGGTGGATACATTTGTCTGTGAGCCCGCTATAACACCAACTAAGGCCTCTAGGGTCACTAACATCAGTCTGACAAACAGTTGTAAAACTTTAAATAAACTTATTATTTTTTAATCCTTATTGAGATTTTAATTATTATTATTATTATGAAGAATATATTTTATAAATGAGAGACAATTATAATATAGTTCAGTAATTTTAGCTTATCGGTCAAAGAGACTGATGTGCTTGCAACTAGATAACAATCTCATGTGTCCACCAGAGGTTTAACAAGCCGTAAGTTTTAATGAACTAGGTAAATTTAAGTGTTTTATTGTAAAAGTAAATTTGAATAATGGAAAATGAAGTTGAATAATTGACACGTGTTGATGGATTGATATTTATGAATAAGGCTTGGGTAAACACTGCCGGGTACACAATTCGTGGGAAGAAAAGTGTGTAAGACATTTCAAATTTGGACGATAATTATTGTAAACTTTCCTTCCCAAGAATTTTGTATATACCACTGTTTACCCAATTGTCACCCGACACCTACCTAGGTTCGAAGCAAGCCCAAGTTAGTTGTTTCTACTGAGTTTTTGTAGAACTTACAAAACAACAAAATCTAAATAACTACAAATAAATCTAAATAAAACTTAAAATTCAAAATGTATGCAGTTTTGTAAAAAAAACAACATAATTTATTTTTTTGTTTTAATCACTTGACAATAAAATAGCTCAACCAATTATGTCAGTTTCAACCGATCTGTCTGAATAACAAACAATTTAGTTCACTGATAATAAACTACACATTGGCTGAAATAAACCCGGATTGAAAATTAGCTATTGATTAGCAAGCTATTAGTTAACTGTTGTTCCAAATAAAGATGGGCATCATCAATGAAGGAGAAAAATGGAGTGATAGCAAGAAATTATTATCCCTGATTTTCAGCTAAATTATAATACACATTGATATGACTCTTAACTCTTTTTACAGTTTTAAACTAATACAAATAATATCAAAATTACAAGAATGTAGAGATTCTTTTTTCCCACATTAAAATTTATCCATAGAAACAAAAAATCTATAAAATTACTAATCAATAGTGAACCAATTCAAACATTTAATAAAAGGTTACCCTTGAAATAATGATGCCTGCTATACTAATCCTAACTCTCGGTCCTTTGAGAAGTTTGTATCTCAGATCAACTCCGTTCCAGAAAGATATGAAGTACCTTTTGATTTGAACATTGTCTCCTCCGTGCAACCTGAAATAATAAAGATAACAATTAAAGATAATAACTATTTAAAACTAAACCCTGACCAAGAACTCATGGTAATCTAAGGAGTGTGGTAGTGTTGTTGCTTTTGTGTCATGTATGGTCAGCTTTTAATAAAATAGACAAAAAAAGCAAAAGAAATTCCAAAAGTTTTTATTTTGATTATTTGTCACGGAGAGCTGTAATTTAGAAAATAAAAAATATTAGAACAAAACTGTATTGACTTCTGAAATAATCGGGAGCTCCAATTTAAAACGAAGCTAAGTTTAAACGACACGCAAAAGTTTGATGTTTTTTGACAAAATGGCGAGGAAAATTAAACGATTTCCACAAGTGTTATATATTTTTGTAATCTACTCTTCAATACCTTTCATTTGACACCACACTCAAAATTTAAAAAAAAAAAATTCGCGTGACGTGAGTTATCCGCCATTTTGGATTTTAACATCTGATAATTATGAGTTCGCTCTATTTTTCCTGTGTGCGCGTCAAAACGATCTTTAATTTTGGAAAGTATCATGTTTTTATCTCTTTTGATTCAAAAGTTATTGGAACCGTACAGAGTGACAGACAGACAGACACATGAGCGAAACTATAAGGGTTTCTTTTTTTAGTTTTACCAACGAAACCCTAAAAATAAGGTCGGTTTTGGTTTTCATAATGTAATAAATGAAAAAGTATCCAAACATTTCCCAATTCTGATCAATGTTCATACAAAACTTTAATCCTCTATTTTTTTAAAAGTAGAATAAACCAAGTGTATGAGTATAATTTGAAAGAAAAGAAATGCGAAAATTTTTATACATCATAAGAAACATCTACGTCTACGAAAATTCGTTTTTAAGAACTTGAAAACGAATATTCATACAATTTTTTGTAAAGTCAAGTTTTCACTTAACAATGTTTGATAATAATAAAGATAAAAATTCAATATAATAAATAGTTTAACAATTATTTCAGTAATAATATATCTATCTAATCCTAATCCTATGATAACAGAGTTTAGTCTATTCCAGAGAATAAATCTGAACTTCTTAACACTTATATGGACAAGTGAAAGTATAGAAATAATGGACAAAATAAGCACCCATCTCTCAATCAACATTAGACACTCGCCTTCTAAACTATGATTCAATTACACAAGAAGGTAGCGTTAACAAAAATAGTCTGCCAATTGGTGTAGCACATAGCACATATATTATTGGACGAATGGTCACATAGGAATCGAAAGTATATTTTTGCTTCCGAGCTTACCGAAGGTAACGGAAGCTATGTGATCGTTCTGAAGAACGAAAAGATTTTAGTTCTCCGATTTCAAAAATTTCAAGACAGAAATCCGTTTCAGACATCAGGGATCATTTTTGGTTCCGTGTCTGTCTGTCGTTCAATTTTTGCGAACCAATATATCTTAGAAACTATACGTCAAATTTTAATGAAATTTTGGTGGTAGGTCATGAGTAGCCCATTGTTGGTCCCATACAAGTTTCAACCTTCTGCGCTCATTTGTTTCTCTTCTACATGCGCACAAACATACACCTATAGCTTCAAACTTATCTGATTTGTATGAAACTTTTATAGTTTATTGAAAGTAACCCACAGATAGCCCCAGATTACTTTGAACCGTCTGCGCTCTTTAACTTTTGCTTATTTGATACTTTAATTCAAGTAAAAAATCAAAACCATTTGGCAGATTAAAGAAACGGGAAAAACAATTAAACAAATTAGAAAATATAATGGCTTGTAAAAGCATAAAATCAATAAAGTACGTGATAGGATGAGAGGAATTTATGTGCCACACTAATTGGCACTCCATTTTAAAATCTATCTCGAATCCTAGTGGGGCCACACTTATTTTTTTTTCAATAATAAATTAATGCAGATGGTTAAAATTAACATGTGACGATTTACGGGTTACTTTTGACAAACTATCGATTTATTTTTCAAAATCGGAGTAAACTTTTAAAGATATGTATGGGTGTGCATGCAGAAGAGAAATAAATAGGCGCAGCAGGTTGTAATTGACAACAAACAATGGCCTGATCATGGCTTACCATCTAAATTTCATCAATATCAATTGAGTGGTTTTTAAGTTAAGGTGGTTTGAAAAAATGTTGAACAGCAGAGACCGGCCTACAGACACGAGACCAAAAACTACTCCCTGATGTCTGAAACGGATTTATGTATAGAAATGTTTGGATTCGGAGACAAAAAAATTGTTCTTTAGAATGATCACATTGCTTCCTTCGGTAACCTCGGAAGCAAGATAGTCTGCCAGTGCCAGTATTATTAGACGAAAGGTCACATGGTTATCGAAAAATAACAATTTAAAAAAAAATACCAACATGTTACGTTTTTCCACAATATTAACTTAGAGAAAGAAGATAATTTTCGGGTAGAGACAATGAGATTAAAATTTATTTCCGAAATATAAAAAGCATAAGTATACTAACATACCAGTGAAACTACAATTAGATAATAACTTAAAGATGAGGAATATAGAGTTCTCTTAATCAAAAGGTTAACCGTAAATCAATCAATGTATCAAAATTCATCATATTAAAGGATCTCAAAGGATCCATGAAATTAATCACAAATCAGTATAACTGGATCAATAATAAAAAGCTTAATAAAGGATCAATGGTAAATCAATCAAAAGGCGTTGTCTTGTTTTTAACAATATTTTTTCGTGCTTTTTAAAGATTGAATTTCTTCTGATCAATTAATTGATTTAGCTAGATCATTAGCAACTGATAAGGTCTAATTATTGATTCAAAGATCCTATATTGGTTTATCATTAATTTGATCAAGATCAAGACAAATGAAAAATCATTGATAAATCAATCTATAGATCATCAATAAATCAATCAAGATCAGCGGGAATTTAATCATTTCAATCATTAGAGTAGCAAATAAATAATTATAAACAAGACACGTGGTCATTCTAGTTTATCCGTGTACGATCTACATCCACTTCAGAACAGTTCTTTACAAGAGTAGTAACAAGGATTGTATTTAACTAATGACAGTTCCATGATTAATGAAAGCAGTTAATCTCAATTAATGTTGGCAGTTAATGACCTTTTCTACAAAAAAAGAATAAAGACTTATTAGTGAGGAAGGTTATTCTGGAGAAGGTGTGGCAAAATCAAGAGCCTGCAGACTTCCAGACAAAGTCAAGTTTAAAATATGCATGACATGGGAGGACTTGTTACGGAGAACATAAGAATGCCGGACACGCGACATCGGTCTGACGGACTGTTGACTTGCCAAGACTTAAAAGACACCCTTGACCATGAATTAATGTCTCAAAGTACAGAAAAGTACACCGAATATGCTTTTAGAATTTTACAAAAGATCTTGCAAACAATATAAGAATATACCTGATCTTCCACTACGCATAATTTAGCGTTCATTTTAAAAAAGAATAGTCAATTAAGAAATTCTATTCGAGTCACCTGTCAGGCTTCTACAAGACATAACATCTTTTAGAACTTAAAATTCAAACAAGAAAACAGCCCCCAATGATGATTTTGATAATAAAATACAAAATAAAAGAAACAGATCTTAATTCTGAGAAGCTATAAAGTCACATGCTTGTTATTCTTAACAAACAATACGAACATTAAACTCATAATAAAGGCAAATGTAAAACAGCTCATTCCCATCAATTCTTAAAACTATAAAGAACTAGAAAAAGGGTACTTTATAGATCTTATGATAAACAGGTTTTGGCATTCAAACAAAAGAGCTGCGCTAGTAAAGTCCACTATCAAACGAATGCAAAAGTTTCTCCAAATAAAAGTAAATTACTTCACTTAAAGAATTTTCTATCTAATATCACTATAGGATATAGAAAAATAATTACGTATTTCTTACTCCATTTGACAAAAAAGTAAATAGGAAGCTCATAATGTACAGTTCAATTATTACATCAACATTAGGTAGTGAAAGACCTAGTTGACTAGTTGCTTACAAAGCGATTGCCACTGAAATAAGGACAGTACACACTAAAAGTATTAGTGGAAATCAATGGAGCATGATACAAAGACTCTGACAGGACACTCAAAGCACAAGAGTTTTTATATTGTACAAAGGTAAAGTTTTTAGTTTTGCTTCCGAGCTTATCAAAGGTAACGAAAGCCATGTGGTCGTTATGAATAACGACAATTTTTTATGTCTCCGATTTAAAAAAGTCCCAAGACGGTTTTCTGTCTTCAAGACATCACGGAATATTTTTGGTCACGTGTCTGTCTAATTAGCCCATAGTTGGTCCCATGGTCCCATATAGGTTTCACCCCTCTGCGCCCATTTGTTCATATTCCACATGCATACAAATACACATTTATTTACGCCTACATCTTTAAAAGTACTGATATGATTTTTAGGAAATTTGTCTTTCTAAATTTATTAAAAAATAAGAAGAGTACTTTTAAAGATATAGGTGTAAATAAATGTATATTTGTGCGCATATGGAAGAAAAACAATAATGAATAATTATGATCTACATCTCTATACATCCAAATTTAATTAAAATCGGACGAGTAGTTTTTAAGATATGTTGGATCACAAAAAATGAGCAACAGAGGGAAACAGGACCACAAATATTCCCTGATGTCTGAAATGGATTTCTGCCTTGGATTATTTTTTAATCGGAGACCTAACAATTTTTCGTTCTTCAGAACGATCAGCCAACGGTAAGCTTTGAAGCAAAAAGGGGGAAACAATTAATAAGTTAAACCATAACATCAAAAAAGTACGTGATAGGACGCGAGGAAGCTATGTGCCACACTAATTGGCAGACTATTTTCTCAATTGACAACCTTAAGTAACTTTACAACCTGTCTTACAAGATATAATTTAATTATGCAATATGTTTTAAGAACTGAAATAGTAATTCTAGATACTTGTTTTAAACTTTTCCCAAATTCTCATGTCATCATCTCACAAACTTCCAAATCTCTCTTAAATAAGGTAGAGTAGACCACATTATTTAAGGTGCAATAGCACCTAAAAGAACATTCCTAGTTAGAGTATCTAAGAAACCTTTAGATGTGACCCCAAATATTATAAAAAGTTACTTTCTTTTCGCTACGATTATCTAATATGCAGTGGTAGAAAATACTAGAGAGAGGTGTGGTATTGAAAGATAATAGAACAGTACCTTCTTTCTAAATTTTAAATGAAATATTCCAAGGTTATCATTAATTGACCTTTGATTTCCGGTTTCCAAAAATCATTCTTGTAAACGAATACAAATTAAAAATAATAAAAAATCACCTGTATCCATCGTAGTCAACTATGACGAGAATTTCAGGGTAAATGACGTATGGTGCTTCTCTCTTGCTAATATGTCGCCTCACTCGCCTTTTCTTGGGCATTTCGTCAGGTTCCATGAACGCTGCAACACGACACACAAAAATAAATTAATAAAATATTGAATTATGTCGGACAACATGCTTACTATTATAATATAATTTCTGTTAAAATTTATAGCATTAATAGAAATATAAGCAATAAAACAGCAGTAATTAAGTATGGAGGGACTTTATATTACATAATATCATGATACACCGCTTGTCAAATATCATTCTTAGTCTAAACATTCTGATTATCATCAGACACAAACGGTAAAAGAGAGTAGAAGTAAATGCTTATACCTAAATATGAAATGTGTGAACATTTACTACGTTCACACATCGTTTTGAAAACGGTTTTGAAAACGATCCGCTAGTTCAAAACACTGTACGAACGGAGATCGACGGATCGTATCGGGTTAGATCCGCTCCACCAAAACTACGTGATCGGATCGGGGGATCGAATTTTAAACGCTCGTGTGAACAGGTCGTGGAGGGGATCGAGATATCAGGTTATTTTACTCTTTTCCACTTTTAAAGTTCTTTGTTTTCGTGAGCTTCCGTTTCTTTATTTAAACTGCAAAAAAGTTTTTAAGCAAAAGTTAATACTATTAAGAACCTGTAAAAACTTTTAATAACTTGTAAATGAAATGTAAAAATTCGCGGACATATTACTTAACAAGAAAGAAGGTTTTACCGTTATGAAATATCGAAAACAAACATTTCGATCACCTGTATTTTTTGTTGTATGAACGCGAATCGTTTTGAAAACGAATTGGATCCGAAACGCTTTCAAAACGATGTGTGAACGTAGTAATTATTCGATAATGAGAATTTATTAATAATGCATTTTAATTTAAGTTATCTGTATTTAAAAAAGACGACCTACATGATTCCAAGAAAACTTTTTTAATAAACAAGGGGTACTAGTTAGCGCATCTCTACCACTAGCTTCTCATGTAAGTGGTCCCGGGTAACCACATTCGATCTGGTTCGATCGCTACTCGAAAGAAGTGCCAGAGAAACAGTAGTAATAAGCCAAGCTCTTCACTGCTATTTTAAGAAAGAATAAATTGATAAACATAAATACAGCTTTAATGAAGGAAATTGAAAATTATATATTAAAAAACAAATTGAACAACTTAAAGGTAGAAACCGGTTTTGTTTGAATAAGGTAATTTACAAACGAAATATACTTTTGCACATATTTAAATGAAGAATTATTTTTGTAATAAAATAATAAACAGATATAAATGCAAATGGAAAAATAATTTCCATAAAAAAATATTTAATGTCCCCGACACTGGGATGATTAAAAAAAAAATTGAATAAAATTATCTGTATATTATTATTAACAGTAATTATTAGAGGATATATGGTCTGTTGAATATTTTTCTAATTTTGTGGCTAAAAAACCTTGAGAATAAAAGAACGAAAAATTGTCTACACATTATAGATAAGATAAGCAGTGTCGGCGACACTAGCGCTCGGTCTGACAATTACGGCAGCACTTTGAACCCGAAGGAAATTACAGAACGCATCGTTTCTTGCTTTAATAACTTATGGCCTCGCTTGACGCTGTCTTTAGTGTCATTAAGACAAAACAAGCAACAGAATAAACAAAATTATAATGCAGAAAAATCTTTGAAGAAAAAATGAGCTTTTTTTAATACACAAAACGACAATGGTTTGGAGCAGTTAAAACACTGAAGCGTTTCTAACCTTGAAAGCGCATAAACTCTATAAGATTCGTAATGATCACTGCATCAGAACTCCTAATAGAAACAAGCACACGTTCTAATGTCTTCTATTTCCATAATAATGGTCGATTTTTTTTTATAAACTTTGTTTACTTAAACACCTTTATCTATGCTTTGTAAGTAGCTGCAAGTCATGAGTACATTTAAACATTTCTAATTTTAAATTCTACATTGCACAAAAGAGCAACACATTTTAATCGTTAACAAATGTAAAGTGACATTTTTATACATTGGATCATAATAATATTCGTAAAATAAACTAATGTGTGCTGCTATTTCAATTCATTCAATCAACTACAAGTGTATTTCTGTACTCAATGATGGTAGATTAAATTTCTTTAGTCTAGAAATTTTAGTTAAATCAATAAAACAAGTTATAAGAGAGAGATACTATCCAACTACAAATATATTTACGATATTATGTCCAATAAAGTAATGGGATCAAATATTAAGGGAGTGATTAATTGAACTTCTTATGTTTTAAAATTGTTTATCAAAATAAAGGAAGTTTCTAGTGGGAAATAGAGTTTTAGAAGCTGTAATTATCATGAAATTCCAATAAAGCAATGGCGGGTAAAAGGGATAAGGCAATGCATGACCATAAAGAATTGTAGGGACAAAGGAAATGCATGATCAATAACCTAAAATGTGAAGAGGACATAATAATTTACACTTTATATTTCACTTACTTAAATTTTAAATAAATAATAAATTTGTAACAATTTAAGCTTCGACAAAAAAAACAACAACTAATTTAAAATCAACAATCGACTTTTTATTTCTGTTCTATATACATATTATATTAATATGCATTTTTTATAAGAACAAAACCATTTTCCTAGTTTTGCGTTACTCTTTGCTTCTAGCATATTCCATTTACACTAAAAAAAAAAATATATATATAAAAAAAAAATTATCATTGCTAGAGCATAAATACACTTAGAGCCTTGTAAGTTAATACCCACGAAAAAAAATACATACCTATAAAAATAAATAGATACTATACTTTAAAATATTAAGGTTGATAACCTTTACATTACTATATTTGTATATTTGGACAAGGAAAAGGGTCATAGAGTTCAAATATTTATTATCTATATCTATGCTCAATGAAATATATAATAATCTATATTAGTGTCAAAAAATAAATAAGTTAATAAATAGGTTAAAAGAAAAATCCCATTAAAATTCTTAAAACAAACACTAAGATTTGTATCTTGTAAATAACAATAATAAATAATATATATATATATATATATATATATATATATCGCTAAAAGAATAAAAAACTTGCAATAAAAGAATCAGGTTGAAAAGTGGAAAAAAATGTTAAACGATTTGTCCTTAGCCCAGAACTTAAAAGTGCTAAACTGAGATACCCCATCATTTCCAAACCTATAACCACGCCTAGTTAACCTTCTTCCGACCACCTCGGCTCTCTATTATTATTTATTATCTATCCCATACATTACTATATATTATAATTACTGGTAAATCTAAAACAAAATTAATGAAGTTTTTTTTTAATTGTCAGATATGCTAAAGATAAACTAGCAGATCTGAATCAGATAATGTATCTCTGTTAATGGCTTCATTAAAAACAAAAGTATGAATTTAATTTAGAATCTTCAAAGATCTTTGAAAAACAAGTATGCATTCTTTTTTGATTGACAATTTAAAAAGAGCAAAATAGAATTTATTAATTTGACGGTAGTTTTTTCTTTTGTCGACTAAACATTACGAGACCTATAAGTAGTAATTATAATTTCTCTCTGCATTAAAATGTAAGGTTTTTAAAGCGTATAGTATTCACACAGTAACTTAGTTTCAAAACATTGCATGGAAACAAAAGTAAAAACTTTGTCGGGACTCATCAGAAATAGTTCCAATGCATCTAAACAGTTCCTATACATATTCATGAGGTTCCGCCGAAATAGAAAACACGATAGT
The DNA here is from genome assembly GCA_951217055.1 of Gerris lacustris. Classification (NCBI taxonomy): domain Eukaryota; kingdom Metazoa; phylum Arthropoda; class Insecta; order Hemiptera; family Gerridae; genus Gerris; species Gerris lacustris. Next base: position 34,398,600 of record OX578278.1, read on the forward strand.
AATGTTTTACAACATTTGCAAGTGTAGACGTTTTCAGAACTGTTCGTATACTTGTAGTGTAGACTGTAGACAACGCTGCCAAACAAGTGTCGACCTTGAAGATCCCCAAACCCTTCAAATCATTCAACATTTAAATTTGTTTCTTTGCTTATGGGACATGAAAATGTGGATTATAAACATAGGGATAAAAAGAGTGACGCACATCGAATTAGTTACCAAAAAAAAAAAATGAAGTGGCAGTTGCAAATATTGAAAAAAAAAAAAAAAAAAAATACACAGTTTAACATTTTTATTTTGAAGAGACCGGAAAAATCAAGAGCTATTAAAATATGATTTGATCTAATAGTCCAGGAAAATAAGGAATAATAGGGGAAATAATTTATAAATTTTGCAAACTTTGTGAAAACACTCTTAAGAAAAAGATAAAAAAATCCATTACCGTATTTTTGCGAACCAACATATCTTAAAAATAACTCTTCCGATTTCAATGAAATTTGGATGATAGGTTATAATTAGCCCATTGTTGATCCCATATAAGTTTCAACCTTCAGCGCCCATTATTTTATCTTCCACATGAGCACAAACATACATTTATTTACACCTATATCTTCAATATAGGTGCCCCCCCCCCCCCCCCCCCTAAAAAATGGGGGAACTTTACTGTTTCTTACTATTACATTCCTTAAGAGTTTTTTTCACAAAGTTTTAAAACTTTATAAATTATTTCCTCCATTTGCTGTTTTTTTACTAATTTGCCTGGACTATAAGTGGTCTAGGTTTGGATACGAACCTCTATTTGACCTATTCTTGAGTTAAAAGGGACAGTTTTAAGAGGATTTCGGAACACGGGTGTCAACATTTAAAAATAAAGGCGCGTCCACACTATGCCGATCAGCATTATTCGGCCTGAGCCGATCGGCAAAGCCGAATTAGTGTGGACGTCTTTGCCGTCGTGCTGAAAGCTGACCCGAATCGTGCCGAATCCAACTCGAATTTGCTCGGTCCTGATCAAAGAAAGCCGAACCGAACCGAACCGAAGTTGCAGTGTAGACGTGCCGATCGTCCTCAGTCGACAGATAGGTTTCATATAGTGAGGTTTGCAGACTATTTTCTATTACCGTGCGGGTACTCGTGAGATGGTTCGGCACAGGTCAGGGCGTCCACACTACTTAAGTAATGGGGACGTCATGTCTACCCGAACGTACTGTGGCACAGGCCGATCGGCCTCATTCGGCATAGTGCGGACGCGCCTTTCTTACCTCTAGAATATAATGATAACAATTCTATCCGCAATAATGATTTAGAAATTATTTATAATTTATCCTATCAAAACGTTTTTATACGTCAGTCGTTTCTTTTTCAGACGCTTTCGCTTCTCTATTTACCCAATATAACCAGTTCCATAAGTTAATGTCATCATAAACTGAATAACTGAAATGATTTTTCCTATTATCGCATATTTATCTTTGAATAATAGCTATATTCTAGGAACCACAATATAAACATTAAATATAATTGTATTGCAGTAGTTGAAAATATCTAGAAAATAAGTCAGCAACAGTTTCTTTCCTGATAGTTCAGCCAAATTAGACTCTTTTTAAATGTTTTACCTATTTTATTTTCTTTTTTAAATGTTGAAGATTTTGAGCATTTACCAGGTTAAGCGTACATAACTCTCGCTAACATGTAGATTTATTGGTGTGGACAATAACCACGCGCGTCTACAAACACAAATTTTATTTTATTTTTTTTGTTCGCGTTTTCTGCTATTCCATGTAAAGTTGGGAACACAGTCAAACGTTCACGAAGAACGGTTTATTCGCGAATATTAGGGTGGTGTGGAAGGAGAGTTTTCAATGAAAGAACGTTTACAAACCTGTTCGCGAAGGGAAGCTTAATTCGTACCCACTTTAACCTTAACAGATATTATTCCTTGATCGATATTTGTCTTGGTATTTGTTATATATCATTATTCAATGATATATAAACAGGAATTGCACTAAGGCAAAAAGTAAAGGGCCAGCAGCTTAGCTTAACTAGAACTTGTTAATTACTTGTTGTCTATTATTAGAACGTGTTAATTACTTTATATAGTTTCATTCGTTACTTGCAATTATGTAATAAGAAATTGTTGTTTTTGGTGCTATGACTTTTTAAGAAGTCACTTTATTTTTATTCCAGGCGCCTCAGTGAATAATAATAAAATTAAATTCAGCATGCAGAGGAGGAGGTGACGTCCATTGATTGAATCTGTCGTACAGCAATGAGTTTACTATTAGAAAGATAAATTTGTACGTAAAATGTACGTTAAAAGTAGTGCATTTGTCGCTAGAAAAAAATGTTTAGAAATTAAATTAATTCACGAAACTGTTATTAATAATGCATTAATAATTAAACATGAAAAATCGATATAAATTATACCTTAACAGGATTATATCTTGGATAAAAAGAGATCGTTGGGACGATTAATTAATTTGTACAAAATAGGATTTATTCATTTTTTATAAGATAATTAATTTTATTAATAAGATTTATCAATTAATCTTGAAAACTTTAAAAACCTAATTTTCAAGACACAAGCATAATCCTAATTATGCTGTTAAATAAATAAATGAATCAGCAACTGACTCCTATCATGAGAATATATCGAGAAAAATTCCCGCAATGAATTTAAACCGTCAGAATCAACAAAATATCCGTCTCGGCCTCCTCTAAACTTACACGATAATAATTAATCACTTTGAGCGTTAACACAATTTGTGATAAGAAAATTTATGATTCATATATACCTACTACAAATTTCTAGATTAGTGAGACTCTGGGTGTGAAGCCTATAATAGCATTAAAAGTCTTACCGAAATCGGAGAGATGCTCGAGTGGGTCATTCCTTTTATAGACGATATGATCTGTGTTGATATGATAGTAAGATGGTACTCCAGCTTGACTGGTACCAGAGTCGGGTATTTCGTTGAGGTAATCATCGTCTTGGCTTATATTAGTCCTTAGTCGCTGTCTCAATGTGAACGGTACCGGACGGACAACAAGGTGTTGACCAATCGTTCCTTCCTGTAAAACAAATATAAATATTGATTAGACAATGATTAAAATAAAGCTGTTTAATTTTAAAAAATAATATAGTTATTGTTATCACATCTTATAGAATTTAAAAGTAATAAATTAAATTAGCATACAAGTAATTAGTAAATTAATTGCGGTGGGTGAAATACACTAGTCGAGTTCCTCCTCCAAAAAAAAAAATAAATAAAAATAATCCATAAATATCCTAGTTCTATAAGAAAAGAGTATAAAAGGAATTTGCTGAAAACGAAGTAAGACCGAATTGATATGCTAAACAAAGCGCATTAAAAACATATATTTAGCAGGAATTAATGTAAAAATGTATATCTAAGGTATTAATCAAAATTTACACCAATAATTTAAACTCTAAAAACATATATTTTTTATTTAAAAGAGAAATTAAAAAAGACTTCCCATTTAGACCTTTATTTTATATTTCATTTAAGGTTTGTTTAAAACACACCTACGAAGAATATGAACACAAAAATATAGTACCTCATTTAAAATATAATTAAATTATTATTGTTTATACCAGCGTAAATTTAAGAATTAATCTAATAAATCCTTAAATTGCAAATTATTCCAAAACTGTGTTAAATCGAGGCATAAGAATATTCAGTTGCTAGAATTTGAAACTTACTGCTTTCAACAAACGACGCAAAAAAGAAGAAGCTAGATCTATTGTACTTGATTTTTCTCACGATCAAGCAACAATTTGAGGCGTTATTATTACAAAACACAAATTAGATTCAAAAAATTTATAAAGATAAAATACATTTAAATTGAATCAAAAGTAATCTTTTAAAAATTTTAATTTTAATTTTGTTTAAAAATCGAATATGCTAAGAACGAAATAAAAAGAATTTTCGCAGTACTACTTCACTTTATAGTATGTATATATACATCTTATACTATGTGAAAGAAATGTTAATGTTCCAGTCTTTTTTTTAAAAAAGATGATCTTCGTTTTGTGATACAAATCCATACATGAATTGTTTAAATATGGCGGTAAATATTTGTTTATTTATGTAACTAAATTGAATTATAAATAAAACATTTTGAAAATATTTCCTCCACATATTCAGATAACTATACGAATTTATTATTACATATACATATACAACATATTATTATTATTACATATACATACTTTTTTTTTTTGGTGTTATATATTTGAAGATTGAGATAAATCAATAAAACTGTATCATTTTTTAATTATTAGGTATTTCTTTAAACTAAACCCTTTTCATTATTTAAGAAAACAGAAAACATTTTTCTTAACAAACAAAACATTTCCCATAATTCGTTTTAAGTCATTATTTCATTTTATAAACGTTTTCAGTTTTGTCTTACATGCTTTTTTAGAATTTTTATTTATTTTTTTCTATTTCTCTTCCATTGATGGTTTATTTCAATATCATTATAAATAAACGTATTCATTATATAAAATTGTTTTTAATTTGATTGATAAAGTTCGTGATATTATATAAAGCGATAGTAATAACACCTTACCTAATAATTTATCTTGGTGTATTTTTATTTATTTTATTGTTTTGAAAACTATTATTTGGTTTTTGATGTTGTTATTTACAATCCATTTTTTTAAATCTTTTGTTCTCGATCTTAATTTTAAAAGCACTTAGTTTTTTTTCTTCACAGTCAATAATTTATCATTTAAATAACATAATAATTTTGAAACATAAGATACGTATGTAATTCGTTGAATCGATGTTTTTTTTTAACTTTTATAAGATAAATGACAAATGATTATGTAAAGCGAAGATATTAACACCTTATTTAATTTTTTTTTTTTTTGTAATTTTTTATTTTTTATTTTTATTTTTAAAGTTTACATCTTCACAATTTTTTTTTGTTTCTAAAATTTATAATTGCAAATTACCCTTTTTGGTGTTCTCTTCCTTAATATACACTATTATAAAAGTTGTGAAAAAGGTTAAGGTCAAATGTTTAAAGCATAGTAAATAAATAATTTATACACCACACGCTTGAAAAAAAATAATAAAAATAAAACAAATAAAACTAAAACTACTTAAATATTTAAAAATTTGGACAAATAATAGACCTATTGACTTTGACGGATAAAATACAGTCCATTAAACTAATGGGTGTTATCTGAACAAGGAAATCTTCATGCTGCACGGACTCAACTAACCATTAAGGGGCCAATTTTGAAATTTCTATTAAAAAAAACAACCTATAATTACATATTTAAAACTTTATTTTTTTTTTACCATAGTAATAATTAATTCAGAAAACAAAATATTACAATTAAACCTATAGTTGCCTTATTTTACTCTTAATTTTATTTAAGGTATTGATTTGTCCTTGTGATTTTTTAAAAAAATAAGTAGCGTAAGACAATTAAGTAGTTTGAAGTAAGAAAAAACAAAATAAAAACTTATTCGAATAAATGAACAAAGAAGAAAAATAAATCGAGACTACTCATACTGAACTTTATAACATATAAATAATTTCATCCTGTTTTCCATTTGTCAGTTTTTAGACATTTTTTGGTGGGGAATTTAATAATTATTGGACATTTTATAATTATTTAAATTATTATTTAATGGAGTTTTTTTAATACAAAAAAGTTCTAAAAAAGGTTACGAATGACATTTTTCTTATATACAAAATAGACCAATAACTAAATAAAAAACACTACTTTTGCCTTTTCTTTTTAGAATAAATTTGAAACAGTGCACAACTATTTTTTTTTTTAATATAAAAAGCTCTAGTTTTACATGATCGAGTCAAGTTAGCATTCCCATGTAAGATTAACTCTCAAAGTTGTTATTTTAAATAGTTATATCCTTGAATTTAAATGAAGTTAAGTAAAAGATAAAATTACATCTTAAATGTTTTATTGATCTTTTAATTCCTGTTAATTTTTAATGTCTAAAATCGGGAAGGTTTTGTTAAATGGTGTCAGAAGGTTAATGACATGCTATTGCAAAGGTGTGGTAAGAAAGAGGAGTGGTCAATGGTCAATTTAATTGATAATACTAATATACGTTTAAATGCATATGGTAAAAAGTTTTAAAAATATACAGAAAATAATGTTAAGTTTGTTTAAAAAAAAGAAAACTAATTTCAAATAAAAATCGGCTAAGGAAAGGAGAAATATAATTATAGTTAACCTCTTTGCGGCCACAAGTTGAACTACTAGTTACAAACTAGTTAGTCAAAAGCCATAATTAATGTTTAACGCCGGTTTCGATTACTTACGTTTATCATAATCAGTGAACTAATGGATTAAATATAAGCTGTAGTCTTTTTATTTTTTAACGATTGTTTACAATTTTCCTGTATAAGTTGATCATTAGTGAACTAATGGATTAAGTATCAGCTATAGTGTTTTCTATTCATTTCTTCTTTACAATGCTCTTACAAATTTGATCATTATCAGTGAACAAATAGATTATATTTTAATATATAACTAGCTATAAAGTTTATTTTTTAAAGTTATGTGTATATGGTATTTTTTAATAAGTATATTTAAGAAGCATCGAAGAAATAATTTATTATGTATAAATTATTAGACGAAAGTTATTTTAAACTTATTTTAAGTACAATAAATACAAAAATTACTTTAAGAAAAATGAAAATTTAAAGTTTATTGGTTCGATAATTCTATTTTGTTTGTCCAGTTAAAAAGAATTGAAAATATATATTAAGTAAAAGTTGAGTTTAGATGAAAGTTAGTTTTTTTTGTATTTATAAAATTATACTCTGAACGAACATTTTTGCACGCAAACGTCTTGTAACCTTTCAAACTTCAAATATTTGTTACACGCAAGGGTGATACAAATAGACAAAGAAGCAAACATACAGCATCCTAGTTTACAACATTAAGACAACAATTGTTTTAAAAACAATTATCACATCTTCATTAACAAAAATTAACAGCAGATTGTATGCAGCTAAAAAAGTTGCACGTTATTTCGATTGCATCTTCATTAGACAGACTTCTCAAGAAAAAATCGTTTTGTTTTAAGGTAAAATGTGGTCTTTGAATGAGGTAAAGGTGGTATAAATTATTGTTAGTATAAGGCACAATTGAATACACTGAGAGTTAAGAATTTCTTCCAAAAAGAGAAGCATTTAAGTTAAGCATCGTTATTGCCTTGTAACCAAGGATTTATTTTTTCTTAATTTCTGACGGTTGGATAAATTTGCTTTAAAATATGCTTTAAATGCATGCCATAAATATAAATACTAATACAAACAATACATTTATTAACATACATATTACTTTTAAACACTTGCACGTGTATTAAATTATGAAATATTATTTAAAGTAGGCAGAATAAGAGCACACGCCCAGCTGCCAAATATGTTTAACATCAAACATAAGCTGCACGAAAAACTTGTTCTTAACAAACATATTTCATCAGCTGTTTAAAAGTCAATGAACCTTTGAGTAGAACACCTTGAACCTAGGTTGCAAATCATTAAAAAAAAATACAGTTGGGAAATCACAAGAAAAGGGAAAAAGGAGGTTCAACCTTTAATTTAATAAAAATAATATACATTTAATATATAAACTAACTAACTCTGTTGTGCCATGAACAGCCGTGCCAAAGGGCAGCAATACAACTACAAATATAATGCATGACACAGGGTTAGAGTGTCATTCACTCAGCTGCACAACTGATATTGATTGATACCTTGCAATTGACATACACAACCTGAATAGAATAAGCAGCATCCCATTTATTGATTCCGAGCATATCGAAGGTAACGGAAGCTATGTGATCGTTCTAAAGAACGAAAATATTTAAGTAACAATCTGAAGAAGGCGTACGGAATGTTCTTCTTTAGACTGTTACTCCCCCTATAAATACAGAAGTGTGATAAAGTCCTTTGTCCTAAAGTACATTGGACTAAACGCATCCCTTTTTCTTAATAGTTATTTAGTCCAAGTCATTATATTCTAAAACAACATAGGGGAGTGGGGAGCAACAATCTACAGAAGTACCGGCAGGGCCTCCACGAGACGTTGCGCCACACATTTAGTTCGTTATTTTATTACATTTTAATCACTGAGTAGGTACATGTTTTTCTCTCAATCAAATAAAAGCTAGATTAAGGTTGAAGAGAAAGCTAAAAACAAATTTTTTATAGAAGACAAGGTGACTGTTACAAAATAAATACACAGAAGATGAAAAAAACGGATGTGATTTTGATACGTCGAAGGACATAAAACCAATCATACCAACAATTACCACAAAAACAAAAAAATCTATTTCAACATATCTATCCACTATCAATAAAAAAAAGATCGATTTTATCTAGATCTTGAAACCGATTTTTAGAATTAACTTAATGATTTTTAAATAAGAGAAACATCCTTGGGATTTTTTTGGTATTGTAGGTAGTTGTTTCGAAATAATAGTTTTTATTATTTTTGTTTCTCCAGTAATTTACCTTCAAATAAATATTTTTTAGTCATTAAAAAAATTGAAAACTTCAACTAATTTAGCATTTCATTAATTTTTTTTGCACAAATTTAGAGCTAACATTTATTTCTCTAACTCGGGGTATGATTTTTAACATATATGCCAAATGTCATTGACATTGTGCCAGTGGTTTAGCCTCCATGCGTCTGCATAGACAGACATTTATTAAGAAACACTTTTTTGTACTCTTAATCCATACAAAATCTCAAAATCGACTTTTCTCGCATTCAAACTTTCTCACTATACATACTATGTACGAGTATAAGAGAAAGTGAAAATAGACTGAAATAGTTAATTAACTGTTTCTTTTAGTAACGCAAAACTGAATCTCATAAAGCAGAAAGGAGATATGTCCACAAAATTAAATTTTAAGGGTAATGAAAAAAAGTTTCATGACATTATATATTATGTGTTATCCTTTTTGCACTACATGAAAAATATAAATTAGAAATAAATACAAAAGAAGTTATTGGATAAGTCCCGAAGATGTGCCTAAGGTTCTAGATCACAAAAAAAAAAAAAATTCAATTTCGCCAAAAATATGTGATTTATTTCTGCAACATGTGATTCATGAAAAGTCACATTATTCATTTTAAACGGCAATTACCTTAATAAGTTCACCAAATTGTCAATTCGTTTTGTTCTATTATGGTCAAAGGAATTTGACTTGAATGTAAAATAAATAACCCAAATTTCTTTGATTACTTCCTTGTTTTAAAACTTAAATTTAATACTTCATTATTAAGGAATAAATTGGGACCAAAAATAATTGTTTACAATGAAGAAAAATATACAATTTCAATGACTTTAAATGCTATTATAGCTTCCGTTTAACTAATAATAAGTCTTATTACATTGGAATTCTTCCTTATTTGGAGGTAATTAAGGATATTATGAACCTTATAATCAAAGTATTTTATTTTTTCAAAGTTATCTCACCTGTTACGTTTCAGGTGTGATTTGGATCAAGTTATTTTTTAAGGACGGTAAAGGGAATGGAATAATGTCATATTAAGATTAAGTGTTTGAATTTTTCCATTAATATGAAGGCTAAAATTAATCAGCACATTAGAAATACAGCATGCGAAATAACGCTTGCTGAGTGTACTATCTATATTGCTAAAAAAAAAAAAAAATAATCATAATCATATAATAGCTGTAAAAAGGAATTGATATAATATTTGTTTATAGTTTCATGTTATGGAATAAACTGATATGGACAGAAAGAAAATTCGAATTTAATTCATATTCAGACAAGCGAAAGATTTGGAAAAAATCGTCGACACTTTTCCTTACAAAATAATTCCAACATGGCGGCAGCTATTAAGTTGTAATATAGATAGAGGACTTATTTAAGGTATCATTGGTACGAATTTCAGCTCAATCGGCGATATAGTTCAGAAATTATTTAGCGTTAAAGTTTCAAAGTTTAGAAGTCGATCATTTCAACACGGCGCGGCGGCAGATATCTAAACAAAATACAGTGGAAATATTTGGCCTATAAAGAGGTATAATTCGACCAAATTTCAGCGTAATAGGAAAATTTTTATATTTTTTACGAATTTTTGAAATTTGTGGTGTCTCGAAAAATTCGTTAATGACATCACAAATTTATGATTTTTCGGGCAGCGCAACTACATATAAGTTTCGTCTCTCTAGCTTAAAAACTGGAGTTATGCGTGACACAGACAGACAGACACACACGCAGACAGACAGTCATAAAAAACCACTCAAATCATCTCGAAAACACCCAAAACGAATAAAGGATGATTCACGCTACACCGAGCCGGGGCCGTGCCGTGCCGGGCACGAGGCTCGCTGAAAAAATGTTGTATAGATTTTAAATGAAGCAATGCACGGTACACCGGGCACGACCCGAGTCATGACCGAGCCTCGTCCGAGGCTCGGTGGCAAAACGTTTGGGTACATTGTTTTCACGTGCCCGGCCCGTCCCCGCCTCGTCGAGGGGTGATCCACGCTACAACGAGCCCGGGCCGTGCCGGGACCGAGCCCTCCCACCCTCGTTCAAACGTTCAATAGGTGAAATAGGTTTCTGAAATCTAGAAATCTTCTTTGTAAGGCAAGGTTTTAATTTCTTCAGCAAAACATTAAAAATTTACTTTCATCGTCCACTAATTCTTTATAAAGAGTAAAAAATTCTCCTTCAAATTTTCGCTTTTTCCAAGCTGGATGAACGCCCACCTTCTACTTTTCTGCATGTCTAACATTTCACCCGAATCATCCTCTTCAAGCGCGATAGCAATAGCTGCTAACTCAAACTCGGAAAAACGAAACATTAAAAGATTCGCTATTAAACACAGACAGTTGAAATATAAACAGGAGGCAGAAGCACTAGATATGAAATGAACACGGGGCACCTAGTTGAGGACAGCACGTCCCTGCACGGCCCGTTCCCGCCTCGTTCACAACTCGGTGTAGTATGTATGTGAAGGCTCGGACGGGGCACGTTGGGAGGGCTCGTGCTCGGCTCGGCACGGCCCCGGCTCGGTGTAGCGTGAATCATCCTTAATTCCGTTAAAATTTTTGTTTCGGATTTTTTGGGTGAAAACAATACTTTTCCTTTTGGTAAGGAAATATAAAAAGGAACAATTTGGATTAAGATAATATATTAAACTGTAGCCATCATGCGATACTGAATGTAGTCAAATCGGTTAGTTGTATTACGTAGCCGGAAGAAATTGGACAATGAATGGTAAACGTGCCGCTCATTTATAAGTTTGATTCTTAATGTTTACCTAACTACAGACTGTAGGTCTAACAGATTTCGACACGTCAGATATCCAAGAAACCGTTTTACATTATGAATATCTAAAATGAAGCTTTATTCAATAAGATCATTTTTGTGGTCTAAAGTCTAAAGGTCTAGGGTAAGGTAGAATGCTTTCTTTTAAGAATGCGCCGTGAGCATTATCTCCTTAGCTGCTTTAAAAGAAACAACGAAGGATTTCTGACATTATAACCCTTTGATGTAAAGCAACAAACTGCCAAAAAATTTCAAAAGGCAGCCGAAATGTAGACTTGGTCTTTAATCACGTAACATTATCGGCTGTGGTGTCGGCCAAAAAAACTTTCTAGCAAACATCGCATGCTTGACATTTAAACTCATTTTATACACTCGAAACATGAGTGCCGTTCCCTTTAAAACAATGACCTTTCACACTAGAAACCATGATAGGGTAATAAAAACAATCAGTGCTTCGGGGATTTCCTTTAAAATATAACATGACTTCCAACAAAACCACCCAAGTGAATTCACTTAAAGTAAACTTGACTTCAAAGGAAAAACCATGAATAGATTATTTACGTAACCCTAAGAGGTATTCGAACCATCACCAAACAATTTGGTGTTTAATGGTCTATGTTCTTTAGGGAATTTGCGAGTACATCAACCACTCACTTAATCCTCTAGCCCAGTGGTCTCCAAACTACTGCCCGTAGTTTGGTCCGGTCCGCGAGACGTTTTTATTAAGGCCACCGCGCCACGAAAGACGTTAACAAAAATGAACCTAAACAATGCAAAGTTATAAGTTCTCCATAATCAAATGCCATTTCAAACATTAAAAAAGATCAGCACGAGTTATATATATATAAGTTATTCCGAAACAGATACGGTTTATGAGATTATTATCCATATTAAATAGTGAAGTCCGAAAGCTTTGTCCGAAATGTCGCTAACTTCATCCGGCCCGCTATGGACCATCTTATCCAGATCCAGCCCATCAACAAAAAAGATTGGAGACCCTTGCTCTAATCCCCAAATAAAATTTAAAAAATAGTCTTAACTTAGGAGCGTACAAACTCCTCAAAAACTAAACAAAAAAAAAATTTTTATTAACACCATTTGAAAATGTAGTCTATTTAATACTAATGTTAAGTCGGGTAAGTCACTTACCCCGGAAAAATGGGTAGTTTCATAATAAAAATATGTTAATAGAAAAGGCTTCTGTCGTATGAATGCTACCACAATACATTACGAATCTAGTGCGGAAAGTAGCATTTTGCTTGCGAATGTGGAGTTTGCACACGAGCGATAGCGAGGGTAGTAAAACCACACGAGCAAAGAAAAATGCAATTTTCGCACGCGTACCGTACTTTATCTACGATTGTTGAATTTTAATAATAAATTCAGAAAAAAAAATCAAAATCATTAAATATACATTGTATAACTTGATAAAAACTAGGGATGGGTCGAAAAGGATCAACTTGATACTTTGAACCTGGTATGAGTATCGGGTACTTTAAAAACTAGGTGTGCAATGCAGTTGTCTGCTTGCAATATTGAGCTGAGCGAGCATTTTAATCTTAACCAATAAACATTTGTATTTATAAAAAGCTGAAATCGGATCAAATATTGTAAAATATCTTCTCTTGTTTTTCTATTTTACCCCCTCTTAAATGAAAATATGACAAAAGTGAACATTATAAAAATAACTGCACTCGTAAAGCTTTCCAATGACAAGCATCATGAAGGGCATATACTATTTTAACATTTGTACCCCGTATTCTGTGTACCAATTTAGATTTATACCTTCCTGTGGTTGGTCACTATGACCGTGCCGAATTTCGTGCAAATCGGTTCAGCTGTTCAGGAGGAAACTTTTGTACCCCGTACCCCTGTGTACCATTTCAGATTTATACCTTCCTGTGGTTAGTCGCTATGACCGTGCCGAATTTCATGCGAATCGGTTCAGCCGTTCAGGAGGAAACTGTTGTACCCCGTACCCCTGTGTACCAATTTGGACCATTTCAGATTTATACCTTCCTGTGGTTAGTCACTATGACCGTGCCAAATTTTGTGCAGATCGGTTCAGCCGTTCAGGAGGAGTATGCGTCAGAAAAAATGCAAAGTGTAGTATAAGAGCTTCGCTTCGCTCAGTTCAATTAGCCAGGTACTTTTAGTACCTGGTTCAAAAAGTACCTATGCATTGTGAAGGAGGCACCAGGCACCAACTATATAAACAGTTACTTTAGTTAAACAAACTGAAAATTAGTTTTGTTCTCGTACGATAAAGTGAAGAAGAATTATGAAACGCGCGTGCGCAAGGAATACAACTACGAAAAGAATCACTTTCTACGCATCTAAACAGAGATAAAATGTTTATATATCGTAGATAATTAGATAAAATACTTTTTTTTACAATAAAAGGATCAATTTTTATTATTAAAAGTTTAGTATAGGTACATACTCCATATTTTATAAAATGACACTGTGTCACGTCACATCGTGTAGTGTAATTATTATTAATGAAAACATGTGTAGTAAAATATTATTATTTTTTTTTTTTTTTATAAAAGCAGAAAAACAAAAGAAAAAAAAACAACAAAAAGCTGGAGGTTAAAACGTGAATCAGAGAGTGAAAGGAAAAGGATGAAAGGGAAAACTGTACAGACAATGTAACAGATATAATACAGTATAAACCTTGAGATACCACGTGAAAGGCATCTAGACTCCGATCTAGATATATATAATAATAACAATACTATACTTCATGAGAAATAAAACAACACTATGAGAATAAGAACTAAAGTAACAAATATAAATACATGAATGAAAACAAACGCTTTTCTAGTTATTTTTTCGTATCAAGATGAAACTTTTTAGTTTCAGTTCAATAATATATTATTCTAGAGAATTTATTTTCTTTTACAGCAGAAAAGCTGGTGTCAACTTATTAATAGAAAAAGATTTTTTAAGAAAGTTCACTTTTAAAAAAAGGTACGACAAGAGAGTATCACATTTAGTACAATGGCTTTATAGAGTTGCTAAACTTAACAAATAATGAATAAAATAATAATTAGAAACTAAGAATTAAAACAAGAAGAATCACATGCTTTATAAACACTGTTTACATTCTACACTATGAATCGCATACAAGGGGCAAATTTTACATTGTCAGCCATTAAAAAAATTATTCGGTTGCGAAAAAAAAACATAAACGTTATTGACAATATTTGCAAATGTCGTCAGGAATGTGCAAAACCCATTTAGCCTGTATTAGATACAAGTACTATTGAAAAGCTTTCAAATGTGTAGGTATTTTCCAAAATCGTTATAAGAGATTGCATTTTCGAATAGCACATTAGATATAGGGTGTTCTAAGACTATGATACATTCACTATATTATCCAAAGAACAAGTGAAAATTTTAATTTTCCAATACCAAGAAAGTGAATTTCCATATTAAACTGCAGAACGTAGGCAAAGATTGTTCAAAAATGTTGGTGTAAGCAAAAATAACGACCAAGAGCCAAAAATTAGAAATGTTAAATTTCCAAACAGACAATGTAGACAAATTTTTCAAGGGCATAATTGACTGGGGAAGTTCATTAGACTGCGAATTTTTCAAGAACACTTCCGATAGTGTATTTTTCAAGATCTTATGTAAACTGTAGGATGCACGCAAAGACTATCGACAAACTTTGGAGTCGGAAAAGAGCAAAAAACTACCAGAAATTAAAAGAGAGTTTCCAGACTGACATTTAAAATCTACAAATGACATACATCACTGCAAAAAGTTGTTTTTAAAAACATAAGACTATGATTAGTGGAGTAAAATTTCTGGATAGGATGCACAAAAAACACATTTTATTTGTAAATATTTATAATTCTAGAACTACACCGATGAAACATACTTTTAGTCTGGTAAGAAAAAATAAATAAAAAGATAACTAAATGAAACTAAAATAGAATTGATTAACAAATCGGGTCTAATAAGGAAAAAATTAAATTGTGCAAGAACCTACTTTTGAAATGTCTGTTTGAACATATATTTTAGACAACAAATGAGTCTCGACTTCTGTTTACATGTATATTGAGTCCAAATGGTTTATTTAAAAAAAAAAAAATCACGATATATAAAATTACAATACAAAAAGTGCTTATTGATTTTTAAATTTGTCTTCGTGTACAAATTCAATCGTTTATGACTAGAAAAAAAATATAGCGACCCGTCTCTACTTCCTGAAGATGTGCAGGAAAACTAGGCACCAAAAAAGTAAATAAAATATAAAGGAGGCTTAAAAACTTCAACAGCAGTAGATAATGAAAGATTTCAGCTTAACACTTCCACTGTTCAAAGTATATAAAAAAATAATTTCAAGATAAAAAGAACTTTTTATATACTACGTTTTTAAATTTTCGGTTGAATCGTATGTAATGTTGATAGTATAATTGTTATTGTTATATAATATATAATGTTAGTGAAAAAAAAAAATAGTTCCTAATTTATTTACTTCACATAAATGACAACCATATATGCTGATCTTAAACCTATAAAAGGACAAATTTTGTACAACGGATCTCCCCAACACCAAATCTAAAGCGTGCCATCGATATATTTGAAATAATATAAATAATATAATCGATATTTCCTGTTTTGCTGTCATTCAATGTTTATCTATCACAAATTTGAGACCCGTCAAAATGAAGATAGCGTAAATATTGGATATGGTAAAACAAATAAAATAACTGGCGGACTTTTTCCGAACTAACTTTCCGCACAGCAAAATGTGCTGAAAACTAATTAAATTCTGCTGAAAGATGGCTAAAAGTATTAAAATAATGCATTGTCATCGTGTTCTGAGCTATGGTAAAAGTTTCAAATGTCTAGCTATTCGGGAAGTTAGTTAGAAATCGATTGCCAGATTTGTACCGGACAAACAAACAAACAAACATGAATGCAAGCTAATGAAAACGTAGTAAAAATGTAGTAAAAAGGGACAGCAAGAAGGTTATATTATATCTTACCTTACTATTACCCTGTGAAATGAGCAGAGTAAAAATGCGTAACGCGTAACTATGTAAAACAAGAAATGCTGATATATCGGCGTTGTTTCTGTTTCTTTAAAAGCTTGTCACAATCGCTTAGTTTAAAGACTAGAAGAGTGTCTTCGCAAGTTCCTTCTAGCAGGCTAGTTTAGCCTGCCTGTCTAATCTCTCATTCGACACACAAAGAACTCTGTCCTTAACTCAATGTGTTAACAAAAGGCATCGGAATATTTTATTTCGATAAAAAACAACATTCATGTTTCATGAATTACAATATTCTTTTAGATAAGTAACACTACAGCGGTTCCTTCTTATTTATACCTTCAATCTGTAGGATCAAGAAAAAACTTTTTTTTATTTTTTAATTTTAGACATTTCTTAAATGTGAAATTTTCGTTTTTTCAGATTTGATTATTTTTCTTTTATCCGAACAAAACATAATAAATTAACCGATAACATTGCAAATCTAACAGAAAATAATTTCCCTATTAAAGATTCAATCTGAATTTTTACAGCCTCCAAACACGCTGAGTTGTTATAAGAGCTTCGAACATTTTTCACATTGATGAATTTCTTTGAATTAGAACCAAAAAACAAACAAAAAACACGTAGACGACATGATTTTGTTTTAAAAATCTGTCTGATACAAATTGTACTAAACTTTCTTATATACATTATTTCTTAGTCCATTGTTTTCCATTTGTTAGTTGTTTCGGAATTTCATTGTTACATTTATTTGCTATTTATTATTTTATCAAAATTAAATATAAATATAGACTGCCAATTGGTGTGGCACATAGCTTCCTCGAATACTATTAGGTACTTTATGCTTTTAAAAGTCTAATATAAGGTATAAGTAATTTGTTTAATTGTTTCCCCCGTTTTTTTTTTATTCTGTCAAAATTGTTTTGATTTTTTACATGAATTTAAAGTACTTATCAATTAAGTAAAAGTTAAAGAGCGCAGACGGTTCAAATTAATCAGGGGCTAACTCCGGGTTACTTTCGATAAACAATAAAAGTTTCATACAAATCAGATAAGCACTTCTGAAGGTAACTATAGGTATAAATAAATGTATGTTTGTGCGCATGTGGAAGATAAACATATGAGCGCAGAAGGTTGAAACTTATATGAGGCCAACAATGGGCTAATTGAGACCTACTCTACAAATTTCATTAAAATCTAACAAGTAGTTTTTAAGTTTAAGATATGTTGGTTCGCAAAAATTGACCGACAGACAGACAGACTGACAAACAGACACTGAGTCAAAAATGTTCCCTGATGTCTGAAACAGATTTCTGTCTAGGAATTTTTTGAAATTGAGACATAAAACATTTTCGTTCTTCAAAACGATCTCATAGCTTCCGTTATACCTTCAGTAAACTCGGAAGCCAAATATCTTGGCGGGGAATCGAACCCGACCTCTCACCCTTTGTAATTAAATTTTTCTGGTTATAGATCCTAAAATTTGGTTTTGAATTCAAGACTCGATAATATTTGGATAATAATCCTAACCACTTCTTTTTGAAAAAGAAAAAATAATTCAAAGGGAAAGGTTTATATGACATAGAAAAACGTTAGTGACATATATCCTTTAGTGTTGTGTTCTTCCGCAATATATCACTCCACACCCCATATAGTCACTTACTTTCTCATCTGGGTTTCAGTCTTGTCATATCATTTTGTCACTGTTCCTTTGTCACACAGTTTAACCATTGTCACTCTTGTCACTTTTAACCAGTTCAATGAAACTAATTACTCTTCATTTTTAATAGTCAAAATCGTTTTCACCTTTTTCTGTCGATATAAATTGTTAAGTTATTTCCGTCACTTTTACTTTTAAGATTTTTTCGTGTCATCTTTTTATACCCTTTTAAATTTAAGTAATACATTGAAATTTAAGAAAGTTTTAAAAAATTGAAGCGTTATTTACTAATAACGTACGCAGCTTACGTTCATGTCCCATTGGAAATAAGTTATTCACTGGAAAAAATAGTAAATAGTTTTGTAAAAAGAATAATCTCTGCTAGAGCTTTTTAAATCTGCGCTTACAAATTTGTTCTTCTCCTTTGCACAGGACCAACAGGTTGAGGAAAACGTAGCATCCTCTGTTTCGGAGGTTATTTAAACATAATCTTAATTCGTTTAAATAAATCTAATGCATAATTACTTAGATGTACTGCTGCATTACTATATATTAGATTTTATTTATGTATATAATAAACACTAGTAGACAAAATGAATGCCGCATTTTATTTTTTTTTTAAATAGTGAGGTAGTTGTTTTGTAAACTTAAGCATTTTGAATCTGGGTTTAGTTGCACATCGTAGATGCGACGGGCGCACATTCATACGCTCATGTTTCCATGAGCGTATGATATTTTGTTATATGTAAATATGCTGTTTCCTTTTAAATTATACTTCTTTTCTCTCCAAGGCTTGTTTTACAGAAATTTATTTGTTTACGATGTTCCTCTTGCAAGTTCATATGTATTACAGACACATAATTCAAACGCTAGAAATACATATTTTCTCTAAAACAGAAGTGATCCGTTCATTTTTACTCCCACTTTATTTACAGTTAGGAACGACGGTTAGTTAGATTTAAGTAAATTTAAACTGAGTGTGTATGCTTTGATAACGAGCTTAATCTTTAACTGCATACTGACGCAAGGACAGCGTGATTTACTGTTAAAAGAATGTGCTTCGGGTCCGTCTGTCAGCAACGCTCGAGCTTATACTGCGAAAGATAACGAGTTAAAGTTGACATTTGGTTTGGGTTTTGGCTTATTATTAATACTCAGCCAAAGTTTGGCTCCTAATTACTGCGACAGAAGACTTGAATTAAAATTGGTTGAATATTTCCTTTTTATCAATACTCAGGCTAAGTTCGTAGGATAAAAAAAAACTCAATAAATACTTTTAAACTGTCAAAAGATGTTCCAATGTTCCTCATAAGCTTTAATTGTGTTGCAATCGGACAAAATATAAAGAAATAACTATCTTACGATCCAACTTGCAACTTGCACGCTGATAAACTTCTATAATATTTCTATGCCAAGAGATTTTAAGTACCTGAGCACAATATGATTTTACATATACATATTCAGGTTTAGCTTGTAAGCTGATCTAAATAAAAGGTTAAGGTGCAGATACTGGGTATAATCAAATGTCAAGGACAAGGATAAACCTGCCCTTTCTCTATCAAGTACCTATCAGGTAGTGTTATACTTTTAAATTTTTTATTTTTTTTTATTTATTCATTATCTGTTAACTTTATAAGGAAATGCAGGTTTATCTTTTATAAAAAAAATCACCCTACGAAACTACAACAAAAACCAGTCATGGTATTTCTTGCTGATGAGCTTTATTGCATAAACCCGCAAAGAAATAAAAAGAGGAAATAAGTATATTATATCTTTCATATATATCCATCATCATTTAATTTTGTTATCTTCTTTCTAC
This sequence comes from Gerris lacustris, assembly GCA_951217055.1. Classification (NCBI taxonomy): domain Eukaryota; kingdom Metazoa; phylum Arthropoda; class Insecta; order Hemiptera; family Gerridae; genus Gerris; species Gerris lacustris. The sequence goes on from OX578278.1 coordinate 34,418,410, forward strand.
CGATGTAATCAATACTAACTGATCGATTAAAAAGATCAATATTAAACCAGATCGTGTAATTATACGTAGAGTAAAGAAAAGAGCAATAATAAGTATTAAGTAAATAATCTGAACTTTTAAATTCACTCGCTATGAATCAATCTTATGAAAAAATGGTCATCGTAAGAGAGTAATTTCACTTAGTCGTTTAATAACGTGAAACACTTGTTTCAAAAATGTTTCAGAAGGGAGTCACTGACTCCAAGATATCATTCCATTGAGAATAAATAGGGTTTCAACTTCATCTTAAAAACAATTTATTTTTCATTCAATCTATATTTTTCGTATCTATCGAAGGAGACCAACTCTGGGATTGTGTGAATCCCTCACGTTTTAAACTAACTCTCCTCATACGCGCATGCAAGATGCTTATGACGAAGGATTCATTTAAAAAGAATACTGAGTGTGCGACACACGACTTCAACCTACTTTAAAGTCACATAACAAATGACCCCGATTGCTTACGATTTCTTGGCCTTTACTTGCCAAGCTTTATATTACTTACTTAGCTTTTGTCATGTATAGTTTTAATTCTCTAGCACGCAAGGTGACCTTTATATAACTTGATTGCAGGCAGGCGGAAGGTGGAACAAAACCCTAATTCTATTTACATCTTTAACGGTATTTAAGAGGAAGAAGAAGGCTATTATATTGGACAGTGGTAAACACCGATTATAATGTTCGTTCCTTTTTTTTACTGAGTGGTTAGCATACTCACAACACCGTCTGAAACTAAGGTAACAAATACATATCAGGTAAGTAAGAAACTAAGAGAGACGAGACACGAGACATATTTCACACTGATGATCGAGTGGATGAGAGAAGTGGCCGGATTCTCCGTCTTGTAATAACCTAATCATGCGTTGATAGAGACGTAAGGAATGAGAAAACAAAGGACAGACGCTATATTGACAGTGTCAAACGCCAATTACATGTATGTTGTAAACAGGTGATAACCAAAATGTCAATTATCACCTGAGTATTTAATGGACCAGGACCAGCCTAAATGCCACAGTGCCGGTAATAACCGGACTTCCGGATGAGAAATAATCACCGACGTCGGATTTAAGGACTTAACGTACGCATAGGTATTATTTAAAAAAAATAAAAAACTAAAAAAAATGTCGTTCTTTCCCAACCCGACTGACTGAACACCTAATCACCGTTGAACAAATTCAAGTTTTCCAGCTAAAAAAGTAACGTTGGACGACTAAAATTGAGCGGATTAGGTATTTCTTTAGATTGTTACACCTCTATATTTTTTAGAATATAAATTATTCATACATTCATAAGTTTGACCAAATAACTAATGATAACTAAGGAAAAGGGATGTCTAAACCAACGTACCTTGGGACAAAGGTTCGTATAAGGGGAGAAACAGCCTAAAGAAGAATATTTCGTACACCTTCTTTAGATTGTTACTCCCCTCTGGTTGTTGTGAGGGGAGTAAATAAGTGCCGCGGATAATATTAATGATGTTTTTTTTTTTTATGATACTGCTCACCTGCACACTTTACCAATGAGTTGCTTTACGATGCTCAATAATGTTACACGGTGGATAACGCAATTTGTAAACCAACTCATCAAATAATTTTTTATTACTTCTTTTCACACGTTGAAGACAGAATTATATTGTTTATGTTACAGACTTATTTTCATTTTACAACAACTATTTATCTTACAGACTTATCTAACATCTAATTTTACAACACCGACAAAAACCAACTTATTTCAGGTCAAGTAACCCATCTTAGTATAATCTTGTATAATTCTACACAACAATCATTTGTTCCTTTTTCTCTTATTAAATCTTACAACACAAAAAAAAAAAAAAAAAAAAACTGAAGGTGATAGACAGGGGTTTTAATAATAAACGAAAATTATTACGTTTTTACAATTTGAAAAAAGTTATAAACCAAACAATAAAACATAAATTAGCATTTAACTCATCGCTGCAGGAAATAAAAACAACTTTGTTTCTTTTTTACTTACTTGTTTATAATACTTTTTTTTTAAAAAAAAGAAAGAAATAAGCTTCCAAATTATTTTCTATTCCGCCCGCGCCGCGCTTAGAAAATTGGCAAACCAATCAGCTAAAGAGAAGCTTAAATACGAATAGGTCAGTCGAGGTTTTGAATACTCGATTAAAATAAAATAAAAAAACAAGGAAAGATCGAACCTACCCGTTTTTGTATAACTGATTACCTTCTTTATTTTTACGTAATGGAAACCTAACGAAGAGTTTCAAGCTCTCGGAGAAGAGATTATACAATCGACTCTACCGTGCCAACCCAGGTGAAGATCCCTTAGCGATCTTCTCTCGCGTTTCAATCATCGCGTTAATTATATTTACCTTTTTTTGTCTCTTATTGTCTACGCTCCTGTAAATAAGTAGGTTTTTGATTATGATAACTGAAAAAAAAAGTACTGATTTTCAAGATAAAGGAAACAATATCACAGGACATAAATAATAATTGTAACGATAACACGTGTTTATCTAATATAATGATATACATTTTTATAATTTAATTTTAAAGGTAAAACTACAATGACCTTCAAAATAAAAGCTATTTTTAGTCTTAAGATTTCTTAAGCATGCTATTTAATATCAATAGAACAGGCCTTCCTCATTAAAATTGCCCAAGGGCGCCACTCACATAAATTTTTATAATTATCTAAGAATTCAGAGGCCGAAAGTAAAAAGAAAAATATATTTACTAATACGCTAGAAGTAACATTTAATTAGACCTATTTCCTAATGAACCTCAATTAAATTAATAATTTAAAAAAAAAAAATCATAACGAGATCTAACTTGGTAATTCAAGGCAAGTGCTTTGTGGTTAAGTAAGGAACTAAGTAATCAATTCGTCTTTAGAAAATTGGTAAATTTGTAAACTAGCGGAGATCTAAAACCAATAGATCACTTACACATCAGAAGAACGTGGTGCAGTGGTTATTGTTATCGCCTTAGAGACCATAAGGTACCATGTTTGATTCTAGGCCAAGTAGATAACCAATATCAACTCGGCAACGCATAGTAACGACTGCAGAGTAACTAGAAGTAGCTAATCTAAGTTCAACTCAAGACAAACCACGAACCACAACGATGTTTTTTTTTTTAGGAAATTAAACAATAAATAAGTAATTTTTTCGTAATGAGATTTCGAGAGACGTAGACAGTCTATAAAATATTAATTAATGGGGTTTTTAATTTAATGGGCTTTTTAATCATAAATATAAAATCAGCTATTTTAGTTTACAACATTCGGAGATCCCCAGTAAATAGAGATCATATAATATACATTAACATCTCACTAAAATCCACTTCAGTTCCGTTTTACTTTAGTTCAAAACTGATCCTATTATTAGTGCTTCATCCAATGTATGTTAGATGTTTTTTTTTTTTTTAATTATAATAATACATTTTTTGATTAGTAGATATTTACAAAATTTTCAATTCGATTTTATCAGAGCCTCTGTCAATCACTGTTAATTTCCTCGGCCTACAAGGTTTAAATAGAAGATACATTAGTTCTAACATTAGATAACAATAGCATTAACAAAAGGGGTAAAAAATTCAAAAAACCCATTAACTTAGTGGTAAATATGGAAAAGGTTAATAAAAAAATACGTGTGGTGTCGTGGGACACCCGGTAGGAACGAAGTTCCTTACGCTTTATATTAAATATAAATTATATAATTACAGTACTAAGTATATGATACTAACTACTTATACATGGCGGAGTTAGAATAAGAGACAAAATGAAAAGTAACTATTTGTACTAGCGGAGTTAAGGCAAAATTAAAAGAAAAACTTTTTATTATCTTTGAAAAGAGCGTCTTACAATAAATGATGTATTGTAAATTGAGAAAAAAGTTCATTTTGATTAGTTTATAGTTAAAGCAAATGGTTGTAGAGAAGAAAAGAACTGTCCCAACAGACCTCCGTCGGCGAATCTCCAATCAAAATATTAAAATAAAAAATATAAATCACCAACACTAAAGAACTTCTGCTTGTATCAGGTTGAAATTTTACATTCCTGTTTCAATTGTACTTTAGACGATGTGTATGAAGTTTTATTGAAATCGTTACGTTAGAACGTAAGATATCGGTAAAAACATTGTTTTCTTTATTTAAAACGTTTAGGTCCACTTTAATAAATTTAGCGATCTTTATCACTTCATAGCAGTTTCGGTGTTCGTTTTACTAAAAAAAAATATTTAAAAAAGTTGTTTGTCTCATTAAATAGATGAAGTTAGAATTTTTTCCCGTCCAAAAAAATCAATTTTAAATTTGAAGCTACGTTTACGCTTGGGCGGATAACGTTTTCCAACGAACTTAGCCTGGGCATTTGTAAAATGAACATGTGTACCAAATTTCAACAAACTCGGTGATCTTTTACTCAAGTTATTGTCATCGGTAGATTTCGTGACGGATTTTGCGTGACGGTGATTTCGTGACGGTTATTTTGTGACGGTGATTTCGTGACGGTTATTTTGTGACGGTGATTTTGGTCGTTTTTTTCGGATTTACTCCCGGGCTCCAGAACGTGCCATAAGGAACTTCGTTCCAAAAAATAATTAAACTGGAATAAAACAATATTGAGTGATTTGATCAACAAAAATAAATTATATTGAAAATCTATATATTATGAAATTATTATCAAAATGATCGCCACAGAGACCGAATACACAAATAGTAAGAGTTTTAAGTTTTATGCCTAGTTGCATATCAAATTATAGGTCTCTTTGAGTAGGCAATGATAATTATTTCCCCGCAAATGTATATACAAATTTGGAAAACAACGCATGACTAGCTAATATAAATTGACTATAATAAGCTATGTTTAAGCTGTCCGACAAATGCATAGTGAAGTTATTTAAAGCCTAGTCTGCACTTTTTGAAATTTACATTCAACTCTGTCTATTTTATATTAGAATCCCATGAAATATTAGTAAATAGTTAAAAGTGGTGACTTTGCGAAAAATGGAAGAGTTAAAATTGCAACATATCTCTTTAAAAACTACTTTTAATGTTTCCACTCAATAGAAAAGTGGAGCCAAATGACTAAAAACAAAAAAAATATTTTAGTTACAAGGCTAAAGCAAGACTACGGATATAAGTCGGCAGGGTCAACAATGGCAAAACAAAATCTGGTCTGTGGGATCAATCTCTATATAAGCTTAAAGTGTAATAACTATAAAATTAAATTGTATTAAGTAGTCAGTAAGGTAACTTAATTTTGAATCGTTATGATTTTCCTTATTTTATCGTGCATTATTCATAACTTCTTCTCACATTGGCAGATAATAAATTTAATAATTAAATAAACTAAACTTCTTTCACAACATTGTACTCAAGTCATTCCTCTTACTAGCTAGGAGGCTGAATGAGGACCTCTTTTTCAGGAAATGTTTTCTCTAATAACGCCATTGGGCATTAGAAAACAGAGATTAGTAAAAATAATATTTCAAAAGTACATTATTCATCAAACGATTTGTTATTTCCAAACAACGTTAAGAAATGGAACTTCTTGGAGAAAAAACTTAATCATAAGAAGATTATTGAATAATCTTTCCACCAATTTTTGTCTCCCAAAACTATAATTCTATAAGATTAAAAATTAAAAATAAAACCATTATATAATAAATTCTTCACTTTAAAATCAGACACACTCGTATTTAGAATATCTACTTTTTTTTTTAGATCATTCTTTAAATAAAATTATATTTTTAATTAAATATCAGATTAATTAAATTTATTTTAATATAAAGGCTAGTGATAAATTAGGTCTTATTAGCAAAGTGATAGTTATTGCAGTAATTAATTTGCTAAATATGTCCCAATTGCTTTGTAAAATATAATAATATAGAGTGCACATTTTATGAAGAAATATATTAGATGTAATAACATTAAATGTAAGCACTACAAATTTAATGTTAAGGCGAGTTAAATTTAGTATTAAACTACAAGTGCAAGTAAGACAAATTAAGACAAAAAACTCAAATTAACGTATTAAGACATCCACGGTTGAAAAAAGTTATCATATCAATTTAAGATATAAACATTTAAGATGAATACCTAAATAATTAAATTTAAAGGATTTCAAATTCGTCATTACCAGTGAACTAGAGAATATGTATTAGTGAACAAAAGTTCACAGATTATATGAACCACTAAAACGGTCAAAACACAAAATTAATTTTTATTTACTATGAAGAGTTTCAGTTCAGCTTGCTGCAAACTCAACGTTTGCCGTTTGACTCAAGCTATGACTTCACATCCTTTAAGATGCTGTGTTTGTGGTAAAATCCAGTGTAATGAATGTAATTGATGGAAATCCGTAAGAAGAGAATACAATTTGTGGTACTTCTTCAGAATGTTACTCCCCTATGGTTTTTTTTTTTTTTGTTTTTTTTTTTTAGAATATAAACGACTGTTAAGACAAAGGGATGTTTAGTCCAATGTACTTTTGGAAAAAGGAATATCAAACTTCTATTTTTGTAAGGGGAGTAAAAGTCTAAAGGAGAACATTGCGTACATCTTCTTTAGATTGTTATTCCCCTCTGTTTTTTTTTTATCAGGGGAGTAACAATCTTAACAAGTACCCAATTTGTTTTAATTTTGAGATTAATGTTGACGTCGTTCTCCTGATCCCTACAGCACCCTAGTGACTAAACTGCTAAAGTTTCTAAACTACTCAAAGGAAGAAAAAGCTATTTTCTTGGCTTACCATGAGTACGTTGCCGTGAGGGTCCTTATGAAGCAGCATGGCTGCCTGATTCTCCAGGTCCTGATAAGTATCTCCGACATGTTCAGTCTGCAAAAAATAATTAAATCAATAAAATACAAAGCTAGGATAAAAACAATGAATTAAAATTTTCAACAATTTTTAAATTGGCGTAACTAGCGTGAAGGGTAAACTCTTTTAGAGATAAAAATGTAGGTACAAAATAATTTTCACAAAAGTAATTAACTTATGTTATTGTTTAGAAAATTTTTCTTTAAAATTTTATGAAATATGTACCTAGTTAAATAACAATAATAAAATAGGAATTTCCAACAAATTTCCCAATTTTATAGGCACAATCAAACACAACTGTTAAATATTTTTAATTGGATTCTAATTAATAGTATTTAAGTAATTAACAAAATATTTTGCCAAACAATACATTTGTTAATTTTATTTCAGCCTTTGTTAACCTAAATCATTCACATCAATTTCGTATTCGTACAACCAATAGTTCTGAATATATTGACATAATATAAATAATATTATCCAGAAAGAATATTTCTATTCACATATGAAATAAATAAATATAAAAAAAAGTGAAGACTGCTAATTGGTTTGGCACATACCTTCCTCGCATCCCATCACGTACTTTATTGATTTTATGCTTTCACAATCTATTATTGTCTAATTTGTTTATTTTTTTCCCCCGTTATTTAAATTGTCAAAATTTTTTTGATTTTTTACAAACTTTAAAGTATCAATTTAGCAAAAGTTAAAGAGCGCAGACTAACTAGTACTTTCGATAAACTATAAAAGTTACATAAAAATCAGATAAGTACTTTTAATGCTATAGGTGAAAATAAATGTATGTTTGTGCGCTAGTGGAAGAGAAACAAATGAGCGCAGAAGGTTGAAACTTATATGGGACCAACAATGAGCTAATTATGACCTACCATACTAATTTAATTAAAATCGGACGTGTAGTTTTAAGATATGTTGGTGCGCAAAAATTGAGCGACAGACCGACAGACGGGTACAGAACCAAAATTGTTCCCTAATGTCTGAAACGGATTTCTGTCTTGGAATTTTTTTAATCGGAGACCTAATAATTTTTCGTTCTTCAGAACGATCATATAGCTTTCGTTACCTTCGGTAAGCTCGGAAGTAAAAAAAATAAAATAAGGAAAAAGATAAAAGATACAGAAGAAGTAAAAAGTAATAAGAAGTAAAATGATATGAAGAAGTAAAAAGGTAAACAAAAAGTAAAAAGGTAAAGAAGAATAAAAAGATGAAGAAGTAAAAAGATAAATAAGTGATATGAAGAAGTAAAAAGGTAAAGAAGAAGTACAAAGATAAAGAAGAAGTAAAAAGATAAATAAGTGATATTAAGAAGTAAATAGATAGAGAGGAAGTAAAAAGACAGAGAAGAAATAAAAAGTTAAAGAAGATGTAAAAATACAAAAAAAGTATAATTAGGTATCCTATTTAAAGAGAATTTACAAGGATCATTAGTAACACGAAAAATGCGTTACTACAATAACCTTGTTACTATGGACGATAAGTTGTGGTAGAGACAATCTAACGTAGTTTTTAAAGACTATTGTACTAACATAGCATTGATAAATTGACTTAGTTGTTATATTAATAACAATCTTTTTATTATTTTTCATATTTAAGCTAAGTTAAGCAATGAAATTTTCCGTATCCTAATACAGTATTTTGAAAACAATTTGTGGTAATTGATTAACACCTCTCACATCCATTATACTCTACAACCTGTTATTATATAAATCACCTTGTCCTTAATAAATTAAAGGAAATAAATTAATTAATACATAAATTCTCACCAGAAAAAAAAGTTCTTCATTAATAAGGTCTTTTAACTCTTAATCATTAAATGCGGAACCGCGTAATTTTGTTGTGGTTAAAAAGATCAAAGACAAAACGTTTTCGACAAAGCAACAGGTTTAATGTGTTGTAATAAATACCCAATAAAAAATTTAAAAAATAATAATTATATATTATACATATATCTGTTATTTTTTTCTATTAAGATTTTTTTTTTTCACCTGTTAACCAAAAAAGTTAAAGAGGCTTGTTATTAAGCGTGTAGATGTTTATCCAGTTGTTAAATTTAGTGGTTTATTAAAGTTTTATCCATGCAGGCGATAAGTAGTCTTTTATCCAGTTAATTAAAAACTATGCGTTTATTTGAGTAAACTAGGAGGTCATTGCTGCCGCGAGTACTTCTCACGCAGGAGATTTTAGGTTATATTCCCGATTTCGGCTAGGGGCACTACACTCGCTCTGGCAAGGGGAACTACGCTCGCTCCGGCAAGAGGTATAGTACGCTCGCTCTGACAAGGGGCACTGCGCTCGCCGCTCGCTCCGGCAAGGGGCAGTACGCTCGATACGGCAAGGGGTACTACGCTCGCTCCCAAGATGAGTAGAATATACTATTCTACTCATCTTGGCTCACTCCGGCAAGAACCCAGAAGAATAAAGGGGCTGTAGGTAAAATGCGAGGATAGACTTGGTAAGGGGTCTCCATCTAACTGCCCACCGCGCCGCAAAAGAAATTAATTAAATAACTTATTAAACATTGCAAAATTCTTCATAATCAATCACGTTAAGTTAAATAAAGTTTTTGGGTCTACTTATGTTTGTGAGTAGGCATTCTCCAAGAAAAACTGTGTAAAGCCTTTTATAATACGTACAATACATTAAAGTAAAAATAGGTTAGAAGTATTTTTTTGTCCTTGCGGTTTTTAACAAGAAGAAAATTACTTTTGTATGACAGAATGCAGGTGACTACACTTATCTAGAGTGTTCAGGCATTATCCATGACCGTAGTTGTGATCATATTCCGAGGCTAAACTGCTTGAATGAGTATTCGAATAAACAAAAAAAACAGAAGAACTAAGACAGTAACGCACTAATAGGTAAGTAAACATTTCGCGGTTTCAACATTACATAAAACAACTAGGTGAGAAAAAAACTTGTTTTCGTGAGACACAAGGTAGATTATTCGACAAAGCGGGTTAAAATCGAACCAAAAATATAGAATCCTTGAAAATGAAGGGCGTGTCATTAGGTATTTTTCACTGAACTAATGATCTTTAATCGAGTAGTTACGGTTTAATGAGTTATTACGGTTCTTTTTAATGAGTAAGCGACCAAACTTATTTCCTCCTTAATATTCCTGTAGTATATTTATCTATTGATCCTCTACCTTAATATGACCTACCTAAAAATGAAATAAAAAACTAACTAGCAAAAAAAAAAACAAATAAAAAACTATGAACTATGAAAAACAAATAGCAAACGATTGAATCTAATTTAATCCAAGATTGAAATGATTAAATAGAAAATGTAATTATTATTATAGTTTATTGTCCAAACTTCAATAGCTATATAAAGGGCGAAGAGAATATAATATTGAAAAAAAAAAAAAAAAAAAAGCAAATGGTGTTAACTGTTGTCAAATTGTATCCAGATACATGTGATCCACATTATTCATATTCTAAACCGAATTAACAAATTCAGCAAAGAAGTGTATGTGGGTTTACTAACTGCCGCTGGATTTAGTAAAATATTTCTAAATCCGTTTTAACGGATACAAGCAAGCAGCAAATATATCATTGACATCTTTCCACAGTACAGGGCACTACGCCCAAATTAGTGGAGAATGTTCCGCAAGATTATTACAACTGATGATGAATCCTAGTAATATTTACTATATTTACTATAATGTTGTAATATTGAAATATTGTATTATTTATTACGTAAACAAAGGAGTCATTAATAAAAAAAAAATTGTCTTCTTTCCACACGTCAACCAGTGACACATAAGTGATAGTTGCCCGATCTGTATTAGACTTATCACGAAACTAAAAAATACATGAGTCGATGAGAGAAAATACATTTTTGATATTTTGTCACAATTAGGATGAATCAGCTAATTTTACACAACAACTAATAATGCGTGCGTAGAGTAGAGCAAATATAAATTTTCTCATAAGAAAAGCTTGTTTGCTGAAATTGTTTTCGAAATCCTTTGCTTTTAAACTTAACAAGTATGTAGTGACCATTTTTTTTTTTTTTCATATTCATATTATGCGAAAGAACTTGAACTTCAAATTTGTTACGTAATGTTTTCGTTTATCCAACTAATAAACATAACAAAGCTAAAGTAGTTTAACCTATACTAAACAGCTGATTTAAAAAAAAACAACATCTGTTTCAAATTAGAATTAATGAAACAGCTGATAAGATTTGATATATTGGTATTGGGCCTAGGCATAAAACCTAATATATTATTTTAACGGGTATTAAATTATTCATTATTCTTCAACACATGCCTGATTTAAACTAATAACACAATTTTAAATAACACCATTACGATAAAAGAAATAGATCAATGTTGCAACACTTGCAGCCGACATATTTGGAAACAGTATAACCTTAAAAAGGCGTTTTTAAATGGGTGCATTTTGAAAACATACACAAGATAGAAAGCATAATATGCTAATGACTCATAGCATGAACAGATCTCTTGAGAATGAACCCTGAATCAAATATCAGAGTTTGCCCAGTCTCTCTCAAATAGAATATATAAATTTATTAAGTAAATAATAAAATAGAGCCTTAAGCGTTTGTATTTTTCCACTATTATCAAAGTTAAAACGATGAAAGATTTGGTTCATATACTGGAAATATGAGATTTGTTTTACTTTACAGTTAACGTGATCAGTATTATATTTTTGCATCAATTCTCCTGTCAAACTTAAATTTTAAGAGAAAGATCACAGGCTCAATTTCCAAACAGGAGATAACCCACCATAGTAATGACCTGGCAAGGGAAAGACATAAGTAATAATTACATAATTAACATTATGATGTTGTGAATTCAAGTTAATGAAATAAAATTTGCGAATAAAAGTAATTGTTCTGACACCTACTTCAGCTTTCATGTACATACCATCAGATAACGATTTGTATTTGATGTAATATCAGTAAATGACGTAAAAAAAATCTAAAATAATTTACACGCAGATCTAACATCCTACTAAAGTTAACGTAATTTTATATTTATATATTATATATTTTCTTTATATAATTTAATAATATTTATATATAAATATATATTTTATTTTCTCTCTTCTTTTTCTAACGAGCTGTAACTGTTTGGATTGAATGGCAGATATGGTATAAAACAAGAGCATTGTTAACAATGACATGATGTAACCTGAGTATTGAGATAACCATGTTAATATAAGGTTACAAATGTTGAGGCAGGTTTTCTCGAGTTACTATTATTGTCAGATTGGTTTTACTGTTATTGTCATTACTGTCATATTAAGGATATGCAAAGATTACGTGTTTAGTCTTGTTCAATAGGTTAGTAGAACACAACGTCTTGATGATAACATAACATCCTCAATAAACTTCTAACACATTCAAAAGCTAACAATAATTGGTTCTACAAAGTTTGAAACTAATTAGTAACTAGTGATGCGAACTATGCAGAATTCGATTGCAATTTGCTCTTGTATCAACCATATTTTGTTTCTCAATATGGCAACCACAGGAAACAATTTTTGGGGAAAAACTTAAATATTCTTAATCTACCTGAAAAGAACTTTAAAATTATATGTAACATACCATATAAGCATAAAATATTTTTTTGACACCCCTCATCTCTGCCATATTTGTTTCAATACGTCGGCAAAAAATTAAAATTTTATAATAATAGTTACATATTTTCCCCTCAGTTACATATTTTCCCTACTCTTTAAGACCTTTAAAACGATGCATAACTTCGTCATGCCAACTACTAGTTCTAACTACTATGAGTTGTTAATTTGTACTATTTATACCCTAATTGACCTGCCTAAAAATAAGAATTAAATAAATAGTGACATCTACTATCTACTTACGAATTGTTGGATTTGGGGTATTTATTTAATTGTATTATTATTTTTGTTTTATTTATTTTTTGTTGTCAAGGTAATTGTTTTGTTTATGAATTTCAAGTTTTTTTGTAAAAGAGAAAAAATATAGTTTATTTTGGAAAGTGGTTTTGATTCCAACGGAAAAAGAAGCTCTCGTCTTATTCTTGCGAACTTAGTGCTTAGTTCTTACATTTTTTGTGGCGACCGTGACTCCCAAGAATAGACATGGACCAGTTTAAAGTATTTCGGTCAACTTTGAGCTTCAGTGACAAGGCAGGTAACAAATATTGAAAATTTAATTCAGAATAATGGAGAGCAGAATTTAATCAACCTACAATTTTTAGTATTAAAAGAATGCTATAATAAATTAAAAGAAGTAGAAGATAGGAAAATAGAAGCCATGCTTGAGGCGAAGTGTAGTGAAGAGGAGCTTCTTCAAAATTTTGACGAATCTGATGTTTATATAGCTAAATTTGCCGGATTGAAAATTCTTTTAGACGAAGAGATTTTTCAGGTAGTTCTGATAACTGGTATCAGGTAGGTAACCACTGTGCCGAAAAACGCATCATGTGGAAATTCTCCGTACCGTCCGCAGCGTGGTGGAGAGGATGGTGGGAGCGATTAGTCCGAGTTATGAAAGCATTGCTTAGGAAGATCCTTGGTAGAGCGAGTCTAACTTACGAGGAGATGCTATCTGTGCTGTGCGATTGTGAATCGGTTATAAACAACAGACCCTTAACTTACGTTTCCGAAGATCCTACAGACCTCTCACCTCTCACACCAAATACATTTTTACAAGAACTGAAAGAATCTGGGCTTCCTGAATGCGACATTGTGGATTCGCATTATGTTGAATCGGTGTGCCAAGCGGAGGCAACTTTTACGAGAACAGTTTCGACGAAGGTTTCGATCAGAGTACTTAGGGCAATTAGTACATGGTCCTAAAATAAAGGGAGAAAGGAGAAAGCTTATCGTGGGAGATTTGGTGCTTGTTGAAGATGAGTCAAAGAAGAGGATCTCATGGCCACTTGCAAGAGTAAAGGAGTTAATCCTTGGTCGAGATGGCCATATAAGAGTGGTTCGGCTGCGGACGGCTAAGGGAGAGGTACTTCGTCCCCTGGATAGATATAAACGGTGACCGGCATCCCTCCCCCCTTATGTCTAAAACCCTTTGGTAAATAGTTTGCAAAAACCCTTAATTACTAATTTTCTCCAACTAAAGAAACTACTAGAGAAACAGTTTTATAAGTTAACCTTCCGGGAAAAGCGGAGGTACTTTCCTTGTGTATTCCCGCTTCCCCCTGGTGTCATATAATATATGACACCAGGGGGAAGCGGGAATACACAAATAATTTCCACACAAGGATGCGATTTATAATATATCGCATCCTTGTGTGGAAGTTATCTTTTATTAAAATATGCTTACATCCTTAAGAAAAGCCCTCTCCTAAGTATTAACTACCAAACTTCAGAAAATTAGTCCCCCCCCCCTTTTTTTACTTTGCCTCTATTAAACACACTAATCACTTTGATAATTAATTGTTAAACTATAGTGCTGTAATTATTTTCAATAAAATTATCATTAAGTTTCTCCTAGCTTGCCCTTCCTACCTTCATTTGAGGTGTTAAAATTATAAAATTTTATATAATCAGCATATTGATTCATCACAATAATACATAGATATAGATATATAAAAATTGTTTAATAGTATATACAAATTTGTGTACCTAGATATCAGAAATAAATATAGTAACGAATAGTATCAAAGTTAAATCAAATTTCATTTTTGTAAAAAAAAAAAAAAAAAAAATTAAATCACTCTATCGAATATTTTAAAAGTTGTTTCTATTAAATAGATACAAATCAACAAAAAAATCTTTCGTGTTGTCATTAATTTGTTGGCCGGACTATTGTCATGTTTATTATAATTTAAGGTTATATAATCTAGGTGAAGGTTACAAACAAACTTTTTAAAAGAAGAAAAAAAAAAATAGACAAATGAATATAAAACAATTAGCTGTGTATTCTAGATGGTAAAGCGCAGTAAAAAGACTTCAAAGGCCACCAATACTCTCAATAAAAAATAAATATACAATAATGATGAATGACTGTGTGGTCACAAAAAACTTCTTAGTAGGAGGATTATTGAAGTAAAAGCTAAGGACACAACGTCCAGTTACTTTTAATTTCCATTTCAATTATTAACAAAACTATTCAATTGTAAGACTAGAATTAATGCTGTGTTTATTTAGAACAAATATCAAGGCCTTTAGATGTTTCCAACTACATAATATGTGCTTATTCTACTTTTAAAATTGTATTGTGTTTATGCAATTAGTCAAATGTGCAATACCTTCTTGGATGGTAGCAAGCAATTAAATAGCATTTATAATATAAAGAGAATGGTTTTAATCTATATTTCTTCCTACATCTTAAACAATAATGTTAATTAAATGTATACAATTTTAATTTTTTTTTTTATTGCTTTCGAGCTTAAGTCCTGAAAAATGAATTTACACCTATATCTTCAAAAGTACTCACTCTGAGCTAATAGTGAAGTGCTACACTAATTGTAAGACTATTTTATATATTTGCACATTTCCTCTTTTTAAAATTTCACTTTTTACTTCTCCGTACAAGAGTACGTAGTATATATAAAGAGAAAATATTGTGAAGGCATAAATATGATATTTTGGTAAATTTATATTAGTCCAGGAGATAGCGTTCAAAAAATTGTCTGACCAACATCAAGCTAGAATTTTGTGCACAAGTTAATCATTTAGTGTCTTTTAAGAATATGTGGTCGGCTAAGTTCGACTGCGGGACATAGCTTGGCAATAGGCATTAGATAAAAAACAAACCGATAGAGAGCGGCCATGTCCCGCCAATTATGGTGGACATGGAGATTTTCATGATCTTGAGTACAAAATTAGTTAGTAGACCAAAAATTAAGTTGATGTTTTTTTTCTAAAGCAGCCCCTACACGATCAAGCCGCTTGATCAAAACATCGCGTCAAGCAATGATTCGAAACCATGGTATCTACACAATACTGATTTATTACAGTCCAGGAGGAGCAGTTCACTAGTCGAAAACTCCGCTACAAATGAGTGTTGATGAAAATATTGATGGGATGCTTGATGCGCCCCAAGGCGCGTTGAGAGTCGTGTCAATCATAGCTTGACGCGATGTTTTGATCAAGCAGCTTGATCGTGTAGGGGCTGCTTAAGCTATGTCCCGCAGACGAACTTAGCCAACCTCATATTCTCAAAAGACACTAAACGATTAATTTGTACAAACTTCTAGGTTGATGTTAGTCAGACACTTATTGCACACTATTTCCTGGACTATTATGTTTTAGTCCCCTGAGTCCAATAAAGGGTTTTCAAAAAATGTCTCTCTGTTGTAAATAGTCTGAACAGAAGCGTAGAATTGTTTAAATTTGGTGTACATGGACAGAAAAATCGTACACAGAGGCGAAATCGAGAGGTTATTATTAGTTCTAAAAATGGCGGCGCTACCCCTAAAAACAAAAATATTTTGCGAAGATTTTGAAAACTTCAAAAACGTAGTCCATATAAATACGTATCTTACTATACGAGTATAATCTAGTTTCCGAGATATTGGTGGAAATAAATCTGATTTTGCTAAAAAATAAGAAACGAAGTGAAAACAATCTCCTATTGCCCCACTATGGTTTATTGGTTAAACTATAGTGTGCTTAACTTTTCAAATGTACTTAACAATAAATTGATTAAAAGAGTTATAATTTGATTTAAATTTAATCTTACTTTATATTTGACTAAGTTATATTCAAGTCTATTGTACCGATTTTGAACTAATACTAAAAATATTTATCAAACATACTCGGTTCTGCTGAATCTTAATGTAGAATCAAATAGAAATAACAATTTCAAATTAATTATCAGTTAATTATTTTGTTTTGTTATTTGCTGTAATAAACGAGAATGAAAAAACAAAAGAAAGGGTTGGGTTCTAAACAACTTATATTAAAATGCCGTTTTTATATTATCTAGCCAGGTTGACATTTAGATATTAATTAAAATTAGAGGTAACATGAGCTAATAAACTTCATGATTAATTACTTAAACGCGTCTATTTCTTCCTGGATATATATTAACAAAGTAATAGATATAATCTATATAAAGGCTTAAAGAATGTAACATCACTCGGTAAAACTTAAGACATCACCATTAAAAGATTAACCAGCCACATTAATTTCTAGCCAAATTCAGAAAAAAACTAACAGGATTCTATCTATAAAAGTATTCATGATGCAATCTAAAAAAACATCAAACATCCATCAGTCAAATAAAAAAAAAAAACAATAACTACATATTCAGGTAGATTTTGATAAATGAATTTCTAGTTGTTAAAATCAATTGTAGTTGTTAAAAAAAAGTAAATAAATCAACATAGAAAAAATAGTTCGTTGCTTTTTCCACCACTGATGAATTGTATTATTTTTAAAAAATACACCAGTACATAAACCGGTTTTATGTTAAAGAACAAAGCTGTTATCCATCAGGTTTTAAGTTGAACCATGTGATTCGAAAAAAACTAGATTACCTTCGAACTTACTTGTGCTACAAGGCCCATTATAACTTAATTTTTCTTTTTTCCGAGATATTTTAACATAAATGACAGTAACAAACTTACATGGACAGACATTTAAAAAAGACTAACTGTGAATTGTGAATCTATTTTTTGTAGTTCAATGATCTTTTTCTTACAAAATCATTTATGTAATTGTATTTTTTTTTTACCTTTTAACTTTAAGTTGACATGTATTTTGTTAAAGTAAAAAGGATTACTATGTTTTTAAAAAGGGTAATAATTAATTATAGAACATCGAGATAAATTAAGATAAGTAATATACTCGTATAAACATTATAAGTTACATTATTTTGAATTATGTAACCAATTTTAAAGAATTCTTTGTTTTTGATTTGTTTAATTTTATTTTGTCTTCAGATATAAATTAATGATTATTGAAAGAGATTTAAAAAAAAAAAACTGATAGAAAAATTAAATAGTTCTCATGATTAAATTTACATTATAATTAAATATGTAAGGCGCGCTATAAAGAATAACCACTAAACCACATCAGATCAATAACACAACTAAGATTTATCTTAACAAAAAGCAAAATAACATATTGTCCTACGTGCTAAATAAAAATAAAAGTTATTTGCCCAGCGATCGAACTTGGATCGTTCGTTTAAAAATAATAACCATTTTAATAGCGCAACAGACTTAACGCTACCAGACAGCTTAGTAGATCCAAACCACTGGGGCTGTGATAGTTATACTTTTAACAACTAAATATAGTTGTAATAATTTCAATGAGGACCTATTTAAGAATATTTTAACATGCAGAAATACGTTAAGTTAAATATTCTCTTGAACTTAACTCACATCACGTGTGCTCGAGCAGCAACTTCTAAATGGAATGAACATTAAATTGCATTTCGATAACATTTCTAGCAATGATAAAAAAACAAATTCAGTCCGTCACATTTACAAGACACGATGTCTATCGAAGCTAGTCGAACAGGTTAGAGAGGAAATGGTAAAACCTGCTAATGCACTTGAAATATTTAAATCACGTGTTTTAGTCTATCGTTCCCCATAGTTCAATTTATTACTGGGATCAATTAATTTAATTGCTTTAACAGCATTATTAATGGCAAAGAATGCAAATAACTTTGGCTTTATTAAAAACAAAAAGTATTTCGAAGTTATATATTATGCTTCCGAGCTTACTGAAGGCAATGGAAGCTATGTGAACGTTCTGAAGAACAAAAATTTGGTGTCACAGATTTAAAAAATTCTAAGACAAAAATCCGTTTGAGGCATCAGAAAACACTTTTGGTTTTCGTGTCTGCTTGCCGCTTAATTTTTGCGAACCAACTTATCTTAAAAACGGTTTGTCCGATTTTAATAAAAATTGGATGGTAGAGGTCACGATTGAAACACACACGCACCACACACACACACATACGCACAACTACACATTTAACTTGAATTACACCAATATCTTTAAAAGAACTCATCAGATTTTTAAGAAATTTAGATGAACAGCCCCAGATAAATTTCATCCGCCTGCACACATTAAATTGATTCAATTGGGGGGGGGGGATCAATTTAGACAAATAAAAAAAAGCGGGAAAAACTTAAATTAATTAGATAGCAATGGCTTGTAAAATCATAACATTATTAAATTACTAAGGTTTAAGTATTAAAGAAGATACGCATTATACTAATTGATTGATTTAATATTTATAGTTAACTATTATTCGAAGATCATATTTTCATAAAACAAAACTGTATTTATTCTCATATAAATGATTCTTAAAAACATAACTTAAACGTTATGATGTTTTTGTAATTCACAGAATGGAACTTTTCGAACTTTCCAGATATGTTAGTGTTTAAGGGTATACCAGAGAGCATGCTGATTCAATATTAACTTTGAAAACAAAGTGTAAAATTAAAAACACGTTGTTCACGCCGGTTTTGGAGTCAGATCATTTTACCGGAATCCTTAGACCATTCTTGTTTCCTATTAAGATATCTGTCTCCACGCACCACTGTAGTGCTTTATAACCTTTTCTTGGTTATAAACCACTAATACTTATTTTCTTTACTTGCTTCAAGTTTATTTTTAATTGCTATAACACGGATAAAGAAACGCTGATCGCTAAAAGTTTTCTTAATTCATCCACTAATCGGAATATTCTAGATTAGTGTTTGGCAATATACAGCAGGAACGATTTGTGTTGAAAATAAGTCAGACCATAAGAAGGGGTGATATTTTCTCCATACTTATTTTTTAGCTTATTGATTTCATGTACATACATCCTTTCTTGATTCAAAATGAACACATTCTGTAGAAATAAAAAAACAGTCTAGTTTCCTTAAAGACACATCTATGTTTACGGAAAATTACGCACATGCATCTGCCACCACCTTGGCCATCCCCTGCTTCCTACAACATTGCCTGTATTCGGAAACTTAGTCTGAAACGGAATTACCAGTGCACTCTGCCGTTTCAGGTACGAGTACTACAACCTCTTGGCGACGCTGAGGTAGTTATTTCCATTGAACTTTTTATTCATCGTCTTGTCTAGTGTCTAGACGTATATCAGTATTCGGGCATTACAAGATGAGTAGATAAGCCACATTACTAATTTATCGATGCGGTTAATAAAAGGTTAATTGAGGCCTAGTTAAGTTTAAATACACCGGCGGAAAGGATGAAGGAAGAAAAGAGGGCTTTGTGGGGTTAAACTGGTAAAAGTTAGAAATAGATTTTGAATTACCAGTAACACCAATATGTTCATTAGTGTTCATAATCATAAGTGACATACGGTTATGAGTTATGAACAATCGGATAATTTAAATGAAAGGTTCCATCTCATACGCTAACAAGCATACACACATACACATTATAGGTTCACAGTGCGAAATATACTCTTAAGGTGCATCTACACATTAGTACGAATGGCGAGTCTAATCTTAAGGTGAGTGGCGAGGCAAATGTGTAGTCGGTTTCTCCAGCTGACTCTTCATTTGCCTCGTTCCTCGCCTCACCACTCGTGGCACTCACGCCAGTGGCTGTTTTTTGGGTCGAGTCAAAGGTTTATATCAGCGGCGAACACTCTACGTTTATGAAAACGGGCATACGCATTGTGACGAACGAATGCCATTCACGAACGCCGGCAAGTGACGAGGTGAAGCACGAGCTTGAATGAGTAGATACGCTACTAGGATTCTCTTGCAACGAAACTTCATGCCAAGTAAAATAAACAACAAATTAATAAATAATGCCTTCAAAAAAGCTGCAGATAAAATTATATTTAAAAATAATAAAAAAAGGTTCTAAAGAAGAATATTTCAAAATGTGGATGTGAGTTGAGAAGTAGGTCTAGTTAGCAAGATGTTTGGTTGAGATTGACCCGTTTGTCCGATGGATCGTGTCGACAGAACTTCAATCATACCGGATCAACGTACATTTCGAAACTATTAAGAATCAAGTAAACCGTCCAATATCTTGTCCATAATATACTGTCAGGTTCTTTCTGTTTCTTTTTTTTATTTCTTAAACCACATAACGAAACCATAAGATATTGAAATAGATATTTCAATATTTCTATTTTTATTACCCTTTACCTCCTTTTTGTCCTATAAATGGAGCAGTGAATTAATCGCGACTTAAAACTAGATAAAAAAAAACGAGAAAACGACGAGGGACAGTCAAAAATCATGTTTAAATAACTATAAAAATAAAATAATAATTACAAGATAAAAAGAACTTTTTATATACTACGTTTTTAAATTTTCTGTCATAAATCATAAATTTGAAACCCGTCAAAATGAAGATTGTAAATATGGGATATGTCAAAACAAATAAAATAACTTGCGGATTTTTTTCCTAACTAACTTACTATACAGCAAAATTTGCGGAAAACAAATTAAATTCTGCTGAAAGATGGCTAAAAGTATAAAAATAATGCATTGTCATCGTGTTCTGAGCTATTCTAAAAATTTCAAATGTCTAGCTACTCGGGAAGTTAGTTAAAAATCGATTGCAAGATTTGTACTGGACAAACAAACAAACAAACAAGAAAGCAAGCTAATAAAAACGTAGTAAAAAACAACCTTGGTTCGAACAAGTAAAAATATGATCTGTTTGAGAGAACGCCTAAATTACACCACCGGTAAATGAAGAAAACACATTCGATTTTATAAGTTTGTATATTATTTTAATTTCTTATATACGTATAAAAAAAAGTATTGTGATGCACCATTCACACGTTTTGAGTTCTCATGAATCCAAAAAAGCTTCTCTAGCTTGTGTAGATGGGTATAGCCTAAACTACAGGGCCGATTTCGATAAAATTTGGCATAAATGATCAGAAAAATCATACCTTGTTCAGGCGAAATCTAGGAATTAATTTTAGCTCCAATTTTGGGGGCACTACCTAAAAAACTCGCGAATCCAACCATATAAGTAGTGTTCGCAGGAAAAATATAGTTCCTGACTAAAAAAACTCTAAACGAGGACTGTGAGATGAGAGGCTAGGTCCACCCCCACCCCCCACCGGGATGATAAGTCCGCCGGCCGACTTTCTTTAGTCTCTATTTATTGTTATTAATTTATAGATTGTGTATGTTATCATTTTTTCTCTAGTCAATAAAAGCTTGTTCCCATTGAGCCAATACCACGACAGTAGTCATTATCTACTAATTTAGCCGGCGAGGCGTATTTTTTTCTCCTCAATCCTTTTCCTCGGTGTTCTACCCTACATTGTTTACTTCTTATTTGTGGGTCGATTAAGGGTAATAGATTAAGAAATTCAACCAAGGTGAATCTTTAAATTTGGCTTTATTTCACCCCTCTCAGGAGCATAATCATGCCTTATCTTAAGACGTTAGGAAACGTTTTAGACAAATTTTAAAAAAGGAGAACAATTTTTTTGAACATATAGGTTCCGTCATATCATCGTCATCATTTCTTTATCAACTATAAGCATAATACATTAAAAACTAGGACAAAACCGATAAAAATAAAATTTAACATAAAACATGGTAAAAACTTTGACTAGAAGTGACCACTTCAAGTCAAAATAAGATTCACCTTGACCTTGGTTGAATTTCTTAATCTATTACCTTTAATCGACCCACAAATAACGAAGATTAGAAGAAGGGACAAATCAAACTACTCTATACATTGTTTACTATTATAATAATAATACTTATAATCATTTTATATTTACATTAATGGGATTTCATCAATATTCAAAGTAATTTGTTTTGTGCTTCTCACTTGTGGCCTGTGTTTGGCTGTGATGAGCACACAATTAAAAATTTCAAGATAAAAAGAACTTTTTATATACTAAGTTTTTAAATTTTCTGTTGAATCGTATGTGATGTTGATAATTATAATTGTTATTGTTATATAATATATAATGTTAGTGAAAAAAAAATAGTTCCGAATTTATTTACTTCACATAAATGTCAACCATCCAGAGAGCTGATCTTAAACCTATAAAAGGATAAATCTTTGTACAACGGATCTCCCCAACACCAAATCTAAAGCATGCCATCGATATATTTGAAATAATATAAATAATATAATCGATAAATAATATAATCTTTATTTCCTGTTTTGCTGTCATTCAATGTTTATCTATCACAAATTTGAGACCCGTCAAAATGAAGATTGCGTAAATATTGGATATGGCAAAACAAATAAAATAACTTACGGATTTTTTCCGAACTAACTTTCATTCTGCTACATTCTGCTGAAAGATGGCTAAAAGTATTAAAATAATACATTGTCATCGTGTTCTGAGCAATGCTAAAAGTTTCAAATGTCTAGCTATTCGGGAAGTTAGTTAGAAATCGATTGCCAGATTTGTACCGGACAAACAAACAAACAAACAAACAAACAAACAAGAATTCAAGCTAATAAAAACGTAGTAAAATATATAAATAAATAGTAAGAATAATTTAAAATTTGGCAACCTAATATGCACTTCTCTTAAAATAATAAGAACAATAATTACAAGATAAAAATAACTTTTTATATACTACGTTTTTAAATTTTCTGTTGAATCATATGTAATGTTGATAATATAATATTTGTCATTGTTATATATAATAGGTTTGCTCCAACCACACTTCAAACTACATAGTTTGAAGTGTGGTTGGAACAAACCTATTGTTAGTGTCATCGTGTTCTGAGCAATTCTAAAAGTTTCAAATGTTTAGCTACTCGGGAAGTTAGTTAAAAATCGATTGCAAGATTTGTACTGGACAAACAAACAAATAAACAAGAAAGCAAGCTAATAAAAACGTAGTAAAAAGAAAGTTATAGCAGTTTTTTTTGTAAGGGATAGAGTGCATCAGAAAACACCAAGAAGGTTGCATTTAACAATGATATATTTAATTTAAACAAGTGAACAAATTTGAGATCCATCCCATCGCTCGTATAACGTAGATACAAAATTTAAATGTCAATGAATAATTGTCTAGGCACAGTATAACTAACAAAGTTATAGTTTCAGACGAAAACTCTTGAACCTCTGGAACAATTGTTTTCTTTATCGAGGAGTCAAGTTTATTATAAAAGAATGTTCAAATATCAGATTCATGATTTAAAAGTTTTAAGGTCTAACGCAGATAGAAAATATTGACTGGAGAATATTAGCTATTATAAATTAGTCTAAAGCAGCTGAAGGACACGCGAATAAAATATAAGCAGATACTTTATAATATATAAAATATATTTGTCGTATAATAAAAAATAAAATATAACAAAATTATCTCTAAAGATTAATATTTACCATATTTATTTATAAATAAATCTCCAAAAGACCTAGAAAAAAATTAGCTTTTTTGGGGAAATAAAATAATAAATAACAAAATATAACAAGGTATCAAAAACAAAAATTAGATCACCTTCAACTATTTCTCATAAATAATAGTTATCTTTAATAAAAAAAGATATAAAACAAATAGAGTGTAAAGAGATTATATATTGTAAAACACAATAAATAAATAGTAAACAACACACACACCACATATAATATATATATATATATATATATATATATATATATATATATATATATATATATATATATATATATATATATATATATAATATATAAAGGCTAAAAAAGTATATTTTTAAGGGTGAAAAAAATTGGGTTAAATTATTTCATAGATCAAATCTGGGTTAAAAAAATATAGCCAAGGACATTCCTTGTTGGAAACAGAAAATTCACTGTATAAAAATATATAGTTAAATGGTATATGGCATGATAGAGTAGGTAGGTTACGTTAGTTTATGATGGTTATCTTTTTAGTTTTCCATGAAAAGGTTACAGAATCTTAAGCTCAATTTAACAAGGAACCTTTTAATGGAGTTATGTTACAGTGTATATTATTTTTGCAGAGTGTACGACACAGGATGTTACCAGCCTATAGGTTTTCGCATGAAAAAGTTACTTCATGTCTTTAAAATGTTACTCGTGATCTTCTTTTTGGGCAATGAAAATTGTTTTAGTACAAAAGTCTTCACGGTTAAATGAGCAACAGGATTATCCTTTTATTCAATGATTATATCTTTATGACCGCTATAAAAGACTGTAAAATAAAGATCGTTTGAAGATGAGTAAAAGTTTAATAAAGAAAAGAGTCCTTGAAAAGTTTAAAATCGTTATTTCTTTTCAAACGAATTTTAATTGGATAATCTTTTCATTTTTCTTACGTAAATCACGGTAGCCTAATTTATAGTTTATGGTCAATAAATCTAATTTTATTTTTCTATTTCAAGGTACATTTAGAGGGATTAAAAAGGAAACATTTTTATTTAAAATACATATCACGCATATTAGAATTTTGAACTATAAATAAAATGGAAATATCTAAAACTTTTAATACAAACACACACACACAAATACATATATATAAAGAGAGAGAGAGAGGGAGAGAGAGAGAGAGAGAGAGAGAGAGAGAGAATGAAGAAAATAAATTTTCAAATAATTAATAAATATAATTCTTGTCAAATTAATAAATAAAATAGAGACACATGTAAAAAAAAAATTAAGGACGATATAATAACAATAAAAATATGAAACCATTTAATAGGATTTATAGTATAGTAGAACATATAGAAGTCATATTTCAAAAAAAGAATGGAAAAAACTATATTCTAGTCATATTAATAATAATTCTTCAGTCACGATCATCTATCTTTTAGTATAACAATGAATACTTTCAGTTTAGTTTAATGCTGAAACTTTATAAATAATAAATGATATACATACTTTAGATCCATATAGAATAACTTGCCATTTTCATCTTATTCATAAATTATAACAATTAATTAGAAAAGTATGCACTCTAACATCACATAACACAACAAAGTAATCATAAACAACACCATAATAAAACCTTCGTGAGCATAATATGGCATAGAACTCTGGAGCTTCCACCAAGCCCTACTATACTACTTCCTACAATCCCTTTACCTGCTCATTTTCCCCTAACTTCCCTTACCTACCTCCTGCAATCCCTTTAATCTAAGATCCGTAGACATATTTTTAATGCTCCCTTTTACGTCTCCAACCTTATTTGCAATTATGTTTTCCAAGCTCCTTTTGATAGCGATTCAACAAAAATCTTTTATATAGCTTCTTTCCACTCATCCTAATCTTTTGACCCAAAATCAATTTCCTATCATATACTTAGCAATTTTTCATGACGCCTTAAGCAGCCAAGAGATGTGTTATCGCAATAGATTTATTCTTATTTAAATTAAAATATTTTGCTTTATAATCATTGGCAAATCATTGATCAATAATGATTTCGTTTATTATATTTTATTAATCATGCAGTAAACGCTGATACAGGACAGAATTCTTATATCAATATGTTTCATGATAAAAACCCCTCAAAATTATCTGTAAAATATTATTTATAATGTTCAAAATATTAACAAAATATTAGGAGGGAAGAAAACCCAAGAACAAAAGAAGCATATAACCGGGAGGAAAGAGGAATTTTTCTTTAACATGCCGGACCAAGTTAAAGCTATTGGAAGCTGACCCATCTAAGAATGCACTAGACTTTTGGTAATCCTTTATCCGAGTATATGGAATCTAACGTTGGGCAAGGACGCGAATAAGGAAAAAGGAAGACTCTTCTCAAAGTTGACTCCAGGACACTTTAATCTTAAAGGATCAACTGTTTCAGGATTAACTACTAAACAATACCGACATATCGAGTTCAAATCTCAGAGAGGTGAGAAATATAGAAAAGATGTGTAAAGTGACTTTTCTCTCCGTCCAATGCTGACCTATTAAGGTGGAGATACACATGCCGTCAAATTGGGGAAGTAGCTTGCATGCCAAAAGAGGGTTTGCCAGTAACTGGCATACACACGTGCAAGTAGCTGGTATGTTTTTGTGCTAACTTCAGGCTTGTGTATCTCCACCTTTATTGTGTTGATCAGGTTGTAAAAGAAATATGTATAAATAGAAAAAAATATATACATAATTAAGAAATAAAAAAAAAAATCAAATAAATAGTACATAATTTCTATCAGGCCTAAAGTCTAACGTATGTAAAATTAATATCTTCCGGGGTCAAACCACTTATGATTCAAGTCAATAAAACTAAGAATATACAACACCTTAGTACACTGTAATTAATACTGACGACATTTTTATTAATGTTTAAGGTCTTTTTGCTGTGTTTGGTAGTTACTCCCACTACCCTAGGTCAGGCCTAGTTAAACATGCGGATGAAGTCTTTAAATCATTATAATAACCTTAAGTCTAAAAAGAAGAAAAAAAAAAAAAAAATCATGAAAAATATTTATAAATGTCAAAGCCAACCAATATTCTTGTCTATTAAATTAATCTTTGAAAATAAAAAAACATAAAAACATTTGCATTGCATACGTTATTTTTTATATGGATGTAATCCTTGATTACTATTTTAGATGAAGAATAGGAGTGAAATTAATACATACAATATTAACAGGATACTTTAGGAAATGCCACCTTTCTAGAGGATGAAACTTATAACATTCATTTTGCTCTTATATTGGCCATATTTATTCAATTTGGCTAACAGGAAAAATATTTCGGGGAGAAACTTACTAACCCTAATCTACCTGAAAAGAGCTTCAAAATATGTGTCACATCCCTTATGAGCATGATCTTATTTCTTAACACCCTCTTTTCGGCTTAATTTTTTGAAATTATAGTTATATATTATTTTCCTTCTATATTTTTATTTTTACTTCTACCACATTGACCACCATCTTGAAAATTTAAAAAAACTATAGTGCTGAGATGCACCTGTGTACCGTATTTCGTCAAAATCGGTCCACTTTGACACCAGATATCAGTAAATAAACACACAAGTAAACTTTAAAACTTCTATTTTTCTAAAATGGAGAACTCAACGCTCGTTTAACTAAGCTGCTGTACCTTTAAATTCTTTCTTTGTTATATATTTATAACCAATATACAATTATTAGTTTTGCAGGCCCGCTAAGTGGTTCTTTAGAGTAGAGTACCTTTGTAATGTATATAACTATACAATTATAAAATTTCCTTCAGACTCGCTGCGTTTATCCTGTCTGAATGTGGGAATAAAACAATGATAATATACATATTGTTAAACAGTTGTAAGAAATGAAGGCACACAAAGGCTCGATGCGCTCGCCTGTTTGAATGTGGATGAAAGAAAGCAATAAAATGAAAATGCATCATAAATATAAAATATAAATGATTAAACAGGCAAATAGTTGCCACAAATGCTGAGATACACCTGTGGGCCGAATTTGGTACAAATAGATCAACTTTAATCCCAGTTATCGTTAAACAACAACACACCAACTTTTCAAAGCCCCACACTCTGAAATGAAGAACTTACTACGCTCGTTCAATTATGTTCTTAACTATTTGGCAAAAGATTGACAAATCTACAGTCACTGCGATGAGGTTTTAACAGATATGAAAAATACAAGATGTAAAAATATAATTTTTGTAAATATATTTTACAATGAGGAGTCCCCCCAAGAATATTAAAATGTGTTTAAGCTTCCCCCGAAGGAAAATTACTGGGAAACACTGACATTGCTAATTACCACGAGACCCGTTTATAGAAAGTACCAAAACAACTTTAATACAGAGAGAAAAATAAAATGAAAACAATTTTTAACCATTCTTATGAGTCTATAAAATGTAAAGCTAATCAAATAACAAGCAATATAAATACGTTTGATTTGGATATAAGACTGAATGCAAGAGATGAACACAATGATGAATACAAGTCAGTAAAATGTCCAGTGATTAATGAAGAGAATAAAACGGAAGACGTAAATAGCTCCTCAAATTTTTATATTAAAGAAAAATCGTGATGCGGAAGTTAAAAAAAAGAAAGAAGATTAAATACAGATTAACAATAGAGGATTAAAATGATTAATTAAAAGATAACAATCAACAGCCTAGGAAATAGATAAAAGATAGAGACAAATTCAAAGATCATGTATTAGTGATATGGTAGTGATAAACAGCCAAGGATGTACAAGAATCAAAGTGACGGACAGACAGACAGCGGGTCAGGCAATCATAAGTGACATCAAGGATGTCTTTGGAAATAAGAACGAAGACGAAGAAGAGCCAAGGAGAGATGTCATAAATTTGATAAAACAAAATATTTAAGTATGAACAATGAACTATGACCGTGATCTTAAACCGATATTATTTTTATACTTTTATGGCCTACTTGATGCTTTGACCTTGGTAAAGTAATATAAATCCAGAAGAGAAAAAAAACAGTTTCCAACATGCGAGGAAGTGTGACATCATATAGACCTTTGTTAATATCAGAATTCCACCCTTGAACTTGTTTTAACAATATCCGATAGGTTCATTGGTTTTAAAATATCGCAACCTTTAAGGAGTTAAGTGCTAAAACATTTGAAGATGTTGTCATGACCTTACTCACTAATAAGAAAAGAAAATAATGAATGATCGCGTGAAGGTGCAACGAATACTACTTTTTTCTTGATGATGGATTACGGGGGATTTGATTGACTACTATTTTACAAGTTCAAGCACTTTTAATTTTTTCTTATTTTGATTGATTATACGAATTTTTGAGATGTGAGGAGAAGTTATATTAGCTGCTTTAAGAAAATAAGTTATTTTGACGGATATTTCATTTCATTGCAAATAAAACTTCAAGGGCAAAAAATAAATTAAAAAACCAAACTTACACTTCGGATTCATTAGTTAAATTAGTATGGAGTAAAAGCGTTGAAACTAATTTGTATTTTAGATTTAACAATAAACCCATCTACTTCAAGTTATCCGATATGTAGAATTCTAACACTAAAACCACAATAGTATATTTTTTACAAATAAAAAAAATACTGCATACTTAAAAATACTGCATCCCCACATTATTTGAGAAGTGGTTTTCACTGGAAAATATATTCTTTAACTTTGAGTTTTGTTTTAGTAAAAAAGTAGTTTGTTTGTTATATTCCTATAATTTATTAGTATAGTATTGTTCTTGAGTACAAGAGTAAGAGTTTAATTGTATATAAGCCAGTATCATTAAACAAATAATTATACTATTATTAACGAAAGAATGAAATTTAAACTAGTACAAAAAAACCCATCAAAACCGGAGAAGATAATATTGCTTAGTTCATTTTAACTAAAGCTTTTCCACCTACACCATTTTTTAATATGACAGTTAATTATTATTTATATTTGACATAGTTAACTCTTCCGAGATTTCTGGTCCTTAGGCTTTGGAGGTACAAGCAGTAATCAATACATTTTTGTTGTTCTGACGGACATTTAACTCTTATTAATTAATTCCTTCTAAGAATTTTCTCTACTGTCAAGTTGGTTACCTTCTAATCTTGTAACTGTCTAGGATAATAGTTGGAATAAAGCAGAAACATAAACTTTTTCTTCTTCTTGCTATTAGATAATGTTTTTTTTGACATCCCAAACTCAAGAGAGTGTTAAATTTGAACTTATAAAAAAACTAAAACATTTCACAACTCGAAATGCTCGATATAAAACGTTCAAAAACGATCTTTTGTACGGATGAAAAAAATCAAGCTTTCAGTTCCGGTCCAAGATTTGTTGTCTTGTAGAGTGAGAACTTTGATTTATTGTGATGCCAATGAACTTGGTTTTAAAAAGGATAGATTGTAGAAGCATGTTAACCGAATTTCATTCGATTTAATTTTTCAACCTGATACTGAATAAGACTTGACGAGTTCCTAACCACAAAATAATACTTAAGTTCTACGTTAAAAGCTGTAGTTCTGGCAACTTGTTTTGGTTATCACTGCTAATAATCAATTGACACTGTAATTTGTCAATTTCAGTAATTAAAGTTTAATTTTTATATGAATAATTCCTACAAAAGATTGGTCATAACTTCTAACTGTATTTAGTATTTAATTAATTGATGATAATAAGTTTGTTTTGATCAAATGATAAAAAGAACTTTGCTTACCATAGAGACCCAAATTCATAGACATCAAAAAAATTCAACTTTAGTGTGAATACCGCAGAGGAAGTGTATAGCATCCTTGACCATAACACTCCACTTACCACTTACTAACTAACTTTGAACAAAGATCTTAAGTATCTATATTACCTGAGGTAGCTTGGTGTAATGGAGTTCTCCAGATGAGTTAGTCGATGCCTCAAATACAGGTGTGAGCCTTGTTATTGGGCTCTCCGATTGTCGAAGCTTGAGCCTCAGTGTTTTGCCGAAAGCTTTGAGTTTCACATCTTCGTGGCTTCGCTTTACTCGAACCACCTCGTACTCGGGAACTGTAAACACAACAAATAAAATAGATTAGATATGAAGAGAACACACGGATAAAAGTAAGATTCCACGAGGAAAAAAAATGGAATGCCTAATTTTTTATCAAAAATTCTCATTTGTGGTTCTATGAATTTTTAAGGCGTTTAAATAAATGTTACATTCCTCTTTTTCCCCGCATGGTCTTCAAAGCTATGATATGGTATAATCAAAAATGAATATTTTATTCAGGTATAATTGATTCGTACTTAGTAAGAAAAAAACTAAGGCTAGTCCACAATTTATAATTTGTTCTTTTAAAGCAAAATAAGATTAGTGTTTAATCAGAGGCTTTTGTTGGTCCATACGCAAAATTAAGAAACCAAATATTTTCCTGAGTTTGTCTGTCTGTCCGTTGTTAACGCAACTGATCTCCGACACAAACATTTGTATAACTTTGCAGTTATGTTATGTGTAATACACAAGAAAATACGGGGAAGGCTTAAAAATTTTCATTCAAAAACGGGGGGTTGAAGATTTTCTTGTTCATTCATGTGTAAAAATATATATTTGATTTCGTTTTTGTAACAGTTCATCTTTACACAAGATAGTAACCCTAAATTATGTTTTCGTCTCCCCTCTATTTTTGTAACTAATCAATGAAAAATTTCCATTTTGTTTTCATTGACGATAAAGGAGATAACAGAGACTACGCGCTGTCCAATGTCTCGCTACAACAATAGTAAGAGCCGTCTCTATGGACCTAGCCTCCTCGCGGGCTGTTAACGCAAGATTTCTTTTCTATTCCAATTCCAGTTAAAGAAGTAATACATTTAAAATAAGAGCTAACTTAAAATGCCTTGCATTTTTCGTTGCACCATCATGTCGTCTGTACAATATTTACTGAAAGATCTCAAGGTTATCTGATAAGGAGGTACAAAAGATACTTGAGGTAGCATTTACCGATATTTTCATATCATACCTTCAGAGCATACCTTGGCACGGCTATCGGAACTCAAGGAAATCAGTTTGACGTGGGTGAATCTAAATATCGATGTACCACCACCTAAAAGAATATTACCTACTCTATATATATCTATATCAATGTAGATTATATCTGTGATATAATCTACAGATTACATTATAATAACATTGTATATTATCATCGTAAAATAAGGTGAGAACAGAAAACTACATGGCAACATTAAAAGTTCCATAAAAAATAAACAATTTTACTGATAGGAGTGAGGCTAACTAATCTAAAATCTTCTATAATAATAACCTCATCTAGGTTATCTTCACCGAAAAGGTTAGAGCAAACATATTGTTAAATTAAAGTAACCTCTTAAAAGTTTTATCAGTGATATGGCTTTTCTATTTAGTATTAAAACGACATTTAAAAATATGTTTTTGTTAAGTAAGCCCGAAATTATTAGAAACGTTGGCGTGATCTTTCTCGAATGATTTAAGTTGCTGTTGTAATTGATTATTTCAACAAATTAACAACTCAACTAATTATTAACTCGAACTAATTAGTTCTAAAGATTAGACTTATTTATCAATTATCATAGAGAAAGAAATGCCTACCAAGACGACATATTTTTTTAATTTAATTTCTAGTCTCTTTTAACTGTGCCATTGACTACAATTATACACAGTACAGAATGCACTGGACTATCACTTAACGCTTCTTTTTGCATTAGCCTTGTACGGTCGATAAATTATTACATGAATGTGCAGCGGGTATACTTGGTTAGAAACATAAATTAACAAATAATACAACTAATAAGTCCAAGTCCTTTTTTGAATAAAGTATCTACTTGATTGGAATCCTATAAGAAAAAATGTAACATTGAACTTTTTTTCTTCTTTATCAACCTTGATCTGAATTCATATTGATCCTTAAGCAGATTAGTACGATCGCTCCTTTACGATTTGTTTCTTGACGTCTCATTTTTTAAAAAGTCGTGATCATATTCAATGATAGATGTTTTTACATTTCGTAAAAACATTCTTTTTTCCTTCCCCTTTAATCAATGGCAAATGATTCATAAAGCCTTCTTCTATTGAAGAACGAATTTGAATTGTCTTTAAAAGATTAATTTAATGTTCGGAGTTTGGAGTGTTTCCTTTTGTTGTATTTTTTTTATAGGATAACAATGCCAAGATCAATCTTCAAAATAGGTCCTTGACATTAGATCGATAATCATGAAAATAAAACCTATTGCTTTAATAAAATTAATCTGACATCAAAATTAATATAATATTTTTGAATTTATACATTTTAATTTTTCTTAAAGATAAAAAAAATGCACGCAAATTACTAACCTTACATCTTATTTAATATATTTATTCGGATATTACATGTTGAAATAAATTATTTCAAACAATTGCCGCATGACGTAAAACGATAATCGGAATATACACGATTTCAATTAATGTGCATTATAATGAATATTTTAGTCAAATGCCAATGTAAACTAAAATTTTTTTAAGAAAGGACAAAATCAGGCCCTGATATAAGAAAGTGAAATCTTTCAAGGTTCATTATAAGAACTGAAGATTGAGATTAAGTACTGATTCGTATTGTTACGCTTTGCGTAATATACTTAAAAGTAAAGTAAAGTATTAATTGATATTTATATTAAAGCCTGAAATTTTAAATCTTCCCTTTTATTCGTGATTTTCCTTTATTATAATGACAATAAATATGCCAAGATTTGTTCGAAGGGTCCATAGGCAATTAAAAAAAAAAAAAAAATACGCGGGGTGTCACGGGACACGTGGTAGGAACGAAGTTCCTTACGCTTTTTATTAAATATAAATTATAAGATCACGATGCTAAGTATACGTTGCTAACGACTTATGGCGGAGTTAGAAAAGAAACAAAATTAAAAGTAACTAACTGTTTGTAGCTAAGCTAAGAAAAAATTAAAGGAAAAGCATTCTTTTTATCATTGATGCAAGCACCTTGCGAATAAATATGTATTGAATATTGAGAAATAGGTTATAGTTAAAGAGCATTGTCGTAGTAGGTAGGAGATAGGACTGTTCTCTACCTACCCGGCCTACTAATTTAAAATATATCACTTCCCCACACAAACACTTCTGCTTGTATCAGGTTGAAATTTTAGATGCCTGTTTCAATTGTACCTTAGACGATGTGTATGAAGTTTCATTAAAATTGTTACGTTAGAACGTAAACATTATTTTCTCTATTTTAAAGATTTAGGTCCGCTTCAATAAATTTAGCGATCTTTATCACTTCATAGCGGTATGTCGGTGTTAGTTTTACAAAAAACAATTATTTAAAAAATCTGTTTGTCCCATTGAATAGATGAATTTGGATTTTTTTTTCCCGTCCTCAAATTCCAATTTTACATTTCAAGTTTAAGTCTACACGAGCGTTGCACGCGAACGCTTGGGTGGATAACGTTGTCCAACGAACTCATCCTGGGCATTGATAAAATGAACATGAGTACCGATTTCAACAAAATCGGTCAACTTTTACTCAAGTTATCGTCATCGGTCGATTTCGTGATGGTTGGTTTTGTGACAGTAGGTTTTGTGACGGACGTTTTTGGATTCACTCTGGGGCTCCACACGGTGTAACGTGCCATAAGGAACTTCTATATATATATAAATTATATATTATATAAATCTTAGATATATAAATATATATACACACACACACATATGATAAGTAAATAAATATATATGCATAACTGATAAGTATATATATATATATATATATATATATATATATATATATATATATATATATATATATATATATTGCTTAGTAAACAACTTGTTGCGTTGGCATCATATACTGTCACGAGATTGATTCAAAACAAGTTAATAATAAAGAATATGTAAAATAGTAGTTTACGTTATTTAGAATTGTGATTACACAATTCCATTGCTTTATTCTGATGTCTCTCTTCAGATGAGATTACATACGCTTGTCTGAGAAGTTCCAAGCTAATAGTTCACCTTGTAAGTATACTTTTTACACATTGTGCAATCCAATAATAGAATTAGAATTATAATTCATATCAATATAATTTTATTTTTTAAATTCAGGGAAATGACTAGAGATGTTCTCTTAATAGTTTACCTGCAATTGAAATGGAAAACATAGATCATAGTATTTTATAAACACAACTTTAATATCAACTTCTTTAAGAATATAATATCCAAATATGTAAATATCAGCTGCATTAAGATTTTAAGAAATTGTTTCTTCACATGCACTTAACTTTTTAAAGATTTTCAATTCTTCGTATCTCTAATATAAGATAAAATAAGAATAACATGATTAACACGATTGCAATAAAAAGATGGCGAGTACAAAACAATGTCGAGATAAAAAAGTTTATACGTCAAAAAATCCGGGGGAAATGATGCACTACACGACCTCATAAATAGGAATAATAGATATTTGAGAATATAAAACGTAAGTCCATTTCAACAGTTTAACAATAAATGTGAATAGATAGGTCTCTCTTTTTACTTACATAACGCTAGCAATCTATTGTATCATAGACGATTATGAATTCTGACTCAAGTATACATATAATGAATTAGCTTTTTTTACATCGTATATTACAAAACGTAATGAGATAAAATAGGGTTTAAAAATATGATAAAAGTTCAAATTGCATAAGAAAGTTAAAAGTTACAAGTTACAAGATTAAGTTAATCTTACAAGTATAAAGTCTTACAGCTACCAAGTTGCCTGATTAAAATAAGGAAAATATTTTATTCTTATGACCTGAAGGAAAATAAAAATGAAGTAGTAAAATGCTGTCTCTCCACGATAAGTTTATTAGGACGAAAAATGCTTTTAAACGCATGGAGGTATCGGTGCCTATACAACTTCACCTCAGTCTAAAGCTAAGTGTCCACCTGAGACTAAATCTCGAGAGCTAGTCTCGAGATTAGTCTCCTAACCATGTCCACTTGAGAGCAACATCAGCCCTGGTCGAGTCTCGGAGAGTTGAGTCTCCGAGACTACTCTCAGGTTTGTGTCCACCTGAGATCATCCCGCAGATTCGTCTGAGACTCGCCCAATGGAGGATCCCCGCCGCACGCCATATACTGGCAATAATCAGCCTACCAAATTGTTAAAAAAAGTGATAAAAAAATGCTCTGCCAATTAGTGTGGCACATACTTTCCGCGCGTCCTATTTCGAACAATTTGATGACTTTATGTGTTTAAAACCTATTGTTATCCAATTTATTACATTTTCTCCCGTTTTTACTTTCTTATATAAAGAGAAAGTATTGCGTGATGGCGCGAAAATTAGATATTGAGATTTTGATTGATTTACACGTTTTGAGGTCCCCTGAGTCCAAAAAAGTGGTTTTTAAAACATATCTAATTGTCTTTTGTCGTTTGTCTGTGCAGACGCCTGGTCCCTAAACTGCTGGGCCGATTTCGACAAAAATTGGGATACATGTTTAGAAAAATCAAACCCCGAGGTGAAATCAAGAAATTAATTGTAGCTCCAAACTTGGGGGCGCTACCTCCCGAAAACTCTGGAAAGACGTGAACAAAATCATGTCTCGAAAACGGTTCCGACGATTTTGATACTGATACTAAAATTATAAAATGCAATTACAATATTATTAGGAGTTATTTAAACTATTAATAATATGGTAGTATGGTAAAATATAATAAAAAATATATTATTAATAAATGTTTCAATTATCTAACAAAGCCTTTATAAAAAGAAATAATAAAACCTATTTAAGCAAAAATAAATGAATAATATTTATAAATATATCATTCACTGAATTAATTCCGTTATCAGGAAATAAATTATAGGTACAAATATTACATATTATTCTACCTGCTTAATTATTATTTTATTTCTAGGTGATTCATATAGCTATTTGCAATACATATCCCCCTTGCCACAAATTCTTTAATTTTCTATCTCTGTTTCGATAATTACGTTTCTTAATATTCCAAAGGATTTAATTTCCTTAGTATAATTCAATGGGGAGAAACGTCTCATCAGTCCACACGTTTTTCGACATTTTACAATATCTAAATTAAGAGGGGAAAAAAAGAAAATAAATAAATATAATATTTAGTGGAAGGGATGTAGTTAAAGGATGGGATGTAGTGAGGTTTGTCTCGGAGACTAGTCTCAGCTATTCGAAACTGATTCGAACTCTGAGACTGAGTCTCGAGACAAAGGGGAAGAGCTTGTCGACTTGTGATACGGCGAGTCTCCGAGACTTTAGCGCTAACTCTCCGAGACTAGTCTCAGCCCCATGTCCACTAGTGACTTTTGTCTCGAGAGCGAGTCTCGATACTAAAAAGTCTCAGATGGACACTTACCTTAAAGTCAAGACTCTAGATAACTCTATTGCTCAATTTTGATGAACCATAAAAAGGTGATTTATGTGACTAAATAATCAAATTGTACTGTGTATCATATTGGATAATCAACTTTTAAGAAATAAATATAATTTAAAAAAATCGGGTACGGGGTACCTCGGAACTTTTCCTCACTTTGGAGGCCACCAAATTAGCCTTCCCCTCCTGCTTCGCAGCATTGGGCGTGGTCAGTACTTGGATGGGTGACCGTTTTGAACTAACTGACTTTTATTATAATTTTTCAAAAAATGTTTATACAAATTTTTATTTAATTTATAATCCAGTAACTTTGTCGCCTGGAAGTATGGGGTAGTATGCGTAAAATCCGGTAGTTCTATTTTTTGCAGACTTGTTTATGATGTTGGCCTAATGAATAATCCAAGTTTGTGACCCCGAGCACCGAACGTAACTTAGTCAAAAATCAAACCCCTAAAGGACTAGTTTTTGAAAAAAAAACTTTTTTAGGACTTTTTAAAGTAGACTGAATTTGCTACAATATGATACTAGAACGGTCTCTGTCCGAGATTAAGCCTTTCAAAGTTTATCATTTTTTCGAACTTCGCTATTTTTTTTGCAATATTTTAGATACACGTTTTTAACCTTCCCTAAGTATTTTTTTTTTTCATTTCAGTTGTTGACTGGCCTGCTGCCCATAACGTGAGTGCCGTTTGAACTCAAAATCTACAGAATGTCGGATCCCAGTCCCAGCGAGGGTTTGTGTTTTATATGTAAGGAGACTTTAAGTGAAGGTCAAGTGCGCCTAGTGAAGGAAAGAGGTGTAAAAACCCTTCTTGCGTTGAGTATTTCCCTTAAGAACATAGAAAATCAGCGTTTATTGTAAATGAGATATGTGCACAGTGCGTATCATATAAAATACAACAATCCGAAGTTGATCACAGCAACTGTTAGCAGTGGAAAATCAAATATTACGCCATCAAAGGCCACGAGATCAGTCTCTGAGCAGTTCAAAAATTGCGTAGTTCGAAAAAAATGATAAACTTTGAAAGTCTTAATCTCGGAAACTATTGGGTACAGAGACAGTTCTAGTATCATATTGTAGCAAATTTAGTCGACTTTAAAAAGTCCTAAAAAAGTTTTTTCAAAAACTAGTCCTTTAGGGTTACAATCGCGATTTTTTTCGCGGTTTCTTGATTTTTGACAAAGTTACGTTCGGCGCTTGAGGTCACAAACTTGGATTATTCATTAGACCAACATCATATCTGCAAAAAATCAGAACTACCGGATTTGACGCATGCTGTGATGTATAAAGTTACTGGAATATTATTTAATTATTTGAATTTTGGGGGTATTTTGACAAATGTAAACAAACTTTGACGTATAACAAAAGAAACGCATTAATTAATAATTATGTTCGCTTATAACTTTTAAACTAATTAATGGAATTGCATCGGTTTTTTTTATTATATTTGTTCCTTATTTTTTACCGGTTCCAACGGTATTCTATACACCAAAAACGTATTTATAATTTTGGTAAAATTACATACATACCGACGTCATGCTGAAAACCACTCAGGGGGGCTTTAAAACACCCGAAACAAATAATTCAGTTGAAATCTCGAAAAAAAAATGTTGAGTGAAAACATAACTTTTTCTACCATAGGTGAGGGAAAGTAAAAACATTATAACATAATATCAATATTGAACAAATAAATATTTACAACAAAATATTAAATATATGTTATAACAAATCATTAAAAAAAAATTAAAACACTACAACTATTACACTCTGTTGCCAGGGTTGGAACCAGGGCTTTTGGATTACAATGCTGGATAATGATTTTTCTCTGCTTGAAGCTTGAAGCGAGCTAATAATTTTTATACAGACGAAATGGGTAAGATATAGCTATATTATTAGACAAATATAGGTTTTGCTAGAAGTGTAACTCATTACGCAATAAAATTAAATCTGAGAGAGTTTAGAGTCGTTTAGGAACTTATTTTTTCTCAAATGAATTATAATTTTGATTGTCCGTTAGAAGTTAAGTCCGGTATAATGAGGTATGTTACTGTGAGGTATTTAAAAATGTGAACAAACACTTTCTTGTAAAAAATTCAAAGTCGACATTTTCAAAATTCCGGCAAATATTAAGATAAAATATGGAGGGCTTATTTATCTTATAGAAAAGATGTTTCTCGGCGAAATAGCTCAGAAATTATTTAGCGGTAAAGTTTCAAAGTTCAAAAGTCGATATTTTCAAAATGGCGGCTGATATCTAAACGAAATTCAGTAGAAATGTTTGTCATATAACGAGGTAGGTATCATTGAAGAAAATTTCAGTGCAATCGGACAATTTTTCAATTTTTGACCAATTGTTAAACATTTTGCTGACTCAGCAAAATGGGTTAAAAACGTCATAAATTTATGATTTTCTGGGCAGCACAACTGTCAAGCTAAAACAGTGCGGGAGTTATGCGTGACACAGACAGACAGACACCCAGCTAAAAACCACTTAAATCGTCTTAAAAACCGAAAACGGTTAATTCTGTTAAAATCACGGTTTCAGATTTTTTGGGTGAAAACAATACTACCCTTTTAGGCAAGAAAAAGTAAAAAGGAATTTTTTTTGGTGTAAAAAATAAATATTTTCGCCGTGACAAAAAGACACGTAATAATTATTATTCCAAAAATTTTAAGCAGTCTATAATCAACAAACTCAATAATTTAATGAATATAACGGGACAACCAGTATTAACTGTTATACAAAAAATTTTTTTGGAAGATTATGTGACCTTGGAGAAAAGCTATCAAAAGTCAGCGTTTAAACCAGTTACTAAGTCTTTTTTTTTATTTAATCATCAACTTGCATTAAATATTTGACATTAAATAACACCTCAGTTTAACATCTGAGGTTACATAATAGAAAATAATTAAGGCATAAAATTATTATTTAAGAAAATAAAATAAATAAATTTTTTAAGGATAAAATAATAGGTATAAAAAGCATGAAAAATTATGCAACATTTGACAAATAATTTTCACGTAAATAGTTTATGTTCCTGGCATTTATAAATATTATAATAATTGATGACAGATTAAAATTTGTTTAATTATATAGGTCTAAGAATAGATATTACATAGAAGTAAAGTAAATAACATTTTTAATTCGTTTTTTTTTAATACTTTGAAAGTTATATAATTATTATTAAAGAATTTAAAAAATGCAACAAATTTATTTGCTCTCTTCCTCCACTTTTTCTTAAAAAAGTAAAACACGTTTCTTTTTCAGTAGGTGTATTTATGTTTATTATGTTTTGGGGGTGTGTTCAAAGTCCAAGAAACGTTCTATTTTGTTCACAGTATGTGATCCCAAGGTTATGAATTTCAATCAACCAGTTATAAATTACATAATGTAATACACAAATGGCAATAGCAAGATCCGCTATTATGCAGCCGGAAAAAATAAATAAATAAAAAGGAAATAACAGAAAATAAAAACCAACATTACGTTAAAACAAATCGGTCCGAGACAACTCAGACAAACTTTCTCATATACGAGTTCATAATTATTTAGCCCAGTGTTTTCCATTTATAGATTTCGTATGTAAATTTAATTATTATTGAGCATTTCATTAAAATTTTATCATAAAAATAACTTCTCCCGGGCGGGGAATCGAACCCGGGCTCTCTCGGTCCGCGTTTTAAGCTTTTTTCTCAGGAACTAGATTTTTCCCGGGAAAACGGCTTACATCGTTGGATTCGTATTTAAATGGACTATATTTTAGAATTTTTTAATCAAAATCGTCGGAACCGTTTTCGAGAAATAATTTTTTTTCACGTTTTTTCAGAGTTTTTGGGGGGCAGCGCCCCTAAATTTGGAGCTAAAATTCATTTCACGATTTCGCCTCGGGGTATGGTTTTTCTGAACATGTATGCCAAATTTCTTCAAAATCGGCCCAGTAGATTTGGTTCCAGGCGTCTGCACAGACGACAGACGACAGACAGAAAGACATTTTTTAAAAAACACTTTTTTGGACTCAGGGGACCTCAAAACGTGTAAATCCATTAAAATCTCAAAATCGAATTTTCGCGCCATCACAATACTTTCTCTTTATATGAGAAAGTAAAAAACAAAAAGTATATTTATGGCTTTTTGCTTCTTTACTTTTCATCCATTTATCTGAATTTAGATGATAGGTCATATTTAGCACATTCTAAAACCACGGCGTAAGCCGAATTGCAAGAAA
Source organism: Gerris lacustris (assembly GCA_951217055.1). Lineage (NCBI taxonomy): Eukaryota > Metazoa > Arthropoda > Insecta > Hemiptera > Gerridae > Gerris > Gerris lacustris. The sequence continues at coordinate 34,460,127 of OX578278.1, forward strand.
ATATAAAAAGAAAAGAAAAGTAAATTTCAGTATTGTAAATGTAGTATCTAATTATTATGTATAAAATGTATATTTAGTGTGTATGATGAAATGCAATAAATGGTAATCAATCAATCAATCAATCAATCAATTTAGCACATTCTAAGTCACATATTAATTTTAACTTTCTCGCTCATCACTACCTCATCCACATGCGCAAACCATTTTGTTTTATTTCGAACTATATCTTTAATAGTACTCACACCATGACACTCACGATAGTGGTCAATCATAGATTTAGTAGAACTTTAGATAGTTTGCCAAAAGTAGCCCACAGATAAAACCACCACCATATTAATCACCAAAAAAAAAAAAAAAACACCTGTACTAAATTAATAATTTTTAAGCACACTCAATAATGAGTAAAATAATTTTGACCCCCCCTCCCCCCCCTCCCCCCCCCCCAGGAAATCAAAACAGGTCCAAAGAGAGTTGAAATAAACAACAATCAATGACTAGAGAGTCAAGGAGTATTAAAGACTAAGGAGGAAAGGAACGCAGATAAAAATACTACCCGCCGGCAATAGGAATTGAACATGAGATCCCCTGCATTTATTCTCAGTAATGGTCTATTTTTTCTCCTCCGAAGCTCAACAGTTTTGAGTGCAGTTTTATTTTTTCTTCATTAATATCTCTTACATTATTTCATAGTTCCGTTTCATCCCTAGTATATATGAATAAATAAATAAATGAGTTCCCCATTTGCATTAAATTAATCGTAACATTTCTCTTAACCTTTTATAAAATTTTTAGTTCCACATCAGACACATACAGTTCATGATCACAGAAATTGCTTTAAGTTGTTACAATTAGCAACATTCTATCCCAAGCAATTATCACAGCTTCAGTTCCAACACCCATAATTATGAGAGTAAATAATAGCATCAATGATTGCACAATTACGATTTACAATCGCATATAATATTTCACACTTTTTTCAAATTTGATATTGAAACACTTTTAACACATTTAACAATAACTATCAGGTAATAAAAATCTGTAATTTGAACTGTTTTTATTGCTTTTAAACCTTGGATATTTATCACCTGTATCATACTTTATTCCAATTAACCTTTGGTAGATAATAATAATAAAAAAAAACATTCTTCAACAATCATAAAACACCTTTACCCTTTGACATTGGCAACGTCTCAAAAAATACAATTTACCTTTTTTCAACGTAACATGAACCATTGTGTTGAATCATTAAGTTCCTTTTAGACTAAAGTACTTTCAAGGTACTTTAAAAAAATCTATAAATTATTAAAAGAAATCCAAATATAAATTATAAAAAAGAACGCCGACAGAACTGCAGGGTCGAAAACCATCCATTGTCGTTTTAAAAATGTGCTATTTCCGGCTTTGTAATCTTCTTCCTTATGCATTAAGGATTTATTATTTTTCTTTTTGTCCGAGGTCGTTGGTATTGTCGTGGGAGTAATAAATCTTTTTAAAGAAATATAAAATATATATTTTTTATTATCTTTAAACGATATAATCACGTCATTTGTTTAGCGTCTTTAGAAAGGAAATTAGGAGTAAAATTGGGGAAGAAGGAGGAAATCAAAATAAAATAACTCTATTTAGGATCAAACGCTTTTTAGAAAGAGCTTTTTATTGTTAGTGACATACGCGTATACTATGATCGCTCGTAATACTGTGGTTTTTTCAAAAACAAAATAAAAATCTCCTCTTCATCTTATATAATAAATCTCTTCTTGCATTTTTATAAAAGCGTGTTTTTATTTTATTTTAAATACATATTATTTTCTTCTTTTTAGTCTTCAAAAGTTTAAATCTTGTAATCTATTATAACCTCACTAAGCTGATCGTATATAAGGGTTTACAATTTTTATTATTTGTACCGTCACAATATCTCCGAAATTTATTGCTTTATCAGCTAATATAAACGATTTTGTAAAGCTAATGACTGATGATAATTCTATTGTCTTGGAAATACGTAATCTGTGCAAGTTTCATCTTTCTAGGTGTAGGGAAAGTGTGTTAGATAAAGATCATTAGATTTCAAAATTCTAATTTTACTTTTTATTAAAAAGTTATATAACCAAAATTGCAGAAGAAGCTACAGACAATATTTTATGTTCTGCAGAAATTTCAGTAGAAAGAACTGTTCAATCGCTGTTAAAAAATATTTAGATTCATTTTTTTAAACATATATTATTTAAATAGTTTATAAATTATCAAGAATACATTTTTTTTATATATATCACACCATACCATGCCTAAACCTTTATAACATAATTATCACCACTTCTTAAAACGCTAAAATAAAATCTTCGAGTATAATAATATCTAAATTATATTGATATCTGCCAATAGGGATTGTACAAAATTTTATTCCTAAGGCGAACATAGGGAAAAGTAAGAAAAGAAGGGGAATTGAGCCCAGACCTATCTTCTAAAGTTAGGAAGTAAATTATTGAGAAAGGGCTTTTATAATGGATGTAAACATATAATATATTAATCAAAGATAATTCCAATTTTTACTCAGGGATGTGAAAAAACACGAGGGATACAGAAGGAAAATACCGCTGCTTTCCCTCCAAAATTAACATTTAAGAATTTTTCATCAGTAGTTGGAATTAATTAGTAATATGGGATATTTGCAAATTGTATTATTAAAGGGAAGGGGTTATAGATATTTTCGATTTGGAAAATAATTTAAAAGTTTCTTGATGGTTGTTTATAAAAATATCAAATTAAAAATAACACACTCCGTAGCGAAGCAAGGGTATCCAGCTAGAAAATAATAAATTGTAGACAGCAGATGGCGCCAGAAGCAGGAAGTGGTCAAAAAGTGAAATAACTAAACAAAACAATTATCAATGGTGATAGAATATCATATACGATATGGTGACAAACCAGAAATTATTGATAAACACACAATAGTTTAGACATGTTATACCGCTTGGAAGCTCAACCTGATGTCACCAATTTTTAAGAAACATTAAAGCAAGTGTTTAGCACTGATGGTTAATAAAAAAATTGTTCTTTCTACCAAAATGATTTCAAACTTACTTAAAACAGAATTTAATAAAATTTAAAGCCACAATTATACCATATAATAAATAGAGACCGGTTTCGACCACTTTATTTGGTCAAACTGCCAATTTAAATGGACGACATGAACAAGTCAAAACCACAATGTGAGGAATTTGATATATTTAAACATTAGTAGCCAAACAATATAATATATAAAATCAAGAACTCTTTATATGATGTTCTGGTAAAAGAAACAATTACGTCTCATTTTTTGTTAATTTAAAATCCATGCTTAAATGTCACATATTTACTTCCTTGATTCAATATTTGTTCGATTTCTACTTAATGTAAGTTAAACATAATAGCAATGGAAAATAATAACAGATTAATAATTAAACACGATTTTCTACAAAACTAAAACATTTAATACTATGTTTTAACTGTTCTTAATCTCTAAATTAAATCTTATTTTAATCAAAAATAGTAATTTTACGAGAAAAAAAATTAGGTGTGGACCTAGACCTTCAACAACTAAAATAGATTTTCAATATTTTGAGTAATCAAGGAACAAATAGTATTTCATACAAAATATTAAAACATCTATTATACATAATGCGTTTTCACATAAATAAAAATCTATAACTTTATTTTCTCATTGTAAAAACGTGTTCAAATGATTTAATATTTATTACTTTTAATAGTACTTGGAATTTTTTTTTTCAATGTCAGATTGTTAAGGACACAAAAAACAGACAAGTTAAAGCCCGTGAACTTTCTTCAGGACTTCAAAGCCTTTATGTTCTTGACTCTGATCCTGAAGTTGTGTATCCTTGAAGGTCCTTGGAGGAGAGAAAAAAAGGTGCAGGACCTCCAATACTATTAAACATTTAACCTTCTAATAAACTTTTTTGTAGATGATTTTTTTCTAACAGAAAATTCCATTTGTCAAAAAACATGACTAATTTTACTGAGAAAAATTAAAAATATATGAATGAAACTAAGTTTTTCAGATCCTATTTCATCTATGTCATTTTAAAATTAAAAAGATACATCAAATTCACTTAAAAAGTAGTAGAGCAATGATTTTATTTCACACTAAAAAAACGTATCTACTTTTAAACAACCTTTTTATTTAATAAATATCGAAACCTTCACAAATCCTACTTAATCTTTGTCATTTTAAGATTAATACGAACTCTATATTATAAAATTAGAATCGAAACATAAAAGATTTTTAAAGGTAATAGTAGGTGATCTCATTTAGCATTTAAAAAAAAATCTACTTTATTTAAATACAAACAACTTTATTTACTTAATACATATCAAAATATTAGCAGATCCTATTTGATATTTGTCCTTTGATATTAAATATAACTTGTTATAAAATTATACATGAGAGATCTGTTAAAGTACTAGTGGGTAATTTAACATGATAAAAAAAGGTTCTTTTTTTTTAAATACAAACTACTTGTTTACTTAGCAAATATCAAAATCATTGCAGATCCTATTTGATCTTTGTCATTTTAAGATAATAAATACAATTCAAGAGATATGAAAGATCTTAAAAGAATAGTTGTGGGTGCTTTTTTATGAAACACGGATCTATTCTTGATATCAAACAAACACGCCCTCTTTCGATTTGTTATTTTGAATTCCTATTTCTATTCTTTATAATTAATTTATTATTATTTCTAACAACTAATAATTTGTCCTAAAATAGTTGTTTTGAATAAGGAACTATCTTAAGAGATTTATCCTTAATTCTCCACCCTAATTCTTCTAAACAGAGAACAGAATATAAACGCTCGAGGATTACTGATTATCACTGACATACAAGGAATGGAATGTCGTTTTCATTTTAATATATGTATTAGGATTTTTTTAAGTTGATTGTGGATTACGTAATTCTCATAAATGATAAATTTTAATATAACTCAGAATTTCTTTCTTTTGTCTTACTCCCAAAAAGAAACACTTTGTTAATCATACAAGTCTGATAACACAAAGTGGTTTAATTGATTACAAGGTCGTCATTTGTAAAGTTACAGGTTGATTACGGTAAATTAAAACGTAATCATTCTTCATTAATTGGAGAATCATAGCATGAGATCACTTATGATGATTCTGTGGTCAAGCCTGTCTGAATCATTTTAATATAAATACTAAAAATAAAGTGTACTAGAATAAAGTGTTGGTAATACTTTGGATAGACAATTCGTGTTTTTATTATTCCAGTTCAAAATGATGACTTAGTTCACTAGGCATAATTAAAAAAAGATAATTCGGCAAATAATACAAGATTAAAAATAAATAATGAATAAAATAATAGACTGTTATGTCATTCTCACAAATACGTTAATTAATTTTCTCTTTTTATTTTAGCACTACCACATGGTAGCCTCATCTCTCATGATATCCATGACATTAATTTCAATAATATCGCATTTATTTGTGGCTAAAATAATCTGCAAGTAATACACACGTAAAAAAACCTAAATAATTGATTTTAACAGAAATAAATATGACTAAGATATCAGCATAACATAGGAATATAACTCTGACATAGCCCTCAAGATAAATTGAAACTTCTCCATTAATGTCTACATCTTATGATTCATTTGCTTAATCAAATATAACTAAAAATTTACATAACCTTGCTTCTCAGGATTCAGCAAATTAAACAACAGATGAATTCAACGAGTTCATTCACCTAAAAACCCTACCTGCAAGCGGATAAATTCAAAAGAATAAAAGAAATGGCTATGAGTCATGAAAAGAACAGGAGTGGAAACAAGAAAGACAATAAAATATGAGAGAATTAACGATGACTTGAGCATTTTGCCAAAATAAAAATAATTCGACTTTTTTCTTCTGAACACAGGTATACATAGTTTTTTGACATTTTACTTTTTCATTCTTATAATTTTGAAACATGACACACAAAAAGAAAGAAAAGATAAAAACCTCTTAAAGTTCGATGAACCTCAATTTAAAATTTAGACAACGATGAAAAAAATATTAACATTAAGAAGAATAAAGAAATAAATAAGGCTAAACAAACGCAGCCGAAGACTTCGAAAGTTATCAGAATTGTAAAAAAAAACCGCACGCAAAACTACCTAAATTGATTCTCATCTCAACAGAAGCGATAAACATTCTGTTGGAATATAATAAAACTTTTCTTATTAAGTGACATCACATTAATAGTCTTCAAAGGTCAATTAGGATACATAATATTGGGTAAATACGACGATGTGAAATTCAGAAGGAAAGGTTGTATAAATATATATCTTGGATGAAACAGGCATTTTTTAATTTACATAAAGCTTATTATGACAGGAATTAGTAGTTAAATAGTTATTTATGCACCTAGGGAGTAAAGTAAGCCATTATTCCCTGAGCGAAAAAGTTGATTCTTGAGGCGAAGCCGAAGGAACCATGGTCCCTAAATCCCGAGGCGCAGCCGAGGGAGATAATAATTATCGCGAGGTGAATAATGGCACTTTACTCACGAGGTACATACAATATTTTATCTCCAGTAGGAAGAAAATACACATTTTCATCCAATGAACAGTTTTTACTTATTATTTTAATAAATCACAATAATTATTAGCACTTTTAATAGCAGATATAAGAGATTCAATATTAAAAACAAATAAGAATTGGAATTAAACTCAAATAGAAGGTTATTTAGATGCAGGATATAAACAAAGATAAACATGGTCGAAAAACTCAGTGCTGCCAACCTGATTTCAACACCTTCATTACATTAGCCATTCATTTTCTACTATTTATAAAATAATTAAGTTGCAATCTTTACTTTTTTGCCCTACTTTTTACTTTTTCGCCCTACTTTTACTTTTTCTCCCTACTTTTTAAGTTCAGGGATGAAAAGACTTACTTTAGTCCCTCTAAACTAATTCAAAATCATAACTTTTTTCTGTACTGGAGATAAAAGTCATTTTTTACAATAAAAAATATTTCACTCTACTCTCTCTTTATGTTAACGTACGTGTGTTGATTAATTAAATAAAACAGGCAAATTTACTTAATAAATTCACTTGTTAATACATATATTTATATAATAAATAAATAGAAAATTCAGCCAGCTAAATATTAAAATAAAATATCGTTAAGTATTCGATATTTATTACAGCATAGACTATGTTTAATAATAAATTAGAAACGATTAAAGCTAAAATAGAGAACGATAGACGATATTTATAGTGTAAAAATAAACGATAATACCTACATAAAAAGTACATCGTAAATTATTACATCATCTAATCTTAGTGATAATACATTTAGAACAATATAAAATAATTATATATATATATATATATATATATATATATATACATATACATATATATATATATATATATATATGAATAAATTCTCGACCGTAAATATAAACAGAAAACAAACAAAACTCAGGTTTCGGTCACAAAAATCGTCTTTATGTTACAATCCCGACGTTTCGGTTTTTACTTAAAACCTTCTTCAGGGGCCGTAAAACATCTAAACAACGACAGTCGTTGTTTAGATGTTTTACGGCCCCTGAAGAAGGTTTTAAGTAAAAACCGAAACGTCGGGATTGTAACATAAAGACGATTTTTGTGACCGAAACCTGAGTTTTGTTTGTTTTCTGTATATATATATATATATATATATATATGTATATATTAATGTACATTTTATAATGTATTAGTGATATTTAACGAGATACTAACGATTTTTGCAGCAAGTTTAAATAGTGCCTCGAGCTGTTATTCAACATCAGAAAAATAAATGAAGTCGGTATATATACATATCTTTTTCATGAAATTAAAGTTTAAATGTAATGTGATAACATCACAACATCAGACAATTTGTCTATTGTGTAATAAAGTTGGTAAAACATTATATACAAATTTAAATGTATTAAGTAGTGAAGGATAAATATAGTGATATTTAGACTAATAACATTAATAAATAATAAGTTTATAAGTAAAATAGGAAAAGGAAATGCAGTAAAATAAAATGTCTGGCAATAGTGTGGGACATAGCTTCCTCGCGACCTATCACTATACGAATCCGAAAAAAAGAACATAAATTATTATGCGACCATAGGGTTGGGAAACGCTGGTCTACAATACTATAAAATTCGGTAGAATAAAAAAAAGAACTAAATCTAACACATTTTTTTGATATCAGAACATACTATAAAAAAAATTATAAAATACATCATATTTTTATTAACATATACAAGCTTTTTATTTAAAAAAAAAGATAAAATGGTAATTGCATTTCCTGCTCGATCGACTAATCTTGGCAAGAAGAATGTCAACGTGATGACAGAAGTTAAATCACGTGAGAACACATCTCACGTGATGATACATATATATCACGTGAACATATTACGTGAGCTCACGTGACATAATTTCACGATATAGACGATTTTAATCGATTTTCAAGGCAAATAATCAGAAAAAGGAGAATAATCAGAAAAGCAAGAATTACTTAAATGCTGACACGTTTTCGTTCTAGTACTATCTATGTTTTTATAAGTAAATATTACGACCTTTTCTTCGGTCATTTGATATTATAGAGTTGTAATTGTCAATTATTATGATTTAATATGTTTAAAGAACAAATGTGGCTAATTTGATAAAAGATAATTGAACCGGTGTAACTAGTTTTGTACACTTAAGTTTGTGGTTCCGCAATAATTATATTAATTCCTTTATAATTTTTCAATTTTATAAAAACCAAAAATTAATTTATTCTTCTTTTTTTCCAAGGTTGGTTTTATTTCTTTTTTGCCGATATTTTATAGAAAATTTCACAATATATAAAACTCAATGAGTATTTCAAACTTAATTGGTAGTGGGCAATCAGTTCTCCTATATGATGACCAATTGAGGTACTTTGGTGGCAGACAAAAAGAAAATTAATAATTATACAAAACAAATCGAATTAATAACTATACTGATTGACAATCGAAAGATTTATAAAAAATCCCGTCAAGTATTTTCCAGCAAGCTAGTAAAAGGGTTTCTTCGGTCATAAAAATGTATACATCATACATTAATTCTTATAGGTAATTTTTTTTAACTATAAATAAAAAGTTGCACTTTGGAGAAGAAAGGAGTGCGTATATTATCCTTTAGCATCTTACGCACTTTATTTGGTTCTTTAAGAGGTAATGGCCGCCATTTTGGAAACGCGATTTCATCTCAATAATCGCGATCTACATTTCAATAATTTTAAAATAATACCCAACTTAAAAATTACAAAAAATAAAAATTTTTGTAATAGAAATCTTGAGCAAACCATACCAGCATCTCTGTACGGGTACCTAGAGATGTATATTTATGTATTTTTGCTTTTTTTAGGACTTGTCCTATGCGGGGGGGGGACACTTCTTTTTGCGTTTTGTTTTAATAATTTCGGCGATAAAATGGCCGCCATTTTGGAAACGCGATATATATTTGTGATCTATATTGAAATGATACCCCACTCAAAAACTACATAAAATATAAAATATTGCGATCAGTTCGCAGTTGTTCGCTAATCGAAGAAATTTCGAGTGTTTAAATTCAAAATATTTTACTGTTTTTGGGCCAAAAAGTTTAACATGTAAACCAAATTTCAATAATCTAGCTACCGTAGGTTGAGAGATGTAATTTCTCTGGTTTTTCTGGTTTAATAAAAGAACAGCAAATTAGTTTTGTTAAATGTAAACAAACTAGCTAATCGTGCGTAAAGTTGAAGAATTCCTCTTCTTTACCGCACTAGTGTGGTAAAGAAGAGGAATTCTTCAGAACTATGAGACGCGCATGCGCAATAAATACAAGTACGTAATTAATTACTTTCAACGCATCTAAACAGAGATATAATGTTTATATTTCTTATCAATCGTAGATAAAATAATATAATATTGTTTTACTTGACTTTCTCTTAATCAATAAATTTATAAATCCCAACATCACATATTAAATAACACTTATTGCAAGAAGATGAAAGTATTAAATGTATGGAATCTTGAAATATAATTCTAAAGAATATAAATATTGTTTCATTTCTTCAATTATAATACAAAGTTTTTCATAAGATTTTGCGGTTAACAACTCAGTTGAAAATATTAGCGGTATAAAATCAAGGCAACACTGCACTGTAAGATATCTAGGTCATATGGTCCTTGGCTAACTATATTAGGGACTTCTTTCGTTGTTGAATCATATACTAACATAAATTCTTACACCTGTTAACGAGGGGGGAAAAAATCAAATTTCCTTTATGTTTAAAATTTTAAAAAGTAAAAAAAAGTTAAATAAAGACCCTTTAGGATATGCTCTGATCTAAATAAAGATTTATTAGTTTCACTTTCATATTATAAAGATTTATAGGAGATAAAGAAGGCAACACTGATTTTTTAAAAAACAATGTTATGAATAGAGGTTTCAACCTGCTTAGCGGTCAAGGTTAATTTTAATAACACCTCGCAGGGAAAATATAACAGATAACATTTTTTAAAAAATCTAATTTAGATTAAATAATAAATTAATGTAAGTACTGTATTTAATCCAAGGTGTGGAAAGGTTGTGCTGACAAGTAGCAATTTATGCAAGGATTAAATAAAATATGACCCACATCAACAATTTCCGTAACTATGTCGCTTTTATAAAGTACATACAATTTTTATTTATGAGGTATAAGAATCTAACAACTTAATAAGTCCAGACTGTCTTGAAGACCCGTCAGAGAAGACCGAGTCATAGATTTTGTGAACCTAACACCTGAACCTGCCAAAACATTACAATATTATTTTGCAAGGGTTCACTCGAAATCTTTTGTTCGAAGCAAGTTAGAGGTTAATACATAATATATTTCATAATATTACTTATTTGTTAAGAAAAAAACATTTACACACAATTTTTAACAAATTATTTTTAAACAAAATGACCCGAAGCGCCTGAAGAAGCGTTGCACCAAAGATTAATCACTAAACTAGAGGCTTATATATCTATTAATTCACTTATATCTATTAATCACTCGATAATTCTAAAAGATAATAAATGAGAAATAATTCAAAAGAAAAAAAACCAGTATAGTCCACAGGCCACCATAAGAAGTGAGTCGCTGATTGATAAAGTTTTCTTACCTTATGGAATCGCTTATTTATGCCTTTTCCACCGATGAATTGGGTATATGGCAACTGGGCGCTGGGCCATTTCTTTTTTGTTGACTTGCCAAACTTGCCCTTCTGCGGGAACATTGAAAAGAGATAGATAAAGTTTTGATTTTCACAGGATCGTTTAATTAAATTATTTCAAAAACAGTGGTAAAGGTGGCCACCGATACGAGTGGGCCGTTTTCTTTTCAACGTCCCCGCAGAGCGATATGTTTAGGGCGGTGGCCACCCCAAACGGCCCACTCTTATCGGTGGCCACGTGTACCACTGTTTTTAAAATAATTTAATTAAACGATCCTGTGAAAATCAAAACTTTATCTATCTCTTTTCAATGTTCCCGCAGAAGGGCAAGTTTGGCATGTCAACAAAAAAGAAATGGCCCAGCGCCCAGTTGCCATATACCCAATTCATCGGTGGACAAGGCATAAATAAGCGATTCCATAAGGTAAGAAAACTTTATCAATCAGCGACTCACTTCTTATGGTGGCCTGTGGACTAGTATTTTAATCTAACTGTAAAAAAAAATTTCCCATACTTTCAAAGTTTACACGTCACTATCTACAATTATAATTTAATGCTTAATTAGGCAAAATATTGTAATATATTCTCATGACATCACCTTATTATGCGTGTGTTTATATCATTAACACTCTCACACATTTTCATAATATTATGCGAAATATAATCAGACGTTCGCATTACATGTGTAAAATTATCGAATAATAATTAATCAAATTTTATAACATGAATGATATTTTTTTTTTTTAAAGTACCATCACCACTTTTTCTGTCATTGTTTCATATCTAGATAATAAAATTAACAATGAAATAAAGAATAAGTTGCATAAAATTTTCTGACAGTTGCTTGATTTACTACTAATTAAAATCAGTGTTTCAATTGTATTATATAAATTGTATTGTGTGCTTTAATCTAAAAAGTGTATCGCACTTAATTGCGGCACTATACAAAAAAGTCTGATTATATGAACATACAAAACAATGAAAAATAACTATTCCACACTTTATTTGGTGTTAATGTATATTTAACTGTGGTTTGTAAGGTAATTAAGATGTTATAAACTCATCAAAGTTCGTAGGATTCTGCGGTTAGAATTAAATGTCTAAAATAAACAGCTGATTTCGAAAATCAATTCGGTAACATATTTACTCAAACATTGTTACTACATACTAAGCTTATAACATGAAGTTCTAGGTCTTCCAATGGTGACTCTGAGAACTGTCTCGAAGGGTATGCACCCCGACTAGGTGCTCCTAACTCAAGTAGCACCGTGAACAGAACACCCCCCGAAGGTGCTTCTAATATCAGCAGCATAACGTTGGGACAAACACCCTTCGAGACATTGGCCATCACCACCGGAAGACCTAGAACTACATGTTATAAACTTAGTAGTAAGAATTTTTGAGTAAATATGTTACCAAATTGATTTTCGAAATCAGTTGTTTATTATACAGACATTTTGTGGAAACTCATAGTGGATAAACCTCAATAAGCGAAAATGTACAGTTTTATTCTTAAAAAGATTGTAAATGAGCACAATAGACATGTTTCATATAACATGTTCACTTTGCATATACAAAGGAAAAAGCTAATGTTTCATTACCTAGAACTTTAGTTAGCTTTTTATTTAAATGAGTCTCTATTGTCTGTTCATAGGATAGTTTAAATTAAATAAGAATATTTTATTATTCCTGTTGCTTCAGCTCCAGAGTTAACAAGAAACTATTGTTTCCGTAAATTCTAAAGTTCATTTTATGTTAAAGGAAATAATTAAGAGTAACGATGGGAAATTATAGGATGGAAGAGTCAGGAGTCAACAATAAGAAAACATCTGTCCGATGCCACTCGTACCAAACTTTCTCATAAAAGAGTAAGTTATTACTTGGTTCAGAATTTTCCATTTGCTTGTTGTTTCGAGTTTTCGCGATCACGTTTAATTATTATTGAACATTTCATTAAAATTTACCATAAAAATAACTTATCCGGGGCAGGGAATCGAATCCGACATCACGCACACTATCCGCGTTTATATAGCTATTTTTTGAGGAACTGAATTTTCTCCGGGAACAATACTAATATGGTTAAATTTGCAGTTAAATGAACAATATTATAGAATTTTTTAATCAAAATCTTCAAAACCGTTTTCAAACATTTTTTTTTTCAGAGTTTTTGAAGGGCTGCACACCCACCCAAAAGTAGAGAAAGAAGGAATTTTTCTTAATGATTTCTCGATTTCGCCTCGGGGTATGATTTTCATGTAGTTAAAGACTCCACCCGTCCTGCTCGCAGACAATAAACATTTGTTTAAAAAAACATAACAACATAAAACAATTGTCACATAAAGGAAAGAAGGGCATTCGTCAATTGTTTGTCTCCCTTCAAGAAAATAGTATTATATTTTATTTATCCAGATATAAGCCCTGAATTAGGCTTTTTCCTTTCCTTATTGTATAAAGGTACAATTCGTTAATCACTTTTAAAGAAATAGGAATAACTATGATATTTCAATAAAAGTCCAATTATTACAAACATAAAATGTTAATGCTTCAATTCCTAGATGAATTAAAATGAATCGTTAGTTATTATAAAATAAATAAATTAAAACATAAGATCGAAAAAGTTCCTAACTCCACAGAAAGCATACGAAAAATGTCGTAAATTAAGGTAATAAAATAATTTACATTAATTTTATGAAATAAATTTCAAATATACACATGGTAAAATAATCATTCAACAAAACGAAAAACAAAAAATAAAGCTAAAAGTTATGCGTAAAATATTCAAATGATTTCAATCCAAGTTAATTATGCAAATTGTATACCTCAAAGAGATCCAAATACTGAAATTTATAAATGGCATAAATTCTGTTATTGCCTTCTAAAAGAAAAAAATAATAATAATATGCAAATAAGGACTTTACTTTTGAAAGCAACGAATGCAATGTGGAAAAATATTCTACATTTAAGTGTAGAAGGTCGAAATTAAATTCTGAAACAAATATCTCATAAACGTCTTTGCATTTATATTATTGATGAATTTAATTATGCTAAATGGCAATCATAAATGGCATAATATTTTCACATCTTCATGTATGGACACAATTTATTTGTTTTATTATTCAATACGGTTCCTAAAAACGTAAATAATTAATTTAAACAAAATAAAACCTTAAATAGATTGTTATTTTTAGAGGGTTTAACCTCTAGGAGGTTAAACTATGTGACATAATTTTATTAGAACAGAGAAATTTATTAGAAAAAAATGTAATACTTATATTTAATATCCTACCTTACCGTTTTTATTTTTACCTTGAAAAAAGAAATAATTTTTTTTCTAAACTTCGGTAAAAATATAAATAACTAGTAAAACTTCAATTATTACCTTTTACTGATCCTCGCTATCCTAAAATGTATACTTAATAAATGATATAGAAACAAAGACTACTAATAATATTTTAGAGTTTAAAAGAGCAATTTAAAAGAGCTAAAGTTAAGAAAGTAATCCCTTAACATCATGCACAATCAATACTCTAATGCGACCAGGGCCTGATAGCAGAACACCAACATATCAGGTGAATTGGAATGAGACAGGTTTCACACAGATCATGACATCAAGTTGAGGAGTAAAGAGGAGTATGTAATCAAGTTGAGGAGTCAAGAGTAGAGGAGTTCTACTGGATCCACCATCCTGTAATAATAACCTAATAATGTATTCATCGGGAAGTCAAAGAAACAGCCAAAAGCAGTACACTAATTTCTATAAGAAATTGGCCAAGTTATGTGCTTTCAGCACACACAAAATTACCATTATGTGGACAGAAGTATGAAATGGCGGTTTATAACAAGCTCCCAAAAATTACGAGAGGGGGGACAAGAAAAACGCAATCTTCAAGGACACGTGGCACAAAGATGAATTGGTACAAAAACGAAACAAATATATATGTGTACTTAGGGCATCCTGTCATTTGACATCTCATATGACGCAATGCTGTTAAAATAATTTAGACCCCTCAAACTTCAAGCCCTAGTTTTTATGAGATAATTTTTTGGGACTCTTATAATTTTCCTGTGTTAAGGTTATTACACTTAAGATAACTGCAAAGTTTCAAATATTCATGTTGAGTACTTTCGGAGATCAGGTGTGATACAGACAGACAAGCGCCGGAATATATAAGGGTCCTCGTTTTTGCCTACGGACCCTAGTAACATCCTAAGTATGAAAAATTAAAAAAGAATAAATACTGAAGAAAAGAATAATACATTTGTTGTCTCTTGCCGAATTTTTGAAAACTTGTTTACACTGGATTAAAATCAAAGAGCATTAGTTGTTTAATATCAATATAATCAATCAGTTTTAGACGAAATTTCTTATTTGCAGTTGGGGGAGGGCCTTTTTTTTCTCAGTGTACACTGTTGCACCTGTACCAACATAATACGTCAAAAAATTAACTGTGATTAAGTGCGCAACAGTAATTTTAAAAACTGGATAAGATGGAATATATAATTTTATTGGGTTCTAGATAAACGGACTCATCAATAGTTTTTTAATACAATTTTATATTTAACAAATAGTTGGAATCAGCTTCATTCGAGATTTTTTGTGGACCTAATTTCATTAAAATAGTTTAACAATAAAGGGTTGTTTTTCTAGTTTCCTATTAACTTTAACCTTGTATTTCTATTTCAATACCATAATAGTAACAGCCGAAATTTAATGGTTATTGTTCTTAATAATTGTATTATTTTGACTGAGTTTATGGATAAATGTAATGTTTATATGTAGGTATATCGTTTTAGCCGTAAAGTATAGTTGACATGGACTCAAGGTTGACTCTATACGGGCTAGAAACACGTATAGGAAACATAGGTACATATAGGTGACGGATATAAAGACTACTATTACGCCTTATCAGGAAGTATAGTTACGTACTCTTGTTACCAGATACACAAAATAAAAATCGATCAAGAGGTGCGTATAGCAAAATGAACAAGGCCAGTGTGTCTGTCGGGCGTGCCTTCACACATATGACTTTCTCAAGTCCAACAGCCGCTGGATCAGACTCGCCTGACCACTGCAACACACCGAACTAACTCGTTTTTATATATATAGTCACTCGCCACTGAGTATAAAAGTTCTTATAAAAAACGAAATGCTATAGTTATCCAGATTATAAAGAAAAAAAGTAAAGGATTTGTATTAAGTATAATAGCATGGAATCTGGAGTTGAGGGAGTGGCCAGCACGATGCACGAACTCCAAGTAAGGAAGTCATTGGCGAACTGTAGCGCTCAGTCAACCTTTCGTTTTTTTATTTTGTCCGATACCAGAGCCGAGTTCTCGTTTCAAAGCTGGTTTTCTTGAGCGAGGCTCACAATTATGTAACTTAAAGTGCGAAACCTTTAATATAACATCTTCTTCGGGAGAATAGCCAAAGAATTCCATTATTAAAAACCTAACTTCATCCTTTGTCTTCTCATAACCAATATCAAATGTTAATTTTATGAGGTGAAACAATTTTAACACTGAAGCGCATAAAAGCCCGATACATCATCAGAAAGACGTATAAATATATTAAAAATCTTTGTAGTGTTGTAGGTCATTAGATCAAACATTTTTTATTATGTTTTTTAAATACAATAGAAGCCAAACATTTGAGGTAAGAGCAAACTTCTAATTCATTTACCTCTTGAATGTTTATGTCATAATATATTTTTTGGA
The DNA here is from genome assembly GCA_951217055.1 of Gerris lacustris. Lineage (NCBI taxonomy): Eukaryota > Metazoa > Arthropoda > Insecta > Hemiptera > Gerridae > Gerris > Gerris lacustris. The sequence continues at coordinate 34,477,081 of OX578278.1, forward strand.
TTCCCTTGCTTCGCTACTAATATATAATCCATATTTATTAATATATACTCTTTGTTGAAAGTAAAACTAATTTGTCAAAATGAAAGAAACTAACATAAAGCTATAAATTAAGGATGCTGTATGTAGACAATTTCCCTTATTTTTACTTCATTCATTATAATCACATAATATGAGCCGAGCTAAGTTTGTTTTTATATTTATATTGGTACATACTGTAAAGTTTCATTCTATAAATAAATATATTAAAACCATAAATAAATACAAACAATTAAATACTACAAATCATCGCAAGATAAATTCAATAATATTATAAGTAATAATTTATAGAGCAATATATATTTCCTTAAAGCAAATCATTTTGTCATAACTAGTTCAAAAAAATAATAACTTTAATAAGATCCTTATTATATAATGGCGTGGGAGTAAATCCAATCATTATTTAACTATCCCCGAAATAAATAAACTCTTAACCAGAAATGCCTCCTAGTAGCTTATTAAATTTGGCAAGCAACATTATAATAGAATTCTTTCTTAAGGTGGAAAACAAACAAAAAAAACAAGGGCATAATAAAATTAAAGTATAAATAAAATGCTTCCTCTAAGATCCGCATATTAATAATAGCGTGGGAGTAATAAATATAAATAAATAAAATTTATTAAATTAAACTTTAAATAAATAAATATATAATAAGACAATTCTTCTAGCTTATTAAATTTTGTAAACAAAGAATTCTATATTTAATATTTGTAGGCACAATTCTTCCTTTAGGCAAAACCTTGATGAATAAAAAGGGATAACTCTCCTCTCTATCAATATCCGCCTTGTATAATTGTTTGAAAGTTACAAGCTTAAGGTTACAAACATAAAAACTTTGGACACAACAAAAACAAAAAAAAGGACTACTTTTACCAAAATAAATTGGATTCTCAATTTATTTCATTAAATGAAAATATTGGGAGTTCAGTATACCAGCAATTAAAATAAATATATTAAGAACGATATTTTTATAGCTTGTTAAAAAATGCAAATAATCATTAACATATAAAATATACAAATATACCACTTGTTATCTTTGCAAATAACTAGACAATAATATATATATATATATATATATATATATATATATATATATATATATATATATATATATATATATATATATACATATATATATAGTACATATATATAAATTCGTTAATAAGATCCGTTGTTAAAGTGACACACATAAATCAAATTATGTATGGTTCATAATCATAGTATAATACATTGGGCTGACTAACATTCATCCTAATTCGGTGTAGGGGAGGGGGGGATATAATAATATAATCTTTCCAGAAAATATACACAAATAACACTCATTCTATAACGGTAAACAAAAACCAATAGCCTGAAGTTATGGTAGCATAATTTTTAATTTAATATTTTAGAAGGGTTTTCTTTATCCTATTAAAATTGTCTTTTTATAATACATCATGGTTATGGGTACCTTGATTTCAATAATATTGGTTTCACAATACTTTCTTCTCTATTTATACTACATATATATTATGAGAAAGCCCAAATTCATTATAAATAAAAAATCATGAAAAAAATTACGCATATTCGTCTTATAAAAAAAATTGTTAAATATGTTATAAATGGAAAATGCTACAAAACTACAAACAAACATTAGGGTGGGCTTTAAGAAAATTAATAAAATAATAAACAATATTGTAAATCATTCATTATATTCAGAAGTAACTAGATCAAAAAATATGAAATATTCGCATCATTTATATACAATTATTTTTGTTTTAATGTATAAAAAAAATACATTATGCACAACACCTCAATAAATAATTTGCTTCAAATTCCAAAAGTTATGTTGTTTAAAAAATCGAATTTGAAATGCTACATTAAATTAAAAAAAATTTTAATTTAAGACGATAATAAATCATTCTGCTTACGTAACATAAATAATATAAGATAAATCTAATAATTTGACATTCAAACAATCAAAGAAAAAGAAAAAAAATGGTAAATAGACTTCCTAGTTCTCGTACGAAATTTATGAAAGCAATTGTAAATTGAAGATTTTTATTTTACTGATACTATAACATAATTTATGATATATATATATATATATATATATATATATATATATATATATATATATATATATATATATATATATATATGTGTGTGTGTGTGTGTGTGTGTGTGTGTACTTCTGGGTTTAATTCAAATAAGTAGGTTGTCTGTAATGTATAGCATTTATGATATAATATGTACTTGATTTGAAACAATAAAGATATTTATTTATTTAACCGTAATTTTTTGTGTCTTGTGCGATTTCTTAAGTAGGATACTAAATTGATCATTCAATAAATCGATGGTACTTATTATTAAAAAAAAAAAAGGAATAAATTAATGAATTTGACCTATTACATATATATGAGTATTGAGTTCCTTTTTTTTATCTCATGTATTGTTTTATAATTTGTATACCTTATACAGTCTTATTCATGTAGAATTATTATGTCCAGTTAACTTTTAATTCTAATCTCTTAAACCAGTAATAAATCAAGTTAAAACCGATAAAATGCACTCTACATTTTATTATTGCTTAAAGAAAACCCACACCTTATTTTGATATATATATATATATATTCTTAAGTAATATATATTCTAATATATAGTCTAAATAATATATATATATATATATATATATATATATATATATATATATATATATATATATATATATATATATATTATATAGATATAGATATGACGCCATTTTGTAGTACTGTATGATAAAAGCCGTAATAAAAAAAAAATTGGTGAATGAAATTTACAAAAAATAAACAAAGACTACTTTGATATTTAAACAAATCGTAATAAAATCTAAGATGTTAATCTTTTAAAAGAGGAAATATTAGTAATTGAAGGTTAAAATTAAGATTAAACATGAAAAAAATAAAATTGAACACCAGCAACACATCGGAACTATTATTGATATCGCTGTTCCTCTTTAGTAATACAATTAATGATTTTTGAATCTTAGTCTATGACTGCCAATAATTTCAATTCTTTTTATCAGTATGAATAATATGAATTAGGTTATTATGTACAGTCGGCGACTAAAATAACAAAATTTAGCCAACAAGCCTCAGTAAATCTTACACTTAAAGTTAATTAAACTAAAATAGATAGTCTTACCAAAGCTCCAATATGTTTGTAAACTCACCTATAAACAAAAAAATAATTATTATAAATAATTATAAAATGAAACGTGTTATAAATTATAATACTTATTCACTTTTAGCTAAATTTCATTTCTCGATTTCACCTCGGAGTATGATTTTCCTGAGCATGCATGTATACTAAATTTGATCAATACTGGTTCAGAAGTTTAGGCTCCACGTGTCTTTTTGGACTCAGGTCCTCTGAATCAATTATCAAAACGTGTAAATCCATCAAAATATCAAAATCAAATTTGCGCTCCATGACATGCTTACTCTCAATATACACTATTTATGTGAAGTATTGAATTTTATTCATAATAATGAATAAAACTCAAAGATTCAAAGATAAGTTTATTGTCAAAAAATCACAATGAATAATTATGGGCATGATTCGTTAACTGACCTAAAAATAATATTAGCTCTTTAAATTTTATTTACTTTGAGTAAGTTCCACAAATTCTAGGTACAACAACTAATTTTACTTGAAAGAAATATCATTATTTTTAAGAAAAACAAATTAAAATTCTCATAAAATTTTGTTTGATTGCACAATTACCAAATAGGATTAAAAATGACATCCGTTTTCTTTTAACATGGATTGAAACCGGATACTTAACACTCCCATGTGATATGAAATCAAATTCTACGAAGTTTGAAAATATGACAGTCTTATAACTTAAGAATATAACTTGAAACTAAGGTTATCGTTGGAATGCAACATCTAAGTCAGCAACATATACTATAATAGTAAACAAAATATATAACACGCTTTTTAATTATCTATTGCACAATCAATAATCAACCAATGTTTCTAATCATGAGAATAAAATTAAAAACAAGGTTTATCTATTACATAAATAAACATAAGTAGTATCTATAGAATCTACCTTTTTGTTTAATTTCTTACTAAACGGAGCAAAAAAAAAACTTTTTACAGCTGCTTTTGTATGAGTAACAACTTTCTACGAAATCGATCAAGAACTTTAGGTTTCATGGGTGTGTATAACAAACAGGCAGATCATTATTTCTTTTATAAACAACCACGTTCTTTTATAGTAACGTGCAAATCCACCTAAATCTCAAAATCAAATTTCTAGTCAATCATAATAGTTTTCCTCTGTACAAAGGCTTGAGTATTTAAGAAAGGAATTGCATAAAATTAGGAACAAATACTTTCTTCAAAATAGACATATATCAGAGCAGAGTAAAGTAATTCAGTGCGAAGTTAATAGTCCATTCTGTGGACTGGAACCTGCAATTGACTGGTCTAGACTCTAGAGGACAGACTAAGTCTGTCATCAAGAAGTGGACCTGGGAAGAAGCGGAGAGGGCGTGAAGAGGCAAGGAGAGATGTAGGCAAGATGGTACTGCCAACACTTAACTAAAGGAAAACCAGATGGCTGATATAGGACTTAGTAGACATAACCTGAGAAACCTGGTTTGAGGCTTTATTGGACAGTAGGTACCCTACTGTCCAATACCTCAGAAGGCATATGACTGTATTACAAATAATAGATGACACCATCTGTCCAGTGAGCGGCGAAGAAGAGGAGACAGATTACCACTTCATGGGTGTATGAGAAGGCTATACAGAAGACTACGCTTCCACACCTTAGGAGCGAAAAAATCAGGGAAGAGGAGCTTGCAACTTAAAAATGGCAAGGAATCCTCTCGTTTACAATCATAAGGGGAGATTTGAGTGTATTTGAGAGTGTTTATTGAGATTTGATGGCCGTGTGATTCTGGGGTTAGCAAAAAAGACCCACAATGAAGTCTGCTTGCTAGGCTAGGCCTCCGCGAGTCCTTAATACTACTATTAAGTCCGGCGTTTAGTCAGTAAACCATATTAAGAGCTGATCATAAGAACAAGCAAATTGCGGTGCTATGGACTTGCAACGTTATTTTCATATAGCATTCAGCGTGCAGGTAAGTGCCGCCTAGTTATTTCGTTTGTAGTTCTGTTTCCAAGGTGATCACTTCTTTGAACCAGTTTCTACTTATACACTGTACTTGTTACAAAACTTGTCACGTGTTACTCAGATATCTTATAGCAATAACAGATAACAGGACTTGATTCCATAATATGTTTATAACTATATACAACCTTACTTATATTACTTTACTTACAGTTAGTTTTATCTTTATTAAACGTTTCATTATTTAACAATTTTCAATGACATTGTAAAGCCCCGCCCTTTTTTTTATCAAATATATATTGTAAATTTTTACTAAAAACAGAATGTAGTGTAAAAACTTGTTGGTGAGATATCAATAATAATTTGCGATGAATTCTTACATAATAAATATTGAATATAATACAGAATCAATTTGCGGAAAAATGTATTATTTATTTTCATTTATTACTATAGGAGACTGATTTGAAATATTATTGTTGAGATAAAGAAAATGGCCTTTATAAGTATATCCAGTGTGGAATGTACTCAAAAAGGGAAGGTCTTACACACAGAGAGCTGTACAGGGAGTTTCCATTTAATATGCTTTAGGTACTAAATTCCAATAAAATTAGTTCCTTAGTTTAGATTCCATGCTCATATACAATATACATATCATGCAACAAATACATTTAAAAAAAAACCACAACCATGTAACTCGAGATAATTATTTCTTGATTTCTCCTCCTCTAAGCAGAGGAGGAGAAATCAATAAATTAATTAATAGATAAAGAAAGAAATTATTATTATTAAATTATTATTATTCAAATCTCCCCTTATGATTGTAAACGAGAGGATGAGAAATTAATAAATTAATTAATAGATAAAGAAAGAAATTATTATTATTTAAATTTATTTTAAGATTTTTCTGAACATGTAAGTCATATATCTTCAAAATTGGACTAGTAGTTTGGACTCACACACGCGTCTGCTCAGATTGCAGACTACAAACGGACATTTTATGGACTCAGGGGATCTCGCAAAGTGTAAATCCATCACAATCTCAAAATCGAAATTTTTCGCCATTTAAATACTTCCCTGTATATACCTACGTATATGAGAAAGTATAAAGATAATAATGCTTAAATGAACAATTACCTCTATTACAAGAATGAACATATAAAAAAATTACAACCGAAAAAAAGTATAACCTAAGGCAAGTTGTATAAGAAAATTAATTATAGGTCAAAATTAGAATTTACGCATGGTAAATAGGTTACTTTATAAACAGTTAAGATCTGTTAAATCTGAAGCAAACAAAGGTCAATCAAGATCATATGCTAATAAGACGTGAACAAATGAAAGTTCAAACTTCATAAAATCAAACCCAAGACATAATTACTTGCTAAACCGAATTCTATGATTTATATGCGTTAAAATAATTTATTCTGTTGTAACAAGAGCAGTAGATAATTATTTATTAGTTTTTAACATAAATAAATAATATAGTACAGGAGTTGATTTATTTGATTATCTCTAAAGAAATTCATAATTCTATATTTAGACTAGTTATCACTGTTCTTATTTAACATATCCCAGTTTTTTACTTTAAGTGTTCTTTTAAACAGTTCTTAGTTAAGTTAAATACCTAATATTTACATTTACTATAAAGGGATTTTTAAACTTAGTGTTTACCTGGTAAATACAAAAAAAAAAATTTATGAAGTAACCCATAGACCAAGCAATATTAAGTACTTATACTGTAAATAGTGGAGACTCAGACAGGTAAGCGTGAGAAAAAATATATAAATCAAGCAAGAGCGCTTTGAAACACCAATAAATGTCAATTTTTCACTATAAATAATTTTATAAAAATAACTGAAGAAAAAAAAAATATTGAAAACAATAATACTACATTAACGATTAATTTTTTAAAGGTAGGTATTACAAAATGTAAAAACGCTTTTAGCACATTTACTTTTGCGTTTTACAGTCAATTCACTAAGAATTACAATAGAAACATCTTACCTTAATCAGAATTTTACAAACCGATTTTGACCATTCTATAAATTACCTTTAAAGTGAGCTATTAAAAATTGATTCTTTTATAGCATTCTTTTTTAGACCTATTATTAATTGATTCTTTTTTATTGCCAGGATCATTAACTGCTGCTATAGAAAAGTCAACGCTAAAGCAGCTTAAGGGTGACCTAAATTGAACGTGGGATGGATTTTAAAAAACTAGTGAAGAATGACAAGCTCTATAGACGCACATCCTTTTATACCACAGATCTCACTTATCATTTATATAATCGAGTAGTGTCCCAACGACGACGGACATCGAAATTATTTGTTACTAACCACATCAAAACACAACGCGAGCTAAGGTAACCACATTTATTCCAATAAAAATTGTTTTGATTTGTTGGTCTTCAAATAGATATAATAACTTACCTAAATAGATATAATAACTTAATTTTACATTTTTTTCTAAGTATAAAATTAAGCCCGTTGCCTATAAAATTAGGCTCGTTTCTTATAAAAAAATAAGTGATATGTATGGGAATAAAACTACATTAACCAAAAGTACCATTAAAGTTATGCTTATTTTTAAATCTCATTAAAATGTATTAATCTTTGTGCTTTTACGAAGAGGAAATAGTTCAAATAGAGTAATTCAATTGAAGTAGCCAAAATAACTAAAAATGTTCCAATATAATAGGCATAAAAAATTTGACAGAGACCATATGTACAATTTTAATGTCACATTTTATTACAATTTATTAAAGATATTTTGATTCAACTCTTTCAAATAAAACTAATTATTTTCACTTTCGTCCTTATATAATACGTCCTTGGTAACCAAACGAAGAATACAAAATAAAAGACTTTGAAATCGAAATAGAATTAAAAGAAATAATCTAATTAGGTCCTGAATGTACATTATGGTATAGATAACCTTGGAGGCTTTTAAATAATATAGTACAACTATTGGGAGTGAGTCAGGTGTGCCAACCTAAAATAGAAAACTAATTCTAACCGATAAGGAATTGACTTAAAATAGAATTAGGTATTAGATCATTTATCATTATTCTACGAGCCAATTCTCTCTCCAAATCTAGATAACTTATTACTAAAGTTTAGGATATATAACCAATTATTTAGATTATTTAGGATAAAGAAAGATTTGTTTTAAACATTACTTAATATTTAAGATGATTTTGGATATAAAATAAAATTACATTACCCATAATAAACATAAGAATATTAAAATAAAAACGATAATTTGGCAAAAATAAATAAAATTAAATAAAAATTACCCCTTATTAACATTAGAAGGCCACTAAAGTACAGAGAGGTAAAAAAAAACCATGCTAATATCAAAAACTTAACCAGCTTATTGTTAGTGTAAACAATTACGTTTCAGGCAATCTTTTAACTAGCGTTGAGAAGGTATCTTTTCACCTTTTTACTTTCATATATATATATTTTCATACATAACTTTTTTCAAATACATGGTAGGTATATATAGAGAAAAAGTATTTTCATGGTACAAACAAACATTCGATGGGGAGATAATGGATTTTTTTGGATAATGTCTGTCTGTAGTCTATGTAGACGCGTGGAAAATAAACTAGTAATGCATTTTTTTTTTCATACAACATACGCGACGACGAATAATAAATATGAATTTTAAAGATTATTTTATAGATTTGTTAAAAAAATAGTGGGGATACACGATAAACGCCATTTTTAAGGATACAAAGCGGAAAGATGAAAGGTACAAAAAATAAACCAAAATATATTTCTACTCAGGGCGCATAACTACGGGGGGAGGGGCCTCTTCCATTTGACCTCTTTTATTTTAATGATTCATTTCCATTAAATAAAATTGTCAACCCCTTAGACTTCTTGGGGAGGGACTTTACTATATTTATTTTTCCTGTATATGGGTTATTTATTATACATACAATAAGAGCAGTCTCAAATTTATGAGTTAGGTATTTTCAAGAGATAACGACAGACAAACTCGAAACAAATTCCTTGGTTTTGCCTAAGGACATAAAAGAAATTACAATTTTCAAAAAAAATATTGAATTAAAAAAAAAAAATAAATAAATTACAATCCCTTTATACAAACTGATGACATTTAATCGGTGTCGAATCAAGCCTTTTATTTATTTTTTTAAAAAAAGTCGGACAAACTTGGCAAATATATTAAGTAATTTTTAAACCAGTACAAATATATACATGTATTGTGGTATTACCTAATTCAACCAGTTTCAAGAGTAAAAAAAAGCGCAAGACAACTTCTTTTTTTTAGAAAGTTATCTTCCGGAGAAGAAGTGGGTCTTGAATCATCAACTTACCTAAACAGTATTATTTTCTTATCTAGTTCAGGGTGGGTGAAATTTATCTCCTACTGCCTTAATTTCATTGACTTTATTTAATAAATCAAATCTTAACAAAGTATTTAAAAGGGTCTTGGGATTGGGCTAGTAATTGAAAACAAATTACAAATATTTTCGCGTTTAATATCATAAAAAACCTGAAATCTTGTTTTTAGTTTCGGTAGATTCAAACTAAAAGATAGAAGGCAAGACGAAGGGAGAAGAAAAGAGTATAACCCAAAATAGGTCAAGTTCAAGTCCTTTGTTGTCGCCCAAAGGATTAAGTAATTAATTTAAGTCAAAGCTAAAAGATAAAATTCCAAGAAAAATTAATTCCTTCAAAAATAGTCTATACTTAATAGTTTATGATATAAGCATACATAGAACTAATTTGAAGTGAAAAATAGTCTGCCAATTAGTGGGGCACATAGTCCTAACGTACGACACATTATTGACTAATTTATTTAATTTTTTCTCCTCCATTTATTTTAATTTTGTCAAATTTGTTCTGATTTTTTACATGAATAAAATATCAATCTAGCAAAAATTTTAATGATTGCAGTCGGTTGAATTATTATGGGGCAATCTGTGGGTTATATTCGACAAACCATGCAAATTTCTTAAAATTCAGATGCGTACTTTTAAAGATATACGTGTTAGTTTTAGTGAATTAAACAGAACATATTGATTATTAAGGTAAGTTTTCCAAGACGCGACTCCAGCGATAGACGCTGTGCGATAGTCGCTGAGCGATCGACGCTCGGCGATAATCGCTGGGCCAAAATTATAATAGGTGTTTTCCTACACGCGTCTCCAGCGACTATTGCAACACTTATCAGTAGGTAACGAACTAGCAGTAGATGCGAAATGCACGGTATTTTTTATAATTCTGCTGAATTCATATCGAATAAAGGCAAGTAAAATATATTTTTAAATGAAACAAGAAATGTTCTGTTATTTTGCCCTATTTGAGTAATTTAATAATTAATATATTTATATTATATTACATTATATTATATCAATTAAATTTAACTATATTTTATTACATAATATTATATTAATTAAATTTAATTATGTTATATTACATTATATTATATATCAAATAAATTAAATTATATTTTTGTTTGACCGCCACAGGCTGGTTTCCCCAGCACTGCATTGCTAGGATCGCCAGCGACTGCGATTATGACTGCTCCTGGAGCAGACGGCTGCAATCGCTCAGCGATCGACGCTAGCGTCTCTAGCGATTATAGTAGAGTCGCTTGCCTAGGAAAACAGTTACATGTAAACTCAGAAGAGGAGTCCTCAGCGATAGTCGCTGAGCGACTATCGTTGAGCGTCTATCGCTGGAGTCGCGTCTTGGAAAACTTACCTTTAATTAGCAATAATTTACCAATAGTTTAAAAGAAAAAAAAAAAAAATTATCAGTGCCGTCGAGGAAGTTGCAAGAATTTATACACACATTTATTTTCGAAAATTTATTCGAATATAGTAATGATTTAGTACATATATTGTTAAGCAAGAAAGAACCTTAAGATGTTTAAGATAGCACGAACTTCATCTCTTAAAAAAAATTCGATCGTTTTTAACTAAGCGAAGTGCACGATTTTCTTCTTTATCGCGACTACGTAATGGATCCGTAGGACTATGTTACATGCTAAAAATAAAAGGTTAACAATCACTTATTATATAAAAACTAATATAATCGATACGAAAAGACCAAACAAAAGCCTATTCCTTGCGTCTTTTGTTTTTCGTGACGTTTCCGAAGATTTTATTTTATTTTTAATGATTTGAAAAAAGGGGTTGAGACATGTCAAGGGAGTTATAAATTCTACGATAATATGCATTGTTAAATCTTTAAATCCCAACCGGAAATAAGTTGAAGAGAATAGTTTCTTCGTTGTAACTTCCTGATTTTAAACATTTAAATATAAAATAAAAATGGAATAAAATCAATAGGGAAACAAATCCGATTTAAATAAATTAATAGGAAAGAAAACAATATATAATGTAACAAAAGATGATTAAATTTCATATTTAAGATTTAAATAACGGAAAAGAAATACTTCTATCACGATTAAAGATAGATATCTCATTAGAAATACTATTTTATAGAATGTATAATCAGAACAACATTATTTAATTTAAATTATTAAATTACGTAATATAAGTTTATGTTCAATAATGCTTTTGTATTTCCTATTAGTAAAGTTTCCGTTAATACTCTACTACATAAATTATACATAAAACTATTTCTTCAAAACAAATGTATTAGGTTATTACATAAAGAACTAAATGGAAGTTAATATTTCAACATACTATATATTTTCATTATGTTTAGTATTGACAGTAATGTGTTATTACATAAGACTTGCATCTGGTTAAATTTTTTATTTGTTTAGAAAAGTATTTTTGCGGAAATTGGACTTTTCCAGTCCCGAAGTTTTACTCAGGGTAGCAGTAGTGGTAGAAGGGCCCTGGGACTAGATGGGTAGGACGAAGCACTTGTTCGAATCTAACAATTAGACGTAATTTAGACCCTTTTCACAGGCCCTTTCTACTGCCCTGCTATAGAGAGGTACAGCTCCAGCCACTTAACACATTCTCTGCACAAATGTAACGCCGAAGCGAGTATGTTGTTATTATTAGTGACCCATATAAATCAGAGCATCGCGGCGCGGGAACGAACCCACGACCTCGTGCCGCACTTGATTCATTGATGGCCGTGCAGACGTGGCAATCCACCTATCCACAAATATCACCAATTGAGGTGATATTTTGTCCCTTATTTTTACTTGAATTTTTTTTTTTTTAATTTAAATAAAATCTACAAAAATCAAAAAGATTCTTCTTTTTGAGTGGGTCGTAAAGGGTAATAAGTTTTTTTTATTTAAAACACTAGGTTGTTGTCATCTGGCTATAATTCGACCAAACTCCTGGTGGGATACTAAATAAGAGGGACATATTATCATTTTACAAAAAGATTCTGTTTTACGAGTATGTTATTAAGAAATTGGCCATTTTTAGTAACTTATTTACTTAGTTACCCACCCCAAATCACACTTGTGTAATAGTTCCCCCCCCCCTTAATAGTTCAATAGACTAAGTGATATTATTACCTTTCATTACAAAATCTAATTGATTAGGCCCAAGAGTAAAACCTGAATTCCTTGTCATAGAATCAATCTATCATCGAAATATTTGGCTTAAAAAAATCATTTTTAAAAATTCTTGAAGATTAAATCAACCCCTTTATAGTAAAAATTCAAATAAACCAAATATATAGGACACAGGCAAGAGGATAAGGTGCAACCAGGTTAATACTCAAAACGACTAAACTCAAAATTTCAAGGATCTAAAATTTGAATTTCACTAACTTTAATCTACAGATAAACACATTAACTTCTTTGATGGAATGACATCAGAATAATAAAAAGCTTATCAAAATGAAACTCATAATAAAAGAACAATTGAAAGTATTCCGTAGTTCAAATCAATGAAAGAATTAGGAACAGGTATTTTAGATTTAAACTTTTTCAACATTTAATCTGAAGGTGTTTTAAGGTCACACAACTAAATTTATAATACCACACCTCAATTCTCAAAGCGATATGATAGATACTACTGATAACTAAGTTCTGGTTATTTATAGTAAATTAAGAGGGTCATTATAAACAAAACAGATGTTTACGTAGCATGTCTTGACATAGCCACGTGGAATTAGTCATTGTCATTTATCCTCTAGAGGTCATTTAATTCTTCAATAAGAAAGGCTTTTATTATAATCCTCCCTCTCTTAACCATTCTTCTGACAATTGCCAATTTATTGATAATTAACAAGACAAGAATGACAAGGTGTTGTATGTAGAGAAAAAAGTAGCTTTAGAAGTCCCATTGCCATTGTCAAAATAATAGAGCGTCATCGGGTTCTGCATCCCACGTCCTACATTCTCGACAATACCGTCAGCTTGGAGACCTTGCACTTTGCTTCTTCATACATTTTTTCAATTTCCATACAGCCTTGACCAAAAGCACCTGACTTGTATATCATTTATTTTTGTCGACAAAACTAAAATAAATATACGGACTAATGGCTTATAAGTAGTTGTCAGGGAGATATGAATGAATCATATTTTTTCCCAGGTTTCTTGTTTTTTGAAACGAAGGACAATTATTTATATTTTTCTGTCATAGACTCTTATTGTGTACTTAAGAGTTTTGGGAAATGTTGGGAGAGCCCTTGGCCTCGAAGAGAAAGTGAAAAGGACCTTCACTTTATAATAAGGCTTATAACAAAACAAATACTCTCAATCAATCCCCCACATCCTTTTCTTAAAGGTGACCATGAAATCTGAGATTGTCTCTCTAGCTAATAATAGTTACGTATTCATCTGCAGTCAGGGTAAAATATTTTAAACTAAAAAATCACAATTATTTAACATCTCCAATTGAATCTAATCACTAATATACCCATCTTAGAAACAATATAATCAGAATTATTTTCTTAATCATAATATTTAGCTAGCGTCTACCAAATAACAAAATCATAATTCTTATATATAATGTAATTAGGAACTCCATCATATTTAATACAAATCAAAGATCTCCATGAAATTTTATCAATCCAATGTTAAATTATAGATTTTTTACTATAACCTAATCAAATTTGCTCAATCAGTTCAATACATTCAGTTTCAACAGTTGCCGAAACGTTGGCTTGATGTGAATGTGGAGTTTTTATTGCACCTGACCGTCTCCCCGAGTTGAGTTGAGGAAGGAGTCTTGTTTTTATATATATATATATATATATATATATATATATATATATATATATATATATATATATATATATATATATATATATATATATATATATCTTTAACTTATATATTCCTATAATTTCAAAGCATTTGTTAATTTAATCTTATTTTCCGTATATACAATACTCTATTTTCACCTTTCACGTGCTATTTTAATTAATAATAAGTTTCACAAAATCATACTGTTGTCATACATTTATAGGGTTGAACATATAATAATGAGTAAAAGCATGCAATTAAAAATGTGCATCCTTTTAGTTATACTCTTGTGATATGTAAAAAGGAATTCTGCACATATATTAATAAAAACCAATACTAATAATGTTAATAAATTATCTTGAAACATCCGGCATTTTACATCACGGATGAGGTAAACATTGAATTAATGATTAACGATTAACCTAAAAATCATTCATGCATATTAATTAATGATTTAATTCATTCTACCTAAAATAAACCAATATTCAATCTTTAAGAATTACCAGCTGAAATTAATAATTATTTTCACCCAGGGTGAATGTTGCAATATGCCCAATTTTAAGCAGCACCACTTGAATACAAATGATTTTTCGTTACTTTAATAATAATAATAATATATTACTAGCTGAGTGCCTTTTCTCTTGTTTTGAAGATTGTGTGCAAAATTAAACTTTTATCTGAATAAAAAACAGACAAACAAACCCACAGACACGCTCCTAATAATTTGCACACATATACACACTCACGCAAGCACGACCGCGCTCGTACACTCACTCAGTAACAAAACATTTTTTAACTTGATGTAAAATCATTATTTGTACATAAAAACAAACAAGTTAACATTTTAACAACAAGTTAAAATCATCCTTACTATTATTTATTAAATGTAAAGTGAGTATTGGTTCATCATCAAGTTTCCTAGACTGTAATGATAGAATACAAACAAGGTAATAATTGGTATAATTTATTTTCACATGTCGTTATTGTTTCTTTTAATCGTTAAATAGTTTTATAGGGATATGACAAATTGGATTTTAACGACTTCTTTTAATCTCTTGGTAAATATTAGCGAGTATTGTTGTGTCAATTATTAATTATTAGAACAATCACGTCATTTACTAATTATATTTATTATTCAGAGCTTAAAAGAGATAATTATTAACTGAAATTATTACAAAATGATGATTCTTTCTAAAACCGAAGGCCTTGACTAAAAATAAAAAAAGTCTTTATTTGTAAATATTTCCAATATTATTATAGAGCCTAAAGAATTCTGGGTATATTCCGCACACCACATTTGCAAACCAAATTTAAATATCTGAACCACAAAATGTTCAAATCGTGACTGAACTTTATAGAATTTTGATCTAACTTAGAAGTTTACAATTGTGTTTAAAAGACTAATGCCTGATATGAATAAAGGAAATACTAACTACAAAAATAAGGAAATACGGTTTTTAAATGTATTATTAGCATAGTCTTGCACTTCCACTGAAGTAGTATTAGTAATAATTCTATATTAAAATCGTGCCATAAGAGGTTTTGTGTTTAAATTTTTACTACTAAATAGATTTTAAAATATGAAATGGGCGCAACAGCATTTCTTAAAGCTGAAAACTAAGAAATTTGAAATTAGTGGACTTTTTTATTACATCATTATTAAAGAGTAACGGGAAGTAGACAATGCACTCCATCGCTAGAAGTAAAACCGTCCGTGTCTATTTTTAAAAATTACATACCTAGTGTATCTACTTTTGAAATCATCAACTATTGGACATTGTGTTGGAATAATCAATGTAAATATTACAAAATATTTTTTTTCCGATATGATCTCTGTTTTTTTAGTTTCTTATTTAATTATCATTATCTTTGACATCTTACTCTATTATTAAAAGGCAAGTATCATAATTTTTTAAAGTCTATAGCCCAAATAGAGGACCATTACATACATTCCTGCTTTTATCTGTCTACTTCTCTAAAAGGACCTAATCTCTGAAAGTATTCAACTCTAAAATTTAAATCATTACGACATAAGAAAATCACACTTCAAGAACTACATTTTTTTGTGTCTCAGATTTCAAAAATTCCAGACCAGAATAGAAATATATTTGAGACATCAGACAACATATTAAGTTTGTCAGGTCTGTCGGTCAGAATTTGTTGTAAACCACCATATCTTAAAAACTACTTTTTTGATTTAAAAAAAAAAATTGTATGGTAGGTCACAATAAGACCATTGTTGGTCACAATATTCCCGGCATGCTTACAAACTTGTTTTTAGGGTCCGTAAGCAACACTTATACATTTCTGCGTCTGTCAGTAACGCACCTTATCTCCGAAAGTACCCAATATAAACATATGAAACGTAGCAGTTATGTTTTGTGTAATAACTAATAACCCAAACACAGGAAAATTATAGGGTAGCTCAAAAAAATCATCTCTCAAAAACAAAGTGTTGAAGTTTATGGGGGATTGAAATTTTTTTTCATGGAAATGCCTCAATTGGGATGTTAAATGAAAGAAGAGTTGTTAATAAAGGAGGGGGACGTCCTGAGTATAACTACTAGTTTATTTTTACTTTAAACTTTTATATTTTATTTACACTTTTTCCTAAAAAAAATTCTCTTTTTCGTCTTCCTCCCCCCTCCTATTTTTGAACAAATCAAAGTAAAAATCTTTAAATCATAGTTATTGTTTGTCATAAAACAAAAACCGGGTTTTTAAAGAATTTTTTAAACATAATATTTTGTGACAACAATTTTTTTTCTTCCACAAAATATTCTTAAAGAATTAATTTTATAGAAACGGATTGTGCATAACACTTCGGAGTAGCTGCATTGCGTTTGGAAAATAAAATACCAATAAAGCCGTTTTTGTTTGTGGTATAAAGTTGTAGCTAAAACAAACTTTTAAATGGCCGCCATCTTAATGCGGCTGGGCCAATTGTGCTTGTTATCGTACTCATGCTATTTATTAAATTGCCTAAAGACCCTTTGTGTGTGCTGAAAGCACACACTTGGCCAACATATTCATACGATAATTATGGAAAAAGATATTGACCAAAGTGAGAGTTATCGCACATACTGGAAACCACTGTTTCAACACTTATATATCTGGTTCGGTAGCAGAGAGGAAAGACATGTTTCTAACGACCTCATTGAGAACATAAGTAAAGTAACAGACTTCTACGGCCTTCCAACGTGTAATGACCAAATGCTGTGTTGATCGGGACGTAAAAATAAAAAATAAAAAAATAATGGAGAAGGTGGTACCATGATGTTGTTTAATAGTATTTCTGTGAAATTGGGTCATTATATCTTGAGTTATAATTGTGACAATTGATCAATAATTATTCTCGCTCTAGTTCTAAATGATGTTATCAAGAATAGGCAAACCGAATTTAAAAAATGATATATCCTTAAGACTTACGCTTAAGTATATGCATCTGAAAGTCGAATTGTTTTACTTAGACCTTGAAAGGTCTTTGAAGTTAACAGTATGTCCGCATACCTTTCAAACTACTTTTAAAAACTGTGATAATAAAGCAGAACTGCCATGACTTATGTACGTATTATCGACTTGTACATTCTTAGACATACTAGGATACTGTCCTATATTACACAGGGTACAAGATTTTTACTATTGTAACATGAACAGAAAAAGAGACATCAACTAGGTCTACTTTTATAATGGTGACATTAGAGTTTTAAAATCAACATCTACTAGACGATTAAAAAAAAAAAAAAATATAACATGTGTAAGTAAAAATACTGCTAATGACATAGTTAGCTACTGCTAAACAGGAGCCTCAGTTTTTAAGAAATGTAATTATTAGAGAACAAAATTACAATACCGAAATAACTATATACTAAAACATTTTTGATTCATCAAACCTATTTCTAACTTACTTCTAATGACCAATCTCTTTTTGTAGCGAAGGAGATTGGTCATTTTGAGCCACAAAACATCGTGGAAGCCGTGATAAAAAATAAGAGAAAAACTGCAACCACGTAGCACGCTGTGAGGAAGGAGTTTAAAAAGAAAGAAGACCCATTTCTAATTCTATTTAGACTCTCCCTTTTTTAAAAGAGGGAGGCTTTTAGAGACATAGGAAAATAGGGTAGGGCCTAAGGAGGGCAAAGAAATGTGTAGAACAGTTCCGGGCCAGAGCCCATGGAATAAAATAGGATTTGTTTCAGCTGTTTCCTAAACTGGTGCCTCACTTGCTGGAGTTCCAGCAGGGGTTTCCTCGGGAGTCCACGATATGTCACAAGTTATTTTCAAAATATTTTTTTGAGATCATGACACATCTTTGGCGTACGTGTCGATTAATAAACTTACATTAATTATTTAGTAAGCATCAAGTATTAACGTGCAATGATTTAATTTGTTTAAAGCTTTTACCCTGTTATTTTTATTTATTTATTTTTTTCAGATTTAGAGGTTCGTGGCATGAAATTGTATGGAAAGCCAATCGTATCGTAAGTCGGTAGTCCAGCTTGTAACTAGCAGCCCGGCACTCAGTTCATAAATGTATTTCACCTATCCCCCCCTCCCTGAAAAAAATCTTTTTGGAAAATTTTACTCAATTTATAATTTATAATCATACTTTTTCCAATTTATAATCACCAGGTTAATTGTATAATAAAGTATACATAATAAAGAATTGAAACTAAACCTATTGTCTTTTAAATTCCTTATTCAATATTCAAAAGCAATTTATCTTTAAAAGAAAAGCTTATGCAATTATAGATTTATTGTCTTGCTTGCCATTATCAATAATATAGACATATTGAGCTCGAATAATTACCATTATAAAATTCATACAAATCAATTCTATTTTAAAATAAATAGAACAAGGAAATCAATTTGCAACTAATATTTAAATAAATTTAACCCTTCAAGCATATAAAATAAGAATGCAGTGACATTATAATAGTAACGATTAAAAAAAAAAAAAATCTATATTGATTTATTTGTTTACAATTACAGCTACTTGATTTTGTATTGAATAAAGCTATAATAATGATTTACAGTAGCTTAAATGTTACAAGTTCTAACAATTGTGACAATCAAATGATATATTGGAAGGAGAAGTGAGAGGGGCCTCTAAGCTGGGAGCCCACATAAAGCACCTTTATGTACAAACTCCTGGTTACGCAACATAACGGAGAATAATTCCAATTAACTAATCATCCTCCGACAAACCACCCGACCTTTGATAACTTAATCACCTGTTTTCACTTTCACTAAAGTGTCTCCTTATCTTTAAATTATTTTGGGAAATGTCCTTTTTTTAAAGTCATAATTAATTAATTAATTAAAGAGAAAAACAGTATTAGGACTCACTGGAATCGACAAATTCAGGCCAACTTCACATTGACGAAATCTTTTATAACAAACACTTGTTTATGACGTAGTAAAATCATGGTCCCTAGAAAAGAATTGGATGATTTAAGGAAGTTACAAAGTTTTAACGAATTAATCCTTGAATACGAATTCAATTATATCTCCTCTGAAAATTTTCCGGCTAGTTTATGACAAACTTGTCTGCGAACAATGGCGATCTCATTCTCTCCACCCATATCTTTTTCTTTCAGGTATTGAACATTGGAACAATTATAATGACAAACAAATCGGAAATAAATAAAATGGTACAGCAGTATTAGCTTTCAAATACTCAACGCCGCTTATACCAGCCTGTTAACAGTCTAAGACAAGGGTACGTCCGCATGAGGTCAGTGAGAGTTTAATTATAAAGAGGCACACTAAAATTACAGATTATTAAATACAGAATATAAAATTTAATTTACTTTAATATACTATTTACATATTCTACAAAAGTTTTAAGTGTTGCTATGTGAAGTACACACAAAAGAAAATCAATTAGGAGAGGCAGAATGCAAATAATTATTTAAACATTTTAATAACTAAAATAAAATAATCTTTGATCAAAGAACTTTGGTAAAATTTCGAAAATATTACGTAAAATTTGTTAAATACACCCGAAGAAATTTTGTGAGATGATTGGTTAACTGGGAACGATATTTTGACTTCATGAAATTCATTGTGGAATACAAAGATTCATACCAATATGTTGTACCAAAAATTAAAATTGAATGCAAGCAGACTTCTTTAAGTCTGGATATTTTGATTTTGGCACGAGTTACTAGAATTTAATTGGAGAAAAAGATTTGTGCTCCATTTGAAATGCCTGACCCTCTTTCACTACTAATAACTCAAATTATTTTCTACTTGCTAATTTTAAACAAGTATTATTTCAGAAATTAGAAATCTGTCTTGAATAATATCACAAACCAATTGGTTTAAAAAAATATGCAAATGTAGATTTCGAACATTTCAAATTTTTTAAACTAAAAAGGATATACATTTTGAATGGGATCCGCACATAACTCAACGAAGAGTCGCATTTGCCCACCCCTGGTATAATAAATCGTTAAAATCAACTATGGAATCAGTGCTGAGTGCTGATATAACTGATTCAAAGACTAGGGTTAAATTAGTACCAAACATAACATAATAAATGTAGAAAGAGTATGAATATTAGAGTCAATGGAGAGAAGTAAGGAGGAAATTGTACGAATGTGAAAGGCAGTGGAGAATTAAGGTAGAAAGAGTATGAATATGAGAGTCAATGGAGAGAAGTAAGGAGGAAATTGTACGAATATGAAAGACAGTGGAGAATTAAGGTAGAAAAAATATGAATATGAGATAAAATGGAGGAAATGAACGAAGGAAGTGTACTATATGATAGTTAATAAATACAATATTTAAAGTATGTATATGAGTATGAGAGTCAATAAAAAAATAAAAAAATATTTCATCCATAAATCCATAATCTTTAATTAGCCATTAAAGAAATTTTACGTTTTAAAACTTTAATTTGTGACTGAGAAAAATGAGTACAAAAAATCGAAATATGTTTATATTTCTATTAGCTAATAACTTTATGAAATAAAAAGATTTAGTATGTGGGTAAGGTGGACGTTGGAAAACAAAGACGATCTTTTATCTAAATATTTCTTGCAGTGTGATATCTTTGATCGAATCTTAATTAGGAGATTTAAAGCTAAAAGTAATAATAATTAATAAATTGAAATAAAACATACCATGATCATGTGATTCGACATGAAAGGTGTTCCGGAGCTCTTCTTTTGTCATAACATGGTGAATCTGAAACAAGGAAAAACAAAATCAACTAATATTCATTATAGGACAAGAATAATAATCATATTATAAACAAATAAAATTATTACCCATAAAATATTAAACAGACTATATTCTGTTAAAGCTATAGACATAATTACAATATATGAACATATTTACTGTATAAAACACCCCATGCACAAACCATTCTTCACCAAATATAACCGTAGCAAAGTTAATTGAATCGCAAATATTTTTTATGAAACTTCACACAAGGCACACACTGAATAAAACTATAACAGATGCTTGGAAAAAAAAAATTATATTATATAAAAGATAATCACTACTTTATGTCATGATTTTCTACCTGAATTTCCTTGAATTATAGAGAGAATATATCTAATCTTTTAAAATTTCGCCCCCTCTTTGGGCCATTATCTTGCAATAATACACACACACACATATATATATATAAATTCTGTTGTTTTACATCACTGTTAAACAAACTTAGAACTACCTTTCTTTGTAATTTATATAGTTATATAATTTGTCACCATTTGAATATAATGTAGAACTATAAACTAAAATCATGGAGTTACAGGATTTCATATCACATCAATGGTGTTATATCCAATTGAAAATCACGATTATTCCATTATCCAACTTTTGAAATGTTGATAAATATCCCGTGATGAATTTGATTGTTTCTTTTTTAATGTTATACATTTTGCTTCATGTTGAGATAGTTTTCTCGTTGAGCCTTAATTGAGGAACAACTGGTGGACGTACTTTCACTAGATCTAATGAACGTGGCAATAAAATTACTAAACTGATCTTGTCTTACAGAGTAACCGACCGTATTATTAAATCATTCAATTACGTTGATACAAATTTGGCAAAAACGATTTACCCTAATAGCAACTAGTTGTGAAAATAAGGAAACAAAACTAAATATACGAAATTATATTGTTAATAAGCTAACGATATATAATGGTGTGGGCAGCTAGGCGCGTGATCGAAATAAATAGAAACCATTAGTTAAAAAAATTAGTTTCTCGTTACATTTTTATTTTTATAAGAGATAACGATTTGTTTTTATTTATTTGTTTATGTTTTATCATATGTCCCATTATTATTTTGCTTCCGAGCTTACCGAAGGTAACGGAAGCATTGTGTTCACTTTTAAAAACGAAAAACTTATATGCCTCCGATTTTAAAAATTCCAAGACAGAAATCCGTTTCAGACATCAGGGAACATTTTTAGTCTCGTGTCTGTCTGTCTGTCTGTCTGTCGGTCTGTGTGTCCGCGAATTATGAAACGTGCGACGATAACTTGAGTAAATGCCGACCGATTTTGATGAAATTTGGTATATATGTTCGTTTTACCAATGCCCAGGACGAGTTCGTTGGACAACGTTATCCGACCAAGCGTTAACGAGCAACGCTCGCGTAAACGTGAACTTCAAATTTAAAATTGGAATTTTAGGTCGGGAAAAAAATCTAACTTCATCTATTCAATGAGACAAAAAAAAATTTAAAATACAATTTTTTAGTAAATCAACAGCGACACCGCTATGAAGTGTTTAAGATCGCTAAAACTATTAATAGTTTTTACACAATTAACAATATAACAATAATTTTAATGTTAATATAATAATAAAGTACATGATAGGATGTGAGGAAGCTATGTGCCACACTAATTGGCAGTCTATTTATTATTAGTTAAAATAAATTTAAAGTAACGAGATAAATATGAAATTTACTCTTCAATAAACAAACAATGCAACTCATAGAAATTTAAAAAAAAAAAATGTTTTAACTAAGTGGCTGTGAGAATAAAAATGTCTCGCTATTTTTTCCTAAGTCGTTTTAAACAAAAACTGTTAAGCACTTTTAGATTAGGGAAATTAATATTTAAAATAATTCGTAGCTTATACAACTATGTATATATGTAATGGATGACATGGGGTTAGAGTATCGCTTCATCAGCTGTATACATTTTAGAATGCACTTACGCAACTGTATATTCTCCAAATCACTTAAGCAGCTACCCACTTACATATGGCGATGCAGTGTAAAAATCGAGCGTAGGGCCCCTTGCCGGAGTCTCAAATTGAACCCAGGACCTCCTGCTTGAGAAGTGAATGCGATGAGCTACCGGGGAGCCCGCGAACAATTAAAAGAAAAAAATAAAACAAATATAACACGACGATACCCTAGAATTAACAGATATGTGTTAAGTGGCAATATTCAGATATCCCAAGAAAACAACTTGAATATTTGTTAAAAAATGTTGGAAAAAATGACTTTTTTTTATCTTCATTCGACATTAATATAAATCAGCTAAATAGAAATCCTACATGTAGTGAATTTCCTATCCTACGTGTATTTCCAGTACAGATGCTCTTACAACTAAGCTGCGCAGGAGAATGATTTGAATACAGGAGACCCGTGGTTCAAATCCCGGCGCTGGAGTGTATTTTTCACTGTCTGTTTCCCGTAGTTAATAATAATTATAATTGGATTTAAATTAAAATATAAATATTGGTTAAATTTTAAAATATTTTGAAGGTTTAATTGTAAATACATATACTATAATATAATATAATATATATATATATATATATATATATATATATATATATATATATATATATATATATATATATATATATATATATATATATATATATATATATATATATATATATATATACAAATATTCAACAATTAGAAACATTTTTGGTTTCTTTAAATCAAAATCGATTTACATAAAAATACAATAAAGTTAGATTAAAATTCAATCAATAAATTTTAATGATCTGAAATTAACATTTATTCGAACTATTATGTTTGTTATACGTATAGTAAATCTCCTTTTATGATTCCTATTAATATTATACATATATGTTTATTAAATACCAAACAATATGCTATTTCATATTAATTTATTTGAGAGTCACGATTATTTAGTTGTTAATCTGTTTTAATATTATGTCATTTTACAATTCTAATATACGACCACACATATTTTAAAAATAGTCTAAAAAGGCTATTTATAATGTGAGCGGTCGTGTATTTGAACTTTAAAACGGCACAATATTAAAACAGATTAACAACTAATTAATCGTGACTACCGAATGAGAAATAATAATTAAATAATAGCATATTGTTTGACATTTAATATATTTTACTAATTTCAGTAGTTATACATGTAATCATTCTATTTATTTCTCGTATACCTATACATTGTATATATAGAGGAAATCTAAACGAATCAAGAGTAAATTTTGATTATAAGATTTTTATGTACGGTTTAGAATCCTCTGAGTCCAAAAAAGGTTTTTTTTTTTAATGTCTGTCTGTCGTCTGTAGTCTGTGCAGTGCAAATACGTGGAGCCTAAACAATGGGCAAATATCAATGGAATTTGGCACGCATGTTCAGAAAAATCAGCCAAAATCCAAAAATTAATTTTGGCGCTAAAAAGTTAGTTGTATAGAAAACAAGATTTTGAGCACGCGAGAAGAAGCAATGGACGAGGAAGGTTGAAATTAATGTGTCCAATAACGAACTAATTGAGACCTACTATAAAAATTTAATTCAAATCGGAATAATAGTTTATCAGATATGGTGGTTTGACAGAATTGTTCTCTAATGCCCGAAATGCATTTCTGTTCAGAAAATTTTGAAATCAGAGACATAAAAAATGTCGTTCTTTAGAACGATCACAATGCTTCCTTAATGTTACCTTTAGTAAGCTTGGAAGCAAAAATTATAAATACAATTACATATTTTTAAACTTGAGGTTTATTTAAGGTTCTATTTGAGGGGTCGTGGTACTTTGGACCATATTAGCCATGCTTTACAAGTCTCCTTGTTGCTATATTTATTTTTACATAATTTTTTTTAAACTTTTATTGATAGGTATATGGTTTTTTTCATAATGTTGAAAATGG
Source organism: Gerris lacustris (assembly GCA_951217055.1). Classification (NCBI taxonomy): domain Eukaryota; kingdom Metazoa; phylum Arthropoda; class Insecta; order Hemiptera; family Gerridae; genus Gerris; species Gerris lacustris. The sequence goes on from OX578278.1 coordinate 34,502,518, forward strand.
TATAGCTGTAACTATAATTATTCTTGAGGTCTAGAATGCTATTAGATATTATACAACTCAGAATACATCATATGAATCACAATTCAAACCAATAGGTGAGTATAAGTAATTATAAAATCAATTATACTAAATTATTATAAGTTGAACATAATCCAATAATCGATTTTTTATTGAGATTATATAAAATCAAATTATAGAAATTTTATTCAACGAGTAATTTAATTGGTTTTTCAAATTCACCATTCATTTTTCAAATATAATTTTCTTTACATAATTTAATTTCTTTTAATCCACCCTTTTCCCATATTATTACATAATTTTATTTTCATTATAGAAATGATCTCATTTTGTTGTACCCATTTGTAGCTTTTTTATTACTATTCATATTATTATTTTAACAATATTATATACTGTAATATAATAATGAAACCTATATATACTTAATGAATAATAATATGGAAAACAAGACAAGTGTTATTCTTCTAACTGAATCATATTTTTCTTTTTTTATTGTAAGCCAAATCATTATTTCCTTACAATAAATAATGTCTGTATTTATATTGATATACATGAGTTAATATTACGTACGATATGCGTGTGTATAAGTATTTATATCCATGCGTGCTAGGTTAACTTTTTCCTTTGCCCATGTAAGAATAAAAAAAAATGCTCCACACTCTGTTTTATTTATTTGACCTTATAAATCATAATTACATCATTCAAATATGAAAATAAAGAATGTAATTATACAAAAGAACCAACATAAATTTATGTTATAATATTTTTTTGGGGGGGATTTAATGTACATAAAATATGATGAAAAAAAAAGTCATTTTATATATATATATATATATATATATATATATATATATATATATATATATATATATATATATATAAGAGTGTAGGCGTAACCTTGTGTTAACCCCTGACATTTCACGATGTATTAATCGTCGTAAAACAATACCATGTCAATACTTTGTTTCTGGAAGTTCTGTTAAAAATAAAACAAATTTTCTTATATTATAGGTATAATTATTAACTTAAAAATTAGTTATTAGGTACTTAAAATTAACAAATATTTTAAACCGTATTAATGTAGATATGTACGTTCACCAACATAACTATAGGGTTGTGTTATTTCTTTATACTTGTTGTGTTATTCGTGACAATAACTTGAACCAAAAAATCGGTACGAGACAACTCAGACAAACTTTCTCATATACGAGTTCATAATTACTTAGCCCAGTGTTTTCCATTGACTAGTTTTCGTAGATACATTTAATTATTATAGAACATTTTATCAAATGTATCATAAAAATACTCATATTAGGATATTAATCAATGAACAGCTAATTTCATTTGCAGTCAGTTCAGTTTGTTACTTTAAGTTAATATGGTGATGCTCAACATCCCTGAAGATTCTTCCAGTATTGGAAGCGAAACCAAGGACCAGATCCCACATGTCGGGGTTTTCATGAAAGCCTAGAATATAATCTTAATAAGGAATACTTTGAGACTTAATTTATTCGATTTCCTAATATATACTTGTAAAAACAGTGGTCATTTGTACACAAGTGTTAAGGTATGATGATGGACACAACTTGTTTCTAAAGTCAAGAAAACCGCAGCTATTTTGCATTAACTATTAGAAGGATCGAAAGTGAATGCAGTTATTTGCGAGAAGAAATGCACGCGTACTTTTTTATACAATACAGAAATGATGTAATCTCAGAGGAATATAATACTCCTCTGATGGAATTAGACAGGTTGTGTATTAACTTTAAGTAATTACAGGTTTTCAGTCGAGGTAGCATTTGGAGCATCGTTCACGGACCAATGTCTCTTCCCATATGATTCTGGTATCTGCCACCCGAGGCTGACCAGCGCGTCGGGCGCTATCTCAAGGTTTCCAGCATGTTTATATTGTTTTGAACTATAGTTTAGTTTTTTTTGGAATTACATATATATAATATTCAATGTGTCCTTTATACATTGTTATCATGCGATGATATTCTAATATCACGAGACACAGTGACCGAGTTTAAAAAAGAGTGATATAATATACGACAAAATGTATAATATATGGAGTAGGCGTATTTAATGTTCTATTTTTAATTATTTTAGAGTTATTTTTAAACGATAATTAATACAGATTAATACTTCAAATACCAAACAATTAAAGGTAACTATTTTAAATTATAAAAATAAGATTAGCTTTCTTGCAGTTACATCAGTAACCTCCGACAAAAACAACTCATCCCTTTATAATAACTAGCTGAGTTCTAAGCATTGTCCTGGAATAAAACATAGCCTGTCACTCGGGAAAATTGTATAGCTTTTTATATCTTTTTAAGTGAAAGAATATTCAGACTCGATTCAGTAGTTTCAGATATTCCCTCCAACAAATATTCGTACAGTTTTACCTCTTTAAATTATAATAGGTACAGATTTGTTATTTAAGATAACTATCAATATTATATTGACGGTAATATAAATATTATATTTCCTTATGGTTTCTGCAGATCATATAAATCAAACATTCAATTCATCAATAGTGTGAACTAATAACATTCATAATAAATAAATAGTAAAATAGACTGCCAATCGGTGTGGCACATAGCTCCCTCGCATCCTATCACATATACTTTAAATAATTTTATACTTTAAAAGCCATTATTGTATAATTTGTTTAATTGTTTCCCCCGTTTTTTTAATCTGTCAAAATTGTTTTAATTTTTTACATGAAATAAAGTATCAATTTAGCAAAAGTTAAAGAGCGCAGACTGTTGAAATTGATCGGGGGCTACCTGCGGATTACTTTCGATAAACTATAAATGTTTCATACAAATCAGATAAGTAATTTTGAAACATATATGTGTACTTTTGTAAATATATGTGTGGTATATGTGTACTTTTGTAAATATATGTATTTTTGTGCGCATGTGGAAGAGAAACAAATGACCGCAGAAGGTTGAAACTTATATGGTCCAACAATGGGCTAATCATGACCTACCATACAAATTTCAATAAAATCGGACATGTAGTTTTTAAGATATGTTGGTTCACAAAAATTGAACGACTAACCGACAGACAGACACGGAACCAAAAATGTTCTCTGATGTCTGAAACAGATTTCTGTCTTGGAATTTTTGAAATCGGAGACAAAATATTTTCGTTCTTCAGAACGATCACATAGCTTCCGTTACCTTTGGTAAGCTCGGAAGCAAAATTAAATTAAAGCTAATGATGACAAAGAAAATTCATATAAATAAAAAAATATGATAACTATTAAAAAAATAAGAAAATAAAATTAATTATTTCCAGTCAGATTTCAACCTCCATATCAATTCCAATGAATCTTTCTTTACGCATTTCGACTCATCTCACCACCACTAAGATAACCACTACCACTAGTAAACCGGGTTCCACCACTTGGGAGCCGATTTTGTATAATAAAGTTACTTTAGTGGAGAGATGTCTTGCTTTATTCTTAATCAAGTGATTCTACTGTTCATCTTCAAAAACAAATTATTTCCAATCCGCTAGCAATTCTTCTATGGGTGCTTACAAAACGTTATCAAATCTCCCTCATTGCAGGCATCTTTGTTCCCGATTTGAAGTTGTTCCCGATACTGAATACATAAAGTCATGCCAGGTCACCACAGGACCTACCATTTAATTTTAAATTACGTTTGAAGTAGTGATTCAGAAATTTCACATTCTTTGAAACAAATTATTTACCAGTAAGCAAAGTTGGCTTGGAAGTGTTTGGTAAACTCAAGAAACAGATTGAGCTTGGCACACACTACGATCCTTTTTTCGGATACATTGTTTCAGGCTTGATTCCCGGTTGAGTTGCGACAATGAATTTTTAATCTAGTTTGTTGCAGGGCTGAATATTTGAGTCCTGTTCGAAATGGGATTCTGTGACTCAACGTTGCGGGACAATGAATCCAAACAAAGAATCCCAGTGAGTACTAGGATTAATAAAAATAACTTAATTACTGGCATAACAGTAAAATAATTATAAGCATCCATAATGGAAAAGGTCATATACTATCATAAATAATTCCATGATAACAAAATATTGTGAAGCATTGTGGATTGAAATAATATGAATAATTTTCAATATTATTATAACATAAAAAAAACTAAAACCATTTATTTGATTACTATAAAAAATTTATAAATCACCTATTAATTTATCATTAAGAATAGAAATGTATATCATAGGAAACTCTTCTATGAATTCTTTTACTCAATTAAAAACAAATAGCTTTCTACTTTTGACAAGTATCAATGAATTAGTTAAATCAAATTATAATTATTATTAACTACGGGAAACAGACAGTGAAAAATAAACTCCTGTGCCGGGATTTGAACCACGGGCCTCTATATTTCCAGTATAGCGCTCTTCCATCTAAGCTACGCAGGAGAATGATTTTTCACTACCGTAATCGATAACTAGTCCCGAATCCAAGCTTTCAATATTCATATACATTTAGACAGTCAATATTTATGACATTAGAACTAAACCAGAATTAACGCTTATAATTATAAAGTACTCAATTAGTACCTGTACCTTGTACAATCAATTCGAAATTCAATTTTTTAAGTTTTTAGTAGTTTTCATACTACGGAAAGTTAAATTTTAATTTAAATCAAATTATAATTATTATTAACTACGGGAAACAGACAGTGAAAAATACACTCCTGTGCCGGGATTTGAACCACGGGCCTCTATATTTCCAGTATAGCGCTCTTCCATCTAAGCTACGCAGGAGAATGATTTTTCACTACCGTAATCGATAACTAGTCCCGAATCCAAGCTTTCAATATTCATATACATTTAGACAGTCAATATTTATGACATTAGAACTAAACCAGAATTAACGCTTATAATTATAAAGTACTCAATTAGTACCTGTACCTTGTACAATCAATTCGAAATTCAATTTTTTAAGTTTTTAGTAGTTTTCATACTACGGAAAGTTAAATTTTAATTTAAATCAAATTATAATTATTATTAACTACGGGAAACAGACAGTGAAAAATACACTCCTGTGCCGGGATTTGAACCACGGGCCTCTATATTTCCAGTATAGCGCTCTTCCATCTAAGCTACGCAGGAGAATGATTTTTCACTACCGTAATCGATAACTAGTCCCGAATCCAAGCTTTCAATATTCATATACATTTAGACAGTCAATATTTATGACATTAGAACTAAACCAGAATTAACGCTTATAATTATAAAGTACTCAATTAGTACCTGTACCTTGTACAATCAATTCGAAATTCAATTTTTTAAGTTTTTAGTAGTTTTCATACTACGGAAAGTTAAATTTTAATTTAAATCAAATTATAATTATTATTAACTACGGGAAACAGACAGTGAAAAATACACTCCTGTGCCGGGATTTGAACCACGGGCCTCTATATTTCCAGTATAGCGCTCTTCCATCTAAGCTACGCAGGAGAATGATTTTTCACTACCGTAATCGATAACTAGTCCCGAATCCAAGCTTTCAATATTCATATACATTTAGACAGTCAATATTTATGACATTAGAACTAAACCAGAATTAACGCTTATAATTATAAAGTACTCAATTAGTACCTTATAGAGGCCCGTGGTTCAAATCCCGGCACAGGAGTGTATTTTTCACTGTCTGTTTCCCGTAGTTAATAATAATTATAATTTGATTTAAATTAAAATTTAACTTTCCGTAGTATGAAAACTACTAAAAACTTAAAAAATTGAATTTCGAATTGATTGTACAAGGTACAGGTACTAATTGAGTACTTTATAATTATAAGCGTTAATTCTGGTTTAGTTCTAATGTCATAAATATTGACTGTCTAAATGTATATGAATATTGAAAGCTTGGATTCGGGACTAGTTATCGATTACGGTAGTGAAAAATCATTCTCCTGCGTAGCTTAGATGGAAGAGCGCTATACTGGAAATATAGAGGCCCGTGGTTCAAATCCCGGCACAGGAGTGTATTTTTCACTGTCTGTTTCCCGTAGTTAATAATAATTATAATTTGATTTAAATTAAAATTTAACTTTCCGTAGTATGAAAACTACTAAAAACTTAAAAAATTGAATTTGAATTAGTTATAAAACCGAATCGAATCCCTGGAATTTAGGACATAAATTTCCCAAATCTATTGAAGCGTCCTTCAGAGAAAACTATTTTACATTTAAAGATTTTTTTTTTTTCAAATATAGTGAAATATAACAGATTCTGTTTCATTTATTAAAATCAATTTACCACAGGCAATTGTAAACTCTAAGCATTTGCGGATGCGAATAGACAAATACTAATGTCCTTTTCGAATTTTAGATAGTAGAATCCTTTTAGTTTTTTCCAATCCATAAATTTCCATGGATTAATGAAAACGAGAGAAAGGAGAGTGCTCCTTTTAAAAGTGCGTTTAACATTTTGTAACTTATTATTCCTTTTGTTCACCATTATATCATCAAACGAATTTTAATAAGTAAAAATTTCACTCAAAGGACGTTTGATGTTAAATATTTCCGGAGAGTGGGATGTATGGAAATTTATGATAGGCCAAGATTTATTTTTAAACTCACGGCATAATTTTATCCAAACTAGCCCACAGCTAACCTTTGAGTTCCCTAGCTCCAAAAAGTAGTCAGAAAAGGTGAATAGATATAAAGACAAATTATTTCACTTTTACAGAAGAACTAAACTATACTTGTAAAACTATCAAACTTCCTACTTATCACAATACTTTTTCTCTATGTGTGCCACATGTCACATTATTATGAAAAAGTAAAATGTCGTAGGGTAAGATAAATTATGTTTTATGCCTATAAGCATACTATTGGTTCCGAGTTAACAGAAGGTTAATTTTCGGTCTGAAGAACAAAAATGATTTATGTCTCCGGTCACTTTAAAGACATTTGAATGAGTTAGCTTAGAGATGGTCCCATAATAATTTCATCCGTCTGCAATGCTGTATTTTGCTGGATTGATTTTTTAATTCATGGCAGACTATTTTTATTATCTGACTTACAACTAGTAATCAAATTTTAATTTTGTTTTTACGAATTATTTGTCACTAATCGTTTAGTTTAAACGGTTAGTGACAAATAATTTGTATAAACAAAATTAAAAGTTGATTACTAGTTGTAAGTCAGATAATAATAAAATAATTAATATAAAAATTCCATTTTTCAAAACTGGTCTTATTTTCAACTTTTGTTTAAATTTTTTATTTATTTTTGTTTTTTTTTTTGGGGGGGGGGGGTTTCTGTATTCTTCACCTTAGTTGTATCTATGTGTAAAATTTGGGGAAGATTGAATGACGGTTATTAGATCAAAATAGGGGTAATAGGTGTGCGATGAAACTTAAAAAGCAAAAATATTTGACGCTATATTTTTTTTTTTTTTTTTGGTTTCTGTATTATTCACCTTAGTTGTATCTATGTGCAAAATTTGGAGAAGATTGAATGGCGGTAAGTCGTTCAAAATTGGGGTAATAGGTGTGCGATGAAACTTAAAAAGCAAAAAAAAATGATTTTTTATTTTTTGGTTTCTGTATTCTTCACCTTAGTTGTATCTATGTGCAAAATTTGGAGAAGATTGAATGACGATAAGTGGTTCAAAATTGGGGAAACGGAAATGTGCGATGAAACTTACAAAGCAAAGTAATATAAGACCAGTTAAAAATAGTTGTATAGTTATACAAGAGGCTATGAGAAGTAAAAATTATAAAAAAAATGTAAAAAAATATATGGTCATTATAAGAAAATAAATAAAATAACAAATTATATTACTTAATAAAATAATAATTTTATTTATTTTGCAACCAGAGGAAAATAATAATGAATTGTTTGGTTTTATAATTTCAAAAAAAAAAAACCAAGATTGATGAAATAAACCATAAAATTCAATTTTTTACAAACCATAAGTACGAAAAAAATATTATAAAAATAAATAAATGATAAAAAAAGTTCAAATGTGGCATTCTAACCTTGCTAGACCTTTGACCCTAAACAATATTTCTTGTAAAGAGATTATATATATATATATATATATATATATATATATATATATATATATATATATATATATATATATATATATATATATATATATATATATATATATATATATATTGTAAAACCTGTTTTGGTTCTATCCGTTAGCAAAACGGGTTGGTACAGAGAGAAGAGACAGGCTGGAACTTATAGTTGGTACATGAGATCTGAACATTTCTGTCGCAATTACTTTTCAAATCCAGCCATTATTTATAGTTTACTGTCATGAAAAGTTTTGTCATTATAATGTCAAATGGATTTTTAGCTTGATAATGCCAATAAAATCTCTCTTGTAAACGGTACAAACGTCTTATTTATAAAATACGATAAAAAATCGTGTTCTATACATTCTCTTCTAGAATTTAATCGTGTAGTCATGCACACATCGTAAAGTATACATCGTATATTTGCCTAATCTTGTAAATCGTAGAACATCGATTAGAAAAAATAAATAAATGAATAAAAAGGAGAAAATTGAATTGCAATAAATAAATAACAATTACAGAAAAATGCAATGTAAATTATTTACATAGTCATTTATTAAAAGAAGATATTATGAGGTACAAAATAAGTATTTAAAATGAAAGAATTACTATCGTTAAAACCAGAAATTATACAAATATATGAAAATATCGTTTTAATAATGTAGGTAGTAAAATAAAAATTTACTTAAGGTATTGTAAAAAAGTAAATTTTTAAGATAATTAAAAATTTAAGAGTTAATCTTTCAACAATTTCACGTTTATTACTTCGTTTGCGAAATCATTGAGTAAACAGAAAAGAAAATTTAAATAGTTTCCTAATTTATATGGCTTATAGCTTCCTTGCATCCAATTATTGGACAAATGATCACATGAGAATTAAAATTTCAAGTAGTATATAAAAAGAACTTTTTATATACTACGTTTTTAAATTTTCTGTTGAATCGTATGTAATGATGATAATATAATTGTTATTGTTATGTAATATATAATGTTAGTGAAAAAAAAAAAAATAATAATAATTTCGAATTTATTTACTTCACATAAATGACAACCATCTAGAGAGCTGATCTTAAACCTATAAAAGGACAAATCTTTGTACAACGGATCTCCCCAAATCTAAACCGTGCAATCGATATATTTGAAATAATATAATCGATATATTTCCTGTTTTGCTGTCATTCAATGTTTATCTCTTATTTATAAAAATCACAAATTTGAAACTCGTCAAAATGAAGATTGCGTAAATATGGGACATGGCAAAACAAATAAAATAACTTGCGGATTTTTTCTGAACTAACTTTCCATATAGCAAAATTTGCTGAAAACTAACTAAATTCTGGTGAAAGATGGCTAAAAGTATTAAAATAATGAATTGTCATCGTGTTCTGAGCTATGCTAAAAGTTTCAAATGTCTAGCTATTCGGGAAGTTAGTTAGAAATCGATTGCCAGATTTGTACCGGACAAGCAAACAAGAAAGCAAGTTAATAAAAACATAGTAAAATTGTAGTTGATTGGACTTGCTTCGATTCCCAGTTGTGTCACACAATATTAATTCAATAATAAATGTGCATAGACCGTCAAATAAATATAGGACCATTTTTTGGGCTACTTTTGACAAATCAAAATTTCTTCAAAATCCTATAAGTACTTTTAAAATGTTAGGTTTCTTTTTTTTAAAGAAACATTTGGCGGATGCAAAAGATAAAGCAACGGTAGGAGAAAGTTGAGCTAAACATGACCTACCATCTATACTTCATCAAAATCGGATGAATAGGGGTTCGCAAAAATGTTAAAAGACAAACCGACAGACAGCCACGAGACTCGAGACCAAACAATATCCCTGAAGTCTGAAACGATTTTCTGCCAAAGAATTATTGAATCAGGTGACATAAAAATTGATGTTCTTCAGAATGGTTACAATGCTTCCATAACATTCAGTAAGCTGGAAATTAAAATTGCCATGTAAAGAACCATTATTCTAACTGATACCTAGAGCACCCTAGTGGATGATTTTTAAACTAGCCAATGAAAGAATTATATGTTTCCTCGATTCAGAATGTAATTATTTGCGGAAATTCCCTAACCTAAGTAACAGCGGATCACATAAAATAACAAAGTATAGAAAACAAATACTCGCATATTTTTTTAATAATAAAATCCAGCTATTTTACCATGCTCCTTCCACAAAACCAATTTTTAAGCTGCCAAAAGGAAATAATTGAATACAAACCAATTTCGAAAACAATGATAAGACATCATGAGTAAACAGAGCAAAATAACTAAATTACTAATGAGATTACACTATGTTTTAGTTCATTTAAAGGCCGGCAGGATTACCGGATTCACCTTGTTTTATTCTCGAATATTTTCCTCTTAATCATATCATGATCTGAAAACTTACAAATAAAGCTAAAGTATACAAGTTAAAGCTACAATTGTGACCTAGTTACTCTGCTTTAGCTAGCTCACATTGTCGTTAAGGTCATCACACACAAACAAACATAATAACTTTTTTTTTTTTTTTTTTTTTTTTTTTTTTAAAAAAACCTATTGTTGTCATTATAATCTAAGTTGCATCCATTGTTATGAGAATTACATCAGATCTAGCTCGTGTTCAGCTCATATCTCCTTCTAGGCTTAAGACGCTAGACCAAACCTCAATAAAAAAAATTCTATAAAAAAATATTTTCTTTATTTAAAGAAACAAACTAATTTAACACATACATATACATTTCAAACATTTCTCTTCAAAAATAATAAATTGTTTCTATTTAAATAATCGAGAACAAAATGATTTAACATTGTTAAAAGAATGTATATTTTAATACCTCATTAATTATTTTTATTATTACTTTTTCTTCCTGTATAAGTAATGCATTACAAATGTAAATAATATTGTTCATTTTTCATTATTTCTCAATATACACACCCACCCACCCACCCACACATACACACTCTTGTATATATATATATATATATAATATATATATATATATATATATATATATATATATATATATATATATATATATATATATATATATATATATATATATATATATATATATATATATATATATATATATAGATGTTTGTCTGTATGTATGTATTATGTATATAATTTTTTGAAATGAAGTTTTTAACACTAAGCGTGTAAGAGCGTATACAAAAGTTTATATTGACTGAGAAATGTATTTTCGATTTTGTAATACTTAAGAAAAGAAAGGATTGTTTCATTCTTGTTCAGACAAACATTACAATATTGAATTAATTACGATAGTTGTGAGAACAAAAGTATAATAACATAAGGAATACTGAATAAGTATGAATAATAAAGATTCTTAGGTCCTTATTTAAGTTATTATTTTCTTAAAGGGGGGTATAATATAAAATCCTAGCTTACGAATCGGAGAGAAATAAGAGCGTTATGGACTTACATTTATTTTTCAAACTTAAGTATAAGGATTTCCATTAGAGTCCAAGGAGATAAAAGTGACTGACTAACATCAAGCAAGAATTTTGTGTATGAGTTAATTTTTTGGGGTCCTCCAATATGTGGTAGGCAAAGTTCATCTGCGGAACGTAGTTTGGCCATAAGCTATTACAAAATAGACTTGGAGAGTGGCCATGTCCTGCCCATGTTTATTACCAGCTATGATATTCTTGGAATACACCAAAAAATTCTTGTAATATTAGTCAGTCACTTCCATGCACGCTACCTCTTGGACTATCAGTTAAAATATAATTCTTATTTATGTTACTCTTTAAGGCTAATTGATATCCTCTCTTTGTTTACCATCACATTATAAGTGTGTAATGACCTCTGAGAGATAAAGTTAGATAAATATTGATTAGAACGACGCCTTACATCCTGTTGATTATATACTTTAAGTATTATACAAATGATTATAAAGTGATAAGCAAAAGGCTTAAACAAGGTAAGCGACTACTTTGTTTGTGAAAGATTCATGACTACAGTATTAGTAATATTCAGAATATCGTTGTTTAATATTTTAGATTGATCAAGGAAATTAAATCCCACTATTTCATTTTTGCATTATTTTGCCACTGGCTCTAATGTACAATTTTTATTGATTGACAAAGGTTTTTTAGGGAAAATCAGAAACACTAGCTTATCTTGTAAAAACTCCTTTTTATTTATCTCAAATAAGACAGGTAGCTTTCTGTTAGTTAGAATGTTAGATATCAAAGTGTTAATGCTTTTATAATGGAACTACCTTACAAGATTATAGACCTGATATTTTGAGGTAATTTTTCTTTTTTTATAAACAAAAAAATTGTCACTTAAAAACTAGCCACTAAGTAAAATAAAACTTCAGGTGGCATACCTCATCAAGGTTATCAAATTCAAGTAAACGTTATTAGAAAGTTTATTAAATCTCAGCGGGATCAAAGGTTAAAAAACATTAAGTTTGCCCACTCCCTTAATTTGTAGGCTTCTAGACATGACAAGTCTTTATATATAAAATAAATGTTGTCTCTACATTGATTAGAATTGCAAAATGGTTGGATACTTTTTTATTTCATACATTACGAAAACCAAAACCGGCCTCAACTTCTTTCCTGTATGTATGTACAGCCTCGGCACACGTCCAACTTTATAGGCGCAAAACAGACTAAATTAAATCCATTTAAATTCACGCTGGAGGCTTTGTATCATAAAAAATATCGAGAAGAACCAAAATTATTAAAAATTTACTGGATATGCATGCCACGTTGCCTCATTGAGAGAAATATATCATTTCATAAGAATGATTTTTTCATTCCTTCATGTCCAAGAGCACTTGGAGAATAGCCAAAAAAAATTGTGGCAGCTTTGTAAATCACAGAAAGTGTATTTAAAGAAATATAAATTTCCACAAGCAGTTGAATAAGTGGTTTCTGTTAAATTACTCAAAGTAAGTTCTACCTAGATTCTAAACGTTTTTCTTTATAGTTATAAAATTGATAAGCTAAAATATGTAAGATATTATAAAGTTTAAACAGGAAAATATACATCAAGGAGCGGGGATCACCCCATAACAATTTGATTAACAGTTAATCGATTTGATAAATTATTAATTAATAAGTAATGAAAGACAAACTTTTCCAAGATCACTGTAACACACTATTTTATTTATATACGTCTGACAATCAATACAAGAGTGAAATCTCAACTGACAAATAAAATCTTATTTTCAGTAACCATGGAGCCAGGAAAAAAGTTATATTAAAGCAATCATAAATAATAATTTAATTTTCAAGTTTTAGGTAGTATTCATACTACGGAAAGTTTAAATTTTAATTTAAATCAAATTATAATTATTATTAACAAAGGGAGACAGACAGAGAAAAATAGACTCCAGCGCAGGGACTTGAACCACATGTAGAGGCCCGTGGTTCAATTCCCGGCGCTGGAGTCTATTTTTCTCTGTCTGTCTCCCATTGTTAATAATAATTATAATTTGATTTAAATTAAAATTTAAACTTTCCGTAGTATGATACTACCTAAAACTTAAAAATGAAATTTCTAATTGATTGTACAAGGTACAGGTACTAAATGGGTACTTTATAATTATAAGCGATACTTCTCGGTCTAGCTCTATTATCGTTAATGTTGACTTCTAGACTTGTGGAAAATTGAAAGCTTAATTCGGGACTAGGTATCGTTACTGACAGATGAAATTATTCTCCAGCGTAACTCAGTTGGTAGAGCGCTATACTGGAAATATAGAAGCCCGTGGTTCAAGACCCGGCGCTGGAGTCTATTTTTCTCTGTCTATCTCCCATTGTTAATAATAATTATAATTTGATTTAAATTATAATAATTTAAGTAATTATTAGAGTTAAATCAACACAACATTACTATTAATATCAATGCTCACGGAGTTTTATAACTTTCGATATACCTGTATTTAGTTACGACGTCGCAGCCAATCAGAGATAAACTTACTTATCACCAATATTGTTAAATGAGATTAGGTTAGAATAGTTGACTATAGTAAAATACGTAAGAGTTCACTAATACATATTTAAAAACAACTAAAAGGAATGAGAGTTACGAAATTCTCGATTCTGGTCGGACTAGTGGCACACGACAGTCCGTAACAAGGGAGAGTTCGGTCCTACTGCCTCAAACTGCAACTAATATAATTAATAATCTAGACATGGATTGCTGTTTTTTTAAACTTTTGTAGTAGCTAATGTCAAGAACATGATACAATATATCAGTGCTCATAAAAAACATGTACTTAAAATGAGTTGGATCTTTTTTTATTCATCTAAAATTGAAACAAAAATTTTAAAATGTAAATATAATATGTTATATGAATACTTTCTAATTATTTCCAAAGGGAAATTGAAGAGAAGCGTATAGTGTCGGTAATATACTGGCTTCTCCATTTACTCAAAATCAAAGGCGTGATTAAAGTTTTATAGAAAGGGAACTAGCCCAAGCAGTACAGCAAAGAGCATGCGCTGCAAATCTACACCGTACAATCACGGACCAACTTTCCAATGTACCAAGTACATCGCGAGTAACTTAACTTTTCTTTTCATATTATGAAGTCCTTTTTTTATCTTTGTAAACGCCTCATTGACTTTGACGTTTACCAATTGAAGTACTGAAAAGGAGATACGGGGAACCGTAAATTTTTATAATATTGACGATTACGTAAAGACATTCACTAAAAATAAGGATGGTTGCATATTCGATGCAAATTTACGTCACATTCACTGCAGTTTTGAGGAAGTTACGACCTATTATAAATAAAGATTTCATAAGCTTCAAAGACATGAAATTGTAATAGTGCCTTAAAATTGAAAATAAAAATTGTCCCTTCCAGAAGTCAATTCTTGATTAGTAAGGTCAAACTTACTTAAACGCTTCACGTAAGTACGTGAGGCGATAATCGCCGGTTTCTGTACGATTAAGTTAAAATTATTAAGTTTAAAATTGTAATAGTTGCATATTCTTTTTCTAAATTGATGTATAACATGCCATGGAGACTAAAAACTATTTTTAGTCGCCCGCCATATTGGCCGCCATCTTGAAAATATTAGGTGGGAAATTTTAATAGTTCCATATTCTTTTTCTACATTTCAAGACCTTTAATTTGATTTATAACATGTCATGGTGACTAAAAATATTTTTTATAGTCACCCGCCATATTGGCCGCTATCTTGAAAATATTAAGTGTGAAAAATCGAAAAAGTGCCCAGTTGTCACAAATGCCGAGATGCACCTGTGTACCGAATTTCATGTTCCTAGCTATAGTAGTTTATGAATTGAAACAAGCAACGGACAGACAGACAGACAGACAGACAGGGCCGTTATATAAGGTTTATTTTTGTACTTAGTACAGAAACCTAAAAGGAAATAAAATTCTCACGTTTATGAAATTTCGATTCCTTTCAACTAATGGGTGAAAAAAAAATACTCGAATTTAAAGAAAATGCAATCCATTGCTAAAAAAAAAAAAAAGTCTAGATGTTCGTATATTTAGACTCGTTCCTTTGTAATTCGAGAAAATTAGGATTGCAATTTTAGCAGTAAATTTATTAATCCTTATAAAAAGAGAAATTTTTGTTTATTTTTTAGAATAGGGTTTAAAACTAACTCACTACTAGGCACTTACTAATGACGAATAAGTATTGAAAAGAAATATTTTAAAACAGTTTTAAAACACTAACCCTTATCCCTGTCTAATGATCAAACAACAAGTATACCTTATCCCATTGTTAAACAACAAGTATCTTAACCCATTGCTAATCAAAAAGTACATTATCCCATGGACAAAGAACAATTACCTTGTCCGATAATAAGTACCTATAGGTATTAACATTGTAAACGCTTCTTAGTACCCAATTTGTACAATAAGCTAGTCTATGTAAGCAACGAATGTTTATTTATATGAGTCTTAAGCTAAGTACAGATTACTCCTACTGTCTTAGCTAGGTACAGACGTGGGAACACGTCACGTCAGATTACATGGGACCACGTCAGACATGAGGCGGTGTTCACATTGTTCTGACGTCAGACACATGAAAGAACACACTTCGCACTTGTTGCTTCTCCCTTCAGTTGGTTTTGAGCCTTCTACCATGAATGTTCTCCATGTTTTTGACATGCTGGATGGAGAAGAAGAAGAAATGGCTGCTGTGTACTGCAGCCATTTCTTCTTCTAGAGAATGGATACATCCAATCAATGCAGAGCGAGAAGAATTCGGGGAGTTTTATAATTTAATGCCACAGTTTATAGAAGGAGCCTTCTTTCGTGAATTTTGATTTCTATATTCCCGGTGTGTAGGGTCGTATAACACCGGATTCGCCCGAACATATTAAATTAACATGTCTTCTTCCATCTTCAAAAAAAAAATCACTAAAAAACGGTATGTAAAAAATGTACAGAGAGTAGTAAAATATAGCACCTGACTCTTCTGATGCCTTTCCACGACTGAAGAAATATCTGGAAGTTTAGATATCCCTCCCACGCGTCATAAGGCATGTGGCGTCAGATAGCATCATATCTCGCGTTCCCACGTCACGTCAGAACAATGTGAACAAAGACTCACAAAACCCTGTGTTACTTTTTTATATCACACGCATTATGACGTGGGCCCATGTAACGTCAGAATAGTCTGTACCCACCTTTAGCATGATTTATTTGTAGAAGTAGATTCAATACCCTGCATCGGTAGCTCGTATAAGAGCGCAGTTGGCTAGGCTCTCTTAAGAGAAAAGTTAAACATCATCGTGCGTGACCACAGATCTGGGTTCAATTCCGCACCTAGGGTCACTCCGAGTGGCGAAACTATGGGCCCGCACGGGCCCGCATTGCGGGGGGGCCCCCACCGTCAGGGGGCCCCCAAATCAACGACGACGGGGGCCCCCAGTTCAAAACGCAAGAGGTTTCTTTTTGCACATCAATATTGTTTGGCGAGGGGCCCCCAAATAGTTCTTGCGGGGGGGCCCCCGATGCCCTAGCTAGGCCACTGGTCACTCCTGGGGCTCGGTGTACGTGTACACACAGCATCACCATATAAATGTGTAGCTTCAATCATATAAATGTGAAGTGGCAACTAACTGGTTTGGCATGTCAGTTATAAGGCTTATAAAGCTGGTACAGCGACACACTGATCACGAGGCATCCATTACATATATATATAATTGTATAAGCCCTTTGGCAGACCTATAGGCCCTCCACGGGCTGTTTCGACACGGAGTTAGTTTGATCATTTATAGAAATAGGTAAGCATGAGAATTAAGCATAATAACATCCAGGTACATTGTTAAAACTCACAGACCAACTAATATTCTCGGGGTTCTCTTGTCCTAAATATCTCGGTCTTCTGACGAAATCCGCGTCACGAAGGATTCATTCGTACTTAAAAAATAAAAAAATCGGTCCGAGACAACTCAGACAAACTTTCTCATATACGAGTTCATAATTATTTAGCCCAGTGTTTTCCATTTCGTATGTAAATTTAATTAATATTGAGCATTTCATTAAAATGTATCATAAAAATAACTTCTCCCGGGCGGGGAATCGAACCCGGGCTCTCTCGGTCCGCGTTTTAAGCTTTTTTCTCAGGAACTAGATTTTTCCCGGGAAAACGGCTTACATCGTTGGATTCGTATTTAAATGGACTATATTTTAGAATTTTTTAATCAAAATCGTCGGAACCGTTTTCGAGAAATAATTTTTTTTCACGTTTTTTCAGAGTTTTTGGGGGGTAGCGCCCCTAAATTTGGAGCTAAAATCCATTTCTCGATTTCGCCTCGGGGTATGATTTTTCTGAACATGTATGCCAAATTTCATCAAAATCGGCCCAGTAGTTTAGGCTCCAGGCGTCTGCACAGACGACAGACAGACGACAGACAGACGACAGACAGACATTTTTTAAAAACCACTTTTTTGGACTCAGGGGACCTCAAAACGTGTAAATCCATCAAAATCTCAAAATCGAATTTTCGCGCCATCACAATACTTTCTCTTTATATGAGAAAGTAAAAATGGTAACAAAAAATAAAAATTATAAAATACAACATAGCGTATATAAATGAAATTGACCGTATAGGATTATTATACTTGATACATTCTTCTCCTATATTATACATTCTAATTCCTTTACGTATATGTACTTCTTTCTTTAAACATTATACTCAATCTAGCTTACGTAGCTGTGGATTAATACGTCAGATCATCCATTGTAGATTGTAGATAAAATGACTGCAGAAATTGAAAATAATTAAGTTTCTTTTTTTTATTTTCGTAACCTTAGCCCAAATATCTAGCCCAAATATCAAGTCCCAAGTCCCTAGATCGTTTCCTTTTTATTCACGTCTTCCATAAAATGATCTGATTACACCTTGTAAGTGGGATCTATGCCTTGCAGTTAATATTTCGATAACCACTATCGTTACTAATCTGCTAACATGATGATGAGTATAGGCGTGAACTTAATATACTATATAAACTAAGAATATATATGCGGGTAGTGTAGATTTTCTTTGAGTTATTTTCTGTATAATCAGTCTCTTTTTGGTTCAATAATTTAAAATAAACTGTTTTCATCTCTGTTGTTTTAACTGTATAATATTGAGGATAATAGTTATTTATTATATGGATTTGTGTGGGATCTGTAATTTTACCTAATTACACTTCATACTTTTAACTTTATTACTTCTTCTTAGAGTTCAATATCTGTAGAACTCGCAACCCGAAATATCCAAAGCTTAATTTACCAATAAGCTAACAACAATTGACTAAATCTTTACCACTTAGTCAATATGTGAACTAGACATGAGATGTCTTTGATTTGTTTTCTTTCAAAAGATACATTATCATGAAATTTGTTTACGAAGAACAAGGGTAATATTAAGCAACATCTCGGCTTCGACAGGACAGTGGTGGATTTAAAAAAAAAAAAACCAACTGATCTATTGATCAACTTGTCACAACTGTCACTACAATGTGAGTGAGCTTTTAGGCTTTTGTAATATCTTCAAAGATGTTCGCAGGCGTAAGTATTATGACATGATGTGTTTTTTTGTACTTCATGAATATTCACACCTACTATACATTCTTTCTCTTTTACTTGTTATAAAGTTTAATATATATATAAATACAGTATGTACTTGTAAATGATTCGTGAACTGATATGAGTGTTTATAGTTATGTGTATTGTTATACTTAATCGATGATTTTTTAACAAATCAATTAAATACATTTTAACAACAAATATTAAACGATAGCCCTAGTGTCTATAGTTATGTACGTATGCTTATTAAACAACTAACAGTAATACTTTTTGTTGGTGAAAATATGTGTATGATCTATAAATGTCATATATGTATATATATATTTTTTTTTAAAAAAAAGAATAAATAAATAAAACAATATTTCTTTCACGGCAACAATACTTTCATTAATAGTAAAAATACCATTTTTTCCCCCTTTGTGCTCATAATATTTATGATATATAAAATAGAATGTATTTGTATCTTCCCTTGGGAATCTCGTATAAAGCCAAGGACTTTAAAGATTCAAATATAAAATCTATAGAACTACTTATTAGCAAAATACAAGATGCATACAGTACTTAAGTGATGCTTTCTATGGGCATCTATAATCTTAAGAATATTTATAGATTCTTTTCCTACGAGATGAGCCGTTTTTTTATCTGACATTTTAAAGTCATGATTTCTTAAATAGATTTGATTGTATATATATATTTATGATGCATTAAATCTAGCTTAAGATACCTTGACCGGACGCATTGCATGGTTATGCGTCGACGTTATGACATGGATGCCCTTTGCTCACCTTGGCTTCCAACCTTACACATGTCTAATCCTTTCACCATTTTTTCCCATGATAATATTGTAATAAATTGTTGTAATTGTTTAATGTAGATTTGTTTATTATTATATTATTTATTTATATATACGTGTTTTTTTAGTAAGGAAAGAATCATTTTTTTAATTATAGTCTTGAAGAGTCATTGAAGATTTGTAA
Source organism: Gerris lacustris (assembly GCA_951217055.1). NCBI lineage: Eukaryota > Metazoa > Arthropoda > Insecta > Hemiptera > Gerridae > Gerris > Gerris lacustris. The sequence goes on from OX578278.1 coordinate 34,522,602, forward strand.
TTTTAAAGGACGTTTTAAGGTCATGATCATCCAAGGATAAATACCACTAGGGATATTTATAATGTCTTTATTAAATCAATATTATGACATGGACATAAACTATAAACAGGTTGTTTGAATTGTTATAATTTGTAAAATAGATGCTATAGGTAGGTAGATTGAGAGAAATTAGGATGATTTGTGTGAATGTATTAAATTGAATCTAAATGTTAACCATTTTGCCTTCGGAGTAAATAATACTGAAAAAGTTAATTTGATCAGATTATTGTGACAAACTACACTAGCTATTGTTTAGCACAACAATGCTGTTACCTTTATTAAATTATTTAACCAAAATTATCTATAATGGATAAAACATTTTTATTTTACAAGCAGGAGTGTTGGGAGGTTTATGGAGGTATGTGGTTGTTGGGAAAAATTATCATAATAATCATTTATAAGTTCAATTCCATTCATATAGACTATGTTCAAAACTATTTATATTTATCTCCTTCAGTGAAGAGCTTGAGATTGAAATATCAAAATATTTGCTAAAAAAAAAACAAAAAAAAAAACCAACTATGCACAACCGTAAGGATAGGCAATACATAGAGTCAAAGCATCAGGGCGCCTTTAATCATTATGTTACGACGTAAATATGTCCACATAAATAAAATTTTAATAAAAATGAAGTATTCAAATAATAACCATATTATATTTTTTTTTTTTTTACGATAAATCTATTTTTATTTTTTTCGAGATTGCAAGATCCTTTTAAATAAACAATTAATATAGCACAAATAATCCTCGTTTCATCAGAGGAAGCATTCTGGAATTAATATTCTAAATTCGTACAGAACAGCAGTAGTAATAATAATACATTACATTATGTTATAATGTATGCATGCCTCAAGAACAATTAAACCACTTCGATAATGATTTATATTTTTTAGAAAGTTAAAGGAAGTTGTATTTATTTTTATACTTTAATATTTTCATGGTACACATAAATTTATTAATTACAATGTTTAAAAATAGTTAATTACATAAAATATCATCATAATTATTTTAAAGTATGAATTAATGCAACTGAGTAATTGCAAGACTACGTGATGTTAATCCTTAAAAGACAAATACACTTTTATTTTACGTTTAGTGATTCTCAAGATAAGATACTTCTTAAAGTAAAAATTAATATTTACTCTGTCAATGTACATTAACCTTACTAGAAGCAAATTAACACGTAAGCGCTAATAAGCCGTGACTGGATGCACAGTAGGGTCAGAGAAGTTCAAACGAAAGCCGCTTGAGCACAGTTATTACAAGCGAGACTTGATGAGCGGAGTGAGCATTGCATGTCTAGCTTAAGTCAAAGAGCATTAACTTTACTTATTTTTTTAAAACAACAAATTAAGAAACTATCGATTAACCTTTTACAATATTACTTTTATTTAACTCTAGCACGGTGTTTTTTTATGATTGAAATTTTATTTGTATAAAAACTTCATTCTCAGGTTAGAGAGGAAAAACGTAAAAAAAAAAAAAAAAAAAAAAAATGTACAAACAAATATTAAGTACCTAGACTTCATCATTTATGTAACGCAAATTAAAGCAAACTATAAAAAAAATAGAATGTTAGAAAAAAAAATGTTTTTGCAATAGAGCCATGCTAAATGTCGAAATTTTTAAGCGTTCAAAGTTATTACACCTCATGTTCAAAAAAGATTACACTCTAAAAAGCCACAGCAAGAGAAACGCCAAGAATCACAGGTAACAATAATTAAATTAAAAATTAAATATCTATTATTAGTATCAGCTTATGCTGATACAAATAAATTACAGGGGTGAATCAGACTATATTATATATATATATATATATATATATATATATATATATATATATATATATATATATATTATATATATATATATATATATATATATATATATATATATATATATATATATTATATATATATATATATATATATATATATATATATATATATATATATATATATATATATATATATATATATATATATATATATATATATATATATATATATATATATATATATATATTATATATATATATATATATATATATATATATATATATATATATATATATTTATATATATATACATATAGATCAATTTGAAACTGACTAGTATCAAATATTTGTCATTACGAATCGAAAAAAAAGCTTAATCTGAGTTTTTTCACTAATAATAAATAACAACAATTTATTTTATCTTTATCCACTTAAATTTTGCTTCCGAGCTCAGCGAAGGTAGCGGAAGCTAAATATAACGGAACTAAAATATTTTAGGTCTCCAATTTCAAAACTCCAAGACAGAAATCAGTTTCAGACAGGGAACCTTTTTGGTTCCGTGACTACCTGTCGGTCTGTCGCTCAATTTTTGCGAACCAATATTCAATATATCTTAAAAACTACTTATCTGATATTATAGAAATTTGGAAGGTAGGTCATAATTAGCCCATTATCGGTCCCATATAAGTTTCAACCTCATTCGCCTATTTGTTTCTCTTCCTCATGCGCATAAACATACATTTATTTAAACCTATATCATCAAAAGCACTTATCTGATTTTTATTAAATTTGGATGGTCTGTCGATAGTAGTCTAGAGATGGCCCCAGATTAATTTAAACCGTCTGCGCTCCCTAAATTTTGCTACATTGCTAATTTAATTAAAGTAAAAAGCAAAACAATTTTGACATTTGTTTTAAAAAACCGGGGAGAATTTTGACCATAATAGTTTTTAATAGTATAAAATCATTAAAGTATACAAAATAGAACGCGAAGAAGCTATGTGCCACATTAATTGACAGAGTATTTTGTTATGAACAAGAAAACTCTGGGACCACCTTCATGTTAAGTCAGATATTTTAACTTTTATCAGTAAGCTAAAGGTACCAAAATTTAGTGTAGACAATAAGTATAAAACATATATAGACTAAAGTATATACTTCTAAGGCATACATAGCGGTATTGATATCCTATTTGAAGGTAACTATTGTCTATAAATTAGAGCACTGTTTCCCAAACATTTTAACCAGCGGCACACTATAAAATAAATTGGTAAGGCGTGAATCTCACGTAAAAAGGGTTTCGTTGGTATTGTGAACACAAAATTAGTAAGGGGGGAGGGGAGAAAAGTTTTGATTTTTTTTGACAAAATGGCGCGCAAAATTAAATGTTAACATCAAGTGTTATACATTTTTGAAATCTACTCTTCAATACCTTTCATTTGATACCCCACTCAAAATTAAAAAAAAAAAATCGGATAACATGAATTATCCGCCATCTTGGATTTCCAGTAAATCAGATCAAATAGCTAATCTTATTTTTTCTATGGCCCAGCGCACACAGCAGACCACACATTTTGCATATTTTTCTATATTTTTAGTAATAGCGGAAATACGATTTTAGGGGGGGGGGGGGGACACGCAAAATGTCGATGTTTTTTGACAAAATGGCTCTGAAAATTAAGCACTATCCCTAAGTGGTATATATATTTACCCCACTCAAAATTTAAAAAAAAATATTTTTTTTTCGCGACGTGAATTATCCGCCATTTTGAATTTGAACAGTTGATAATATTGAGTTCGCTATATTTTTCCTGTGTGCGCGTCAAAACGATATTTTATACTGGAAAGTTTCACGTTATTATCTCTTTTGGTTCAAAAGTTATTGGAACCGTACAGAGTGACAGACAGACACAGGAACGAAACTATAAGGGTTTCTTTTTTTTGGTTTTAACAACGAAACCCTAAAAAATAGCCAATAGCCGCGGAACTCCTATTATTTTATGCAGAGGCGCCGAGAGCCATCCTAGGCCCCATGTCTATAGGTCTACTGGGCCCACTGTCGTGGGGGGAGGGGAAGGGGGAGTTCGGGGGCCCTAAAATTAATTTTTTACTACCAGATATGAAAGTTTTTAAAAATGACATGTCTAGAAATCACTTTTACCTAAATATACAGTTAACCCAATTTGTATGGAAACACTTAATAAAAGGCCAAAGATTTGGCCACCAGTGCTTCTCTTTGGAGGAAACAGTGTATAAGAACTGCGTCTGGGTTTTTCTTTTTTGCTAAAGCTTGGAAGCCTGTCAAGTGACCGGCCATGGATGGACGGACGGGTGTCCGTCCATCCATGGCCACTCATACACACCCATTGATGGGTATCAATGCAGACACTTAAGACTGCCATGATATTTTGAAATTTAATTACTTATGGCCTAAAATGTCTCGGCCTCTTGTGGTCTCAGAGAGGTCTTAACAAAACCGGAATTGTTCTATAATAGATTTTTTGTCAATAAATCGTTCAAAAGTGACCACTTGTGGTTTATTATTTTTTATTCTGGATCCCGCAGCACACCTAGCCAGCCTCGCGGCACTCTAGTGTGCCACGGCACACAGTTTGGGAAACGCTGAATTTGAGTATGGCAAAGGGAAGCGAATCATTGTCTAAGACTTTAAGTATATAAACATGGGCTAAATTACCATATATGCATCTAAAAGTGTAAACTTATAAGCCAAATATAGCAGTACTGATTTATCTTATTTTACGGTAACTAAAAATTAGGATTTTGGCGAGTAACGGAGGACGAACCATTGTGATACTTTAAGTATATAAATATAGACTAAATACCAAATCAATTTCATTATAGAAACTTAAAAATTTGTGGAAAAACTATAGGATATACAAAGCCAACAAAAATAACTGTAGTACTTAATTTATATACTCCATCTATAAAAAATCACTAGGATATAGTTGTTCATAAAATATCGATAAAAGCTAATAGCGGTAGTAGTTACTATAAAATAATATCTTCTTAGATATAAACAGATTTTAGATCTCAGTAAAATACTAGAGAGCAAATTAACCTATCATAAGGCTAGTAGCTTTCTACTTAAGTATCTTTCATGATAAGTTATCATTCATTTCAAAAGGCAATGAAAGAATGAGAAGTTGGTAATTCTATTCCACATATACTATATATATATTTTCAATGATTGTTTTAATGTAAAATAATATAAAATTTATACAAACAAACGTTTCTAAAAAAAACCTTATTTAACGATATGATAGACCAAAAGACTTCTTTCACTTTTCAGACCTTAAAGCATCTTATAAAAGGAAAAAAATGCAGTTAAAGAAAGAACCCATATTTCAATCACGAGAAGATGCAACACAGGTATCCTCTCATAAGAAAACGAATTGTAATATTGCCTTTACTAAAGGAAATTATAGGTTGCTTGATGTTTTTCAATTTAGCATAAGTTCAAAGTTAATATTTACGATATAATCTTCGGAATAATCTATTTGAAACACGGTATGAAAAATATTAATGCAATATGTTCTTTTCGAAAAACAAAAAAATACTATAAGATGAAACATTATATCTGATTAAAAAATAGAAAGATTTATATCCTTAGCCATATTTTTTATTTTGTCACGAAATAATTTGTTTTCCATCTTCTTTAAAAAGCAAGGTACGAGACACGAGATATTGCAACGAATAATGAGTTCATTGAGGAATACCAATTCAATAATAACAATCAACCAGATTGGGCGAGATTTATCTGTTTGCAATGGTTTCATCAGGGTTCGCATATAAACAGAACAACTATACAAGTATTATTCAGAAATAAATATACAATTCGGGTCACTGATGGAAAAAAAATAATTAAAAATTTACAGAAACACGGGATTACAAAGAGCAAAATAACATCCATCTGCTGAAATAAATAATAATATACCATTATTGATAAAAGCCAGAAACATCTAAGATTAAGCTATAATGATTTCTAGTAATTGCTTATTGATTAAAAAAGCCATTAAGTTAAAATAAATTAAAAAAAGCGATCGATGGTAGAAAAACATGCATATTTAAACACCACATTTTTAGAGAATTAATATATTGCTGCATACGTAAAATACAGACCAAGACCGATTATATTCTACGAAATACAATCCACTATTTACACTAAAATATATATAATAAGTACTCAATTTTAAATGCATTCTGAGGAATTTATTTTGTAATGTAACAAGTTGGGTCGTTTGGATGAACTTGTGGTATTAGAGTTAAAGTATTTCATTAATAAATAATTAATGGGACATGTTGAAAGATAGAATTAATATGTTGATAGTGTTTTAAAGTTTATTCATCAAAAAATGAAACCACGTCATTGATGAGAACCAAATTTATTTACGACTTGGACCTTGGTCATAAAACAAGTGTTATATTATCACTATCGTAAGTAGTAAAAAGGTTATTTTTCTTTATTAAATATTCATGGGTTAAAAAGGCATAACATTTTAGAATATTAAAATCACCAAACGTTATTACATCAAATTAAGGAGCGTAATACCATAGGTGATGAGAACCATATAGATTTATGGCTTGAACTAGATATTAAGTTATTATAATGTATCAAAACTCAATTTTCGAAACGAGGTTACAGCAAAAAAGGCCAGAAAAAAAGATACATTTTGAAATAGGGTGTGATTAAAGATACAAAATGCCACATTATTAAGTAAAAACTTTTTTTACATAAAAGAAAAAAAAGATGCGTTATACCATCATTGATGAAAATTAAATAGATTTATTACAGTTAAGCTATATTATTTTGATGCAACAGAGCAAAAAAATAATAAATAAAAGAAACCTTAAAATAAAAAAAATTACGTGAAAAAAAAAATGCATTTTGGAACACGGTTAGCGTTAAGGATGCAACACGATCCATCAGATTGGTATGCTTGACTACTACCGATGTGATTTATTCATAGATTGATTAAGACAGATGGATTCACCGATGTTATATCTCAATTTGGTTCATTGGAAAGATTATATACATTTGAAAAAAGAGAACATATGATGGAGAACTTTAAAGATCCATCGTTGAGTAATAAAAAAACAAAAAGGTCAATGATCTGTCGACATCACTTCTAATTTAAACTAGGTGGTTTTTTTTATTTCAGAAACCTTTTTCTTCCAGGGTAATATTGTTTAACTGTTACCAAATATGTCTGTTTTAAATTCTTCTTCTTTTTCTAAATGATTAAAAGTCAAACTTCTCAAGACGTTTTAAATTATTCTGAAGATTCTGTAACACGCAATAATTATTACTTATAAATCTATTTTATAATTTTTCCTCATAATTTATGAGTTAAGATCTTTCAGACTGATTTACCTTACTTTTTCCTTCCTTTATTAAATGAAATGTATGAACAAACAGCTAATTATATAACATTTTACGTACTTTACATAAAATTAACTACCATGGTTGTTATAAATAATTTCAGCTGTCAGGGGATATTTGTTTATCCTATTAACCGGTGTTATGGTAGTTATAATAAAATTATGATTTCTATTATGACGAGGTACTTATAAGTTTGATATAATTTTACATTACATTAAAAAAAAGTGGTTACATTCACAAAAAAATATTCTTGGGGGGAGGGGCGGGATTTAAAGATTAATTTATATTTGCTAAATATATGTTTTTAATGTGTAAAATTAATAATTTGGGAGAAATTGTTCTTTTAAAAAAAGGTAGGTATCACTGAGGTTAACCCTAGTCAGCTTATACGTTACATACATGACAGTAAGTCATAGCATTAAGACCTTAGAGACGTGATCCAGACAATCTTTTCATGAAAATTGTTGTTAATGAATGTAAATAATAAATATGTATGTTATACATAATTTTGTTACAGCATAAACTATTCAACCCAAAAATTGAAATAAAAGGTAATATAACTGTGTAATTTCAATATTCTAATTCATAATAAACTCTACTGAAAGTAGAGAATAAAAATCTTTGCTGTATAATAGACGGACAAAGATTCTATTAACGATACATTCATTAATGAATGGCGCAACAATTGTGATAACGAAGCGAAAATATTACTCATAATAAAATAGTATGTCACTTGATTTTGAGTGACAGTGTGCAGTGCGGATTTATATATCATAACATTGTATGTATATTTGTATATATCCAAAGGATATATATACAAATTGGATTCTAATTTGATGGTACTGTTATTTTGAAACTATGAATAATGTTTTTTTTCATAAACTATATAGGTACATAAAATAGTAAAAAGGTATGCATAAAATAATTTGATAAATAATTTGCAAGTACTAAATACCAATGAAACCATAAAATCACCTTTCACAGTAAAAATCAAAATTTCTATAAGAATCTTGTCTTACGGTATATAATGGCCGGGCTACATTGCACAAAATCTAGAAATATTATACTATAAAGAAATATTGCCGGTCCATTTAAGAACATATTGCCGGTAATGTTTCAGTATTTTAAGCAATGTAGCCCGGTCATAATTGCCAGCCACACATAGCCGTAAAATGTTGTTCGTTTAAAAGCCGCTTTAGATAATGTATATACATACATATAGTATATACATGTGTGTGTGTAAATAAAAGATTTTAGTCAAATTTACCAGGATATATTTTTTTCTGCATAATGATGAAGATAAAGTTTCGGAATAATTTCATAATACGACGAATATAATATAAGCTCAAAGCACTATTGGTTTATAAAAAGTATAAGACAAAATACAAGGAAAAAAAAAAATAATAAAAAGTTTTCTTTCATAAAATAATTTAGAATCAGCTCTAAGACACTAAAAAAGTCCAATTATCACTGAATATGTCGCTCTAACTCACAAGCTAAACTTTTTAAGGCAACCATAATTATCTTGTTTCATTAAAAGCTAACAATAATTTTTCTAAGAGGGAAAATACAGTTAAAAGAAACGTGAATCAACGATACAACCAACTTGTAGTTTAATTTATAAGTTAACAAAGAAAGGTCAAAGATCTTAAACGTAATAAGAAAATATAAAAAAAAGATCTGTCGTTGGAAGATCTAAGTCGAATGCCACAATACTTATCTGCTTGGACAAGTTCCAAACCTCTTTTTTCATCCAATGCTGATGACCTTTTAAAGAAAAACTCGACATTTTATCTCGTAAGAAGCTTTTTTTCCCAAGAAAATTTTGTTATCTTAAGCGATGTTACGATTATCCTCAATTATTTAAGACTCTTTACAAAAGAAAGTATTCAGAGGTCTCGGAGGAAATGTTACCATTATTAATTTAATTTAAATTACGTAAGTGGATTATTTTTTAGATATCTTGAATGGCTTAAGGTAATAACTTATCACGGTTTTAATTTTTTTTTTTTTTTTTCACAACTTACATTTGCCAAAATGGCCAAAAAAAAAAACCAATTACATTCGCAGAAATGGTTCATTGTTGAAATGATTTGAAAATCTCAATACTAAACCAATACAAACTTTAACTAATTACTATTATTTTATTTTAATCAAAAGATCATTCTCAAAATTGTATCTTTTCCATAAATGAATTTAAGAAAAACACATTTTGGAGGGTAATTTGAAATAGGTAGGGGTAATATGGAACAGGGGTTAAAAAAACAATTAACTAAGTTAAATAGCACAAAATGCCGAACAGTTTAATAATAGGTAGATAATCAGTAAACATATTAGTTAAAAAAAAGTATTTTTAAAATAGTTGGTTAATAATGTTGGGGGTTGGTCCATACTATGGTATAATATGGTATACGCACTAGTATTCCATATTACCTACAAGGCAAACCTACAAATTTTAACCTCACAGATCTTTGGAAAGACTACTCTTTAAAAAATTATAAATATTTCGTGAGAAACTAAAATCATTAAGTTGAAAACTATTCCTAATTGAATTTATATAAAACACTTCTAATTATTATAACAGATTAAAAAAAAAAAGCTTTAAAAAATGCCAAATGTCAAAAACTAAATTGTTTAAATCACGTGATAGTGTTAATTGCAACTGAATGTCTGCTGATAGAATAGCATTATAGGAGTTTAAGAAAAGTATGTAACACTACCCTCCAAAAAATCATTGCATTTGGAAGATAAAAATGCTTTTAAAGGCATTGGTTTCACTTCATTATAATAAACTGTTTAAAAATAATAGTTGTAACAAACTTTTAAATGCCCAACATCTTGAAACGGCTGGCCGATATTCCAAAGTTAGGAAGATAATAAAGGCGATTACGATAATCCCTAACAATTTTAAATTATTTCTTAGGTTAAAAGGTTTTTAATTAATTCTACGATACCCAATACTGAAGTTTATATTTGTTTTCAAACTTTTGTTAATTTAATTTCAATTCATTCAAAATTAAAAAGTTTTCTATCGCTTTCTATTTTATTCTATTGTTGTTAGCGTGTTTAAAGGTATCATTTCGAAAAATCTGTTATATTAAATCTAATCAAGATGTATTTCAAGCGGAAAACTTATTATTTATAGTATCTAATAAATGAACCGAAGACAAAGTATTATTAGAAGTAATAAATAGCTTCTTATTTTTCTTTGTTCTTTTTTCTTTTTTTCAACTTTATACAATTAATTCGGTTACTTTTTTTTCCGTTGTTCTTAACTTGATGTTTATTACCTATTCTTCATTGTTTTAATTCCTAATCCTTTCATTCATTCGCAATTGTTAAGAAGAAAAAGACTTTCTTCATAATTGCATCTAGATCACAAAAAAAGAAGTAGGTGTAAGATGCGCATTTAGAGAGAAAGTGGAAGATTATAAAAATATACAAACAAGAAATAAAATAATAAAATTCAGTAGGTGTTCTGAACTAAACTCATTTATTCGTACTACTTATTTAATTCAGCTATTATTATTGTTTTTTCTTCAGGATATCGTATTTTATTTCCATACAACTAAAATAGAACAAAGTATTTTCCCTAAGGCGATTCACATATAAAAAGAAACATCAACAGTTAAATTAACACACAATCTATAAGTCCTATGGCGCCCACGTATAGATATATCGAATTAAGATTCTTTATATGAATAAAACAAATAGTAACTTAATATTCCTTTACTTTTCGGTTTTATAAATCGGAACTTTTAAGAGACTTTATTTATTACTCGTTTGTCATCGCACAAAAAGAAGCAATGGATAATAACAGTTGGGGATTGCACACAAAATCATGTAATTTTGGGAAAATCAACCATAAGATCCAATCAGAAATTGAAACGGAAAGTGAAAAGCTTAATTCTTACTTAAACTTCGATTCTCAACAGTTTCGTGGGACATATTGGTACCAACTTGATCTAAGTAGCGTCTCTCGGTCAGGAATCTATCCAATAAGTACTTAAAATTTATAAATTAAAAGCCTTATTATAATTAGAGAAATTTTATTAAAGATCTGAGTCCATAAATGTTAATATACTATTAAAATGTGGCACATTTTCATTTAGATCAATGGATATAAACATCTTCCTGAAAAATAAAAATGAGTACAGGTCATGGAGTTACTAAATATTGTAGACATAATAAAGAACAATTCTGCAAATATTTCAAACAAGAATTTGCAACAAGGAAATTACTAATAACAAAAAATGAGTTTAGTAATATAAGAAAGCGAGAATCAGTCATGAAACTGAATAAGCAATGTTTCAGAATATTTGATTTCCTTCATCAGAGGTAAATGCACGATTGTAATGTAAATAAATAGTGTTAAAAATATAATAAATACAAGTATCAGATCATAAATCACTGTTGTAAATCCATTGTTTGTCAATAAGGAGAAAAGGAATTTTGTAACCCGTATATTAAAGTACCATAATAAGCATTTCTAAAGAGAGAATTTAAGTAGGAGGATATGTAGCTATGATGCAGATTATTTTGCGACACAAAGTTTTACAATATCGCACAAAGGACTTTATTTTATAAAACCTGACCGTTCCCTTAAGCTGTCAGGTTATACAACATGTTCAGTAAAAAATGTAAAACACATCGATGTGATTTCAAGTGGGAGAGAAGGGGCTAGACTGTGTTGTCAGCCAGTACTGCCAACCGCGCCCACTCGATAGACCTAATTCTAAAGGCAGACTTCCGCACCTAATAATGCATCTAGTTCCAACACAGTGTTACCAAACTTTTTTTTTGTAACAAAAACTTCAAAAAGGGGACTAGCCTTCTATTATATAGTTAACACAAAACAGAATCCAGTTTAAAATTGGCTTCATCCCAAACCATTTAATACGTATGACCTATATTGTACTCATAACTTAAAAAAAAAGAATTTCGTTAATCTCATTGAGGTGTTTCATTATAAAATTAGAAATTTAAATTCTTTAATTACCTTTCTCTTATATTTAATACTTAATGATAGTCAAGAAAAATTCAGTATCATAAAGATTTCAAAAGTATCTTTAAAACAATAGATTTGAAATTGTGGCATTACAATAATTAATTATATATGCTGTTATAAATTACTAGGAGCCTTTCATAATTTCCAATGTGTGTTTTAACACGATTAATCCCTATACTAATGAATATTATTGCATAGTGATTTTTTTTAATAATATAGAGTTAAAAAACCATGAACATTTTAGTAATTTATTTCTTCTTTGCATGAAATAAATACTAAGAGTGCAAAGAAAAGAGTTAAACTAACTTAGCTAGAGCATCTAAATCTAGAGGAGAGTGAGATCATTAGTTAGCAAAAAGGGAACTCTGGTAGGCCTAATTGCTTGGCTAGGCTTCTCCGCCTTATGATTTTTATACAAACACCACCTCAATGTAAAGCTAAGAAATATCGAAAATATTCTAAAAAACACATCTTAAATTAATAAAATATAGTGGTTTAATAGTATATATTTAATAGTATTATTCCACAGTGCATAAATGCATTACTAAAGTAAATGCAGAATCATCCTTATATAACCACAGATGATACACGAGGAACATAATGTGAATGAAATATTAACCAAAACCTACAGTTTAAAATTACTATGTCTTCGATTACACAATGTACTACAAAAGCTACGCGTATGCTAATTAACAAAATAGAATGTAAATAACAATAATAATTATGTAAATGAACACAATGTTCAATATAATTCTCTTCATCCGGCCTTTATTTAGGTTCTAGTCGTTATCAATAATATAGTTTATGATAACGAAATATTCAGCCTTTCACATTCTCTTTACTACATTATAAGGTAATACTGATGAGTTAATTAGAGCATGGCCAAGTATTGCTGCAAAGGCATTAAATTTTTATTAACAATTAAACGCATCGCATAAGGTATATTAAAAAAGCATGGTTACGAAACTATTTTACTGGACAGATTAGATCTAAAAAAACAGATTCTTCGCAATTCAGTACTCAATAACCTAAATTTAAAGAAAAATCTAATTTGTATACACGTTAACTATTTGAATTATTTGGGCCGCAGTTTTTATTCAAAACTTGCTGCAATTCCGTGCAGGGAGTGTGTAGGGGGTGTATTATTTTAAATTGATAAGTTTATGAAGTAGTGAAATCATTAGTGTTACTTTGCTACTTAAGAATGCCTAGATGCACCCATGGACCAAATATAATTTGAAAAATTTTCTAATTAGAAATTGGTTTCGACTACTGGAGAAGCACGTCAAAATGTTAATTTTCAATAAAAAAAGTTTTTTTCTCTTGTATTTGAAAACCCTATATATATATATATATATATATATATATATATATATATATATATATATATATATATATATATATATATATATATATATATATATATATATATTTATATATATCTATATATGAGTGTGTGTGCGCGCGCGCTATATATCATTATATACTAGTATAATTATTTCATTAATATTATTATTAAAGAGACAGGAAGAAATACTGATAAAATTACATCCCGCCCAAGGAATTGAATCAATAATAATCAATAATTTTACGCCAAAATGCTTTATACTTAAGTCTAAAGATATTTTCTGTAAGTTATTAAATAAAATAAGCAGCAAAGACCTTATAGCTGTCTGCAGCAATGGTTTTACCACTGAAATACAAAAAAGGAATAAGCTCAATGATAAGAGCATTGCAGGATAAACACAGGGATCCGCAGTTCGAATTCCGGCGGCGCAATGCAATGTTATCAGGTTTTAACATTACAGTATTCAATAATACTGATAATGAATTGAATCTATCGACATTGATTGCCATTAATTAAAATATATGACTGGATTGGTAAACGAGCATTGATCAGGTCGATCCACATCGCCTCGTTTATCAAACTGGATTTCAAAAATAACAAGCATATAAAACAGCAAATATATGTATTTATAATAATGTATCCATTATTTGTTAAAATATGCATGCACAAATCAATTAATTAATGTGTTACGTTACATTATTTTTTTTATATTTAAACAGGATTTTAACTAGAACCTAATCCGATAAATAATGTACATGCATTTTCTAAAGGTCAAGTTAATCAATTAAATTTCAAATTAATTATGAATTTCAATTAATTTTTAATTCTAATTATAAAGAGATAAAACAATCATATTAAAAAATTAACACACAATTGTTTTTAATAAAATATTATTAGTAATTGAATTAAAGGTCGCGACAAATTGCAAATAGCGTTTCATTAATCAATAAGGATTCCAGTATTTCTTTTATTTATTTGATTTCTTAAATATTTTTTAATTATTAATTTGACATGAATACAACATAAATCAAGTAGGTGTGGTAGGAAGAAAAATAGAACTTAAGAGTTTTTTGTGTTCGTATTCTATATAATTAAGAATTTGATACACTTTTTATACTTTGAATCCAAAGGACATTATTTTTATTTAAATAAAACAGACCCAAACTGTTCCTATTTATGAGGAAAAATAAATCGATAAATTTTATTTGTATTATAAAAAAAAGGGGGAATATTTTGTTTTGTTTACAAAAGGGGACCGACAGAAGTTTATTTATGGTGTCCAGTGAACTCGGTGTGAGGTGGAACAAGGGAATTTAATTATGTGTAATTTCCAAGAGGGCAGGTTGGTGTTGTGTGGCGATGCTGTGACCTTGGGACAAGACCGGACGGCCTCTAGAGGGCGTGGTCATTTGGACCCTGATTCCATCGTGTGAACTTCAAATGTTTTAAAGCTTTATTGTCTGTTCTTAATACCTTTTAACGTGCTTATATTAGATTTTAATCTACATTTGTAATCTTTGATCATTTCAGATGCAAGTAATATAAATATATAGAAAATGTAACTTTGTAAAACATATTACACAGGGCCGGATATAGCTACCGCCAGCCCCCGCGGTGCGGGGGGGCCCACGGTCCTGGGGGGCCCAGTCAGAGATGTTGAAAAAGGTTTTTTTACAATAAAAAAGACAAGAAGGATATTGTGATCAGTGGCGTAGCTATGGGCCCGAATTGCGGCCACGTCCCCGGTGCCAGGGGGCCCACAAATAAAAAAAAACATGAAACTACTATCTTTGTACCGCAATGTCGATGGGGGCCCCTTTAGAGTATAATTAAATCTAAACTGGAATTACACTGATATACCTTTGTCGGGCCCCCTGATAAAGCTGCAGTGATTTCCCTGACAAGATTCATTCAGTGCCCAGTGCTGAACGCAAATGTTTTAATTATCATTTTTTGGTGAAGGGCCCACTGCCCTTGGTACGCCACTGATTGTAATAAACTTAAAAATTTTCCTAACGTGTTATGAGTACGGAAGTTTGAATTTTTTTTTGCTTCATTTAGTTATGTACTTAGATTTTTTGATGTTTTCACCTTATTCAATATGGTCAATGCTAATTTACAGGAGAGAAACTGACTGACAAATCATATTAACTGATATAAATACTTTTTACTTGCAATGCAATTTTTAAGCTTGCCAGCTACAAAACAACATAATTATTTGTGTTTTTTAGCCCACCTTAGTTAAACTTCAAAATTCGTCCCCGCGCCAAACCTCTTTTCCTGTAAGGACAAACTTGCCCTCAGAAATCCTTAAAACTCATCTTTTTGCACTTAAATTTTAAAAAATTCTCCGGGGGAGTACCCCCGGTCCCCCAGCCGTTGTTTGTTCAAAGGGGTCTAGATGCTAACTTGCCCTGGGGTCCGGAAATCCTCTCAGCAGTCAATCCGTTTTTGGCTATATTTCACCTCCTTTGAGGCATCTTCAGGCTTAAATGATTTTTAAAAATTTATTTCTTATATCTACATAACTTTTAACTTACATCTTTATAACAATTTGACACAACTTTTAAACAAAACGTAACACTTTTTTTTAAAAAAAATACGTGTGGTGTCACAGGACAACACCCGTTAGGAACGAAGTTCCTTACGCTTTTCATTAAATATACAAATTATAAATTCACACTACTAAGTATACGATGCTAACTAAATACACATGGTGGAGTTAGAGAAGAGACAAAATTAAAAGTAATTAACTGTTTGTACCTAGCGGAGTTAAGACAAAATTAAGAGAAAAACATTGTTTATATCATTGAAGCGAGTGCCTTGCAATAAATACTTATGTATTGAATATTGAGAAATAAATTAATCATGATGAGTTGATATAGTTAAAAATACTTCTTGCATACGAGTCCGCAACACAGTGAGACATTTTCATGTTTTCGCTCTGCGTAAACTACCGACATAAAATGAAATAAAATTGGTAATTTATTCAAGTAATTGATAAAAGTAGATGGAAGATAATTTTTATTCTTATCTCCACACCGGCACTGCCGCGGCTTAATTACAAAATACTGAATTCTAAGACGCCGGCCCGCCTTCTACGAATTGATAATATGCCTTCATAGTAGGTAGGCCGAGAGGGCTGAGAGTTGATGGCAACCTCCTGTACTTTCCTAACTCCCTGTCACACGTATAATTCTTTTCGACTCCCTTCGGCCTATGACGTGCGGTGGAGGGAGGCCCAAGAGCTGGAGACTGGATTACACACCTCCTATAGCTTTTTAACTCCCTGCTATACTTTTCTGAGTTTTTAAGCTAAAAGTAATGTAACGTTTTTGACTTATGTTCTATAGCCTAAACATAAAAATGTCAAAAGGAAGGTGGTAGTAGGTGGGAAACAGCACTGTTTTCTCCTACCCGACCTACTAATTTAAAATATTATAAAATATATATCTTCCCTACTCAAAAACGTCTGCTTGTATCAGGTTGAAATTTTACATGCCTGTTTCAATTTTACTTTACTTTACTTTGTGTATGACGTTTTATAAAAATCTTTACGTTAGAACGTAAGATATCGGTTAAAACGTAGTTTTCTCTATTTTAAACGTTTAGGTCCGCTTTAATAAATTTAGCGATCATTAACACTTCATAGCAGTATCAGTGTTGAGTTAACTAAAAAAAATTAATTTAAAAAAGTTGTATGTCTCATTGAATAGAATAAGTTAGAATTTTCCCCGTCCAAAAATTTCAAAAAGTAGACGAACCTTTAACAAAATCTCCTAACACATAACTTAATTTATTTTCTTAGTTATTTTCTTTCCTTGCAAGAGAATTGTCATGAAAGAAAATATATCTAGTAATGTTTTAGGGGAAATTGTTAAAAGTTATGTCAACAAGTTATATAAAGATGATGTAAGTTAATCTAGATATAAAAAATAAAAATTTAAAAATCTTCTTTTAGGCCTGAAGATGCCTCAAAGGAGGTGAAATATAGTCAAAAATAGGTTGACTTTGGAATTATTATTATTAATACCTATATAATTATTATTATTAAATTATTAATACCCTGAAGACCTAATTAGGAATAAGCTTTTTTTTTTTTAGCCAATTACCTCTTTCTTATTTCGGCGAGGTAGTTCATAAGCGAATTTGAGATGAATGAATGCGGTGCGTGTAATGAGGTTGTGGTGTGTAGTTTTCTTACTTTCTTTGGCCATCAGGAGGCTCACCGATAGTTTAGGACTCCCATTCTACGGTGCACTAATCAGTAAACCCCCTCGCCCCCTCCCCTTCCGAATATGACCTGGCCTGGGTAGGTTGGGGGCCCATTTGAATATTTCGCGGGGGGGCCCGTAAATTGAATATCCGGCCCTGATATTACATAATAATATATTTAATATTTTACCTATTATATTGAGAGTATTACTCATATATAAAAAAATATAATTTATTTAACATGATATTATATAACAATATGTTACTTTGATTTTTATTTTATACATGACTGCACTTTCTTGTGACCTCATTTATGTATTTATTATTTGTAGTATATTTATGAAACACAAACTCGAGTTAAAAGTTAGTAAAAAGCAACATTGACTACAAAAGTAAAACTGTATAAATTTACACTTTTAATAACACAATAAAAAGAAGACTTATTCAATTTATTTCCCTATACCTTTAAGGAAAAATAAAAGTTTTTTTTTCTTAGAAACAAGTATGAACTGACTTAAAGATCTTATGGAAAAATTAATTGTAACAACAGTTACTCTATAAGCTAAAAAGTAAATTTTATAAGCTAAAGTAAATTTTCTTTTAAAAAACCCTTCAATTACTATCATGACTCTATTAATATCAAATAAATAAAACATAATATACATATTTCATAAAGCTACAACTAATTTAATAATCTATAAATAGAATGTATTTTTCATTCGTTATATAATTTATTATTTTTAAAATGGAAATATATTTATATTAACAAGATTTATTAGCTTTATAAAAGCGTTTAGTTCAATATAGATTTGCAACAACTTTTTATCTATTATTGTCTACTACTATTTGGAATTTATTTCCTTTCACATATTTTGTTTTAGAAATATTAGATCATTTACAACAAACTTATCTACTCTTACATAATTTTTTTCCCCATCCTTTACAGTTATACGAGTAAAGTTATTATTTCTCATATTTACAAGATTAAATTTATAACTTTTAAGTGTTTTATTAATTTCTCTGTTGCACTATAATTGCTATTTAGAAATATAAAAACTAAAATGAATTAACTTCAGTTTTATAGACTCATTGATTAAGTTCCTGACCATTTTTATCTGGAAACAAATCAATTTATACGACATAATATAGCACTGGCTCGTCAAGATAATAAATTATTATCTGCTTTAATCACTTTTATTTTCAGAGATCAATCCTTTAATTTAATTATTTTGTAATTAAATTATTTTTATTTTTCTTTGTTTTATTCTAGCATTGTGCGCTTTCAAATATAAAAATAAAAATTTTCTAAGAAAACTACTTATTTGTACTTATAGACTATTTCCACAGTTTTATATCACAATTGTATATTTAAAAAAAAAAAAAAATCATAGTTTTAGAAAGGCAGCAGCTCCGAATCTAGAGTATAATTTTATTTCTTGTTTAAAAAATGTATTTTAATTTTCATCGAAGGGAGCTGGGTAGCCCTTAGGGGAGAGTAGTTGGCTCTTAATCAATCAGGTGAAGCAGCGTCGTGCATGGTCAGAAGTTGGATGCCGCCAACTGACCACACAGCTCTGGGTTCAATTCCCGGACCGGGCACCCCACTCAATGTTCAAAACCGCTATCCGGTTCCCAATGTCGGGAAACCGCTCGAAAGAGTTAGCGCCACCAGGTTTCGCCCTGGAAAACCATGATAGACACTCTCGGTTCGATAAAAATCAAGATGTGATACATGAATAACCAACAATGCAATTCCAACCCGTGTTTTCTTCTTAGGTGGTTTGGACCCACCTAAGTGGTCTGCGTCTCCAAGTGTAAAAGCCCACCGGAATAAGAAAAAGGTAATTGTATCGCTTCAGTAATTTAGGCTCCTAGCGTCGTTTGTGCTGAAGGTACAACCCTAAATTACTGAATCAAAACAAAATGTTTGCGCCATCGAAATATCTCTCAGAATATATTATAATGCTTTGAGTACAACGCATGCTAGGCAATATTATATATGAGCATTACTAAACGTGTGAATAAACCAAACAAAATTGAGTTCAAGTACATTTTGGATCAGTACTTTTGCATAAACAGAATCGTAATTTAAAAAGTTTACTCATGTGAGACATTTGCACTTATTGAACTTAAATTTATTAAGATTAAACCTCTCTAGACAATGAATTTCATTGAACAACAGGATTTAGAAATCAGATGTAACAATATAAGAAATTTATTACCTTTTTCTTTTCTTTTTCATAAGTTATATAATATCTTCCACTAATAGAGTTCAGTAAATTTATAACTATCTCTTTCCACCCACTTCTAGTATCACACGAGTGCAATGCATTATAAAAATGAAATATATTTCATTATCTGATGACAATTTATAAATAATATTTGATTGTCTGTACCTTGGGATCACAATATATTCTTCAAATATACAATCAGAAGGATACGGGATCAATTTATAAGTATAAAACTGCAACTAAATATATTTCAGTAAATATATACACACTACACACACGTATAATTGTATATTTAATTTAATGCAAGGACGTCTAGTTTACTCACTGCTGAGGTTAACATACTTTTCTAAAAGTCGCCTTTGGGTATGAAGAAACCAATATATCAGCTTCTCGCGTATAAAATAAGAACAAACCGTTAATGAGAGCAATTTGATGTTAAATGAAACGAAATTGAAATATAAAGAGTTATAAATCAGAGGTCAGATAAACCCAGTGACACTTCGCAGTAAAATAAAATTTATTTATTTTTTAAATGATTTTCATAATACACAATTATTATCTGCTGTAATCACTTTTATTCGCATAGATTAAAATAAAAAGTTAAAAAATCAAATTATTTTTATAATACACAATTTTTAACAATATATTATAGAAAGCTAGTTTTAAAGCCATTTTTGCTTTTTTTTCTTAATGAAAAAAAGCTAAAACTTTAATTAAAATAATATTTTCCTTTCGTGCAGTTATAGTGACATGATCACCTAAACGTTGAATTCTTGAAGTAGTTAGTATGAAAATTAATCAAGGCTTAACGAATTAATAAAGATGTGAAGCCTCATTACTTTCTTTTAAACAAAAGGCAAAGTAGAGAAGGAAAAGGGGTAATAATAAAAAAGAAAATTAATTTCTAAATATTTCATAGTATACATTATTGGATATTAATCTTGTAAAAAAGGCCTATCTATAATTGCAAAACATTTTTACTTCATATAAAAAATTATATCAGTAATTTAAACAATAAGAACATTTACATAAAATATAGGTTCGGTCATTTAAAAAAAAAAAATAAATAAATTTAAAACTTAATGTAAATTTCTCTAACCGAGCCCAAAAACCTCGACTTTTTTTTACATTTTGTAATTAAAATAAATAATTATATAATTTACAATATTTTTAAGGTGAAATTAAAAAAAATTATCAAGGTTTTATATGAATTAAATTTGAAGTTATATAATCTAACGGGGCTCTACCTTTATACTATATTCATACCTTAAATTATTTTACTTCAATATTTTATCTTTATTTTGATTTCAATTAGGTATATAAATATTAATTTTTTTACCATTTTATAAATTCTCTTTTTGGATATATACTAATACATCAAATAATGTTGTTTTATGCACGTACAAAAGTATTTACGAACTTATTTATTTTTTTATTCAAACGCATTAATAAATATCAAACAAAGTTGTTTTTATGTGAAATATAAACTATTTTTAGACTAAACAAAAAAGCTTTACTGCATGCAAATTGCCTTAAAGTAATGATTTTTGTGTTCATACATTTATTATGGCTGTATTCATAAACTGAAATGATTTTTCAAAAGGAATTTATGAAAAAAAAAAAAAAAAAAAAAAAGGAATCATTTTGTAAAATTACTCCGCTCTCAGTTAAAAATACAGTTACCTAACAGAATAATTAATTGGTTTAAAATGTAAATTAATATATTACGATAAAATAATTTTTCATCACAAAGTTGATGCGAGAACTATATTTATAGTTTACTACTATGTACCGTATACCATCGAATTTAAGAAGCATGATTTGGAGCTCTTAAAAGTGGGGTGCGTCTATAATTCGAGGGCGTCTTAAATTCGAAGGCGACTTAAATTGATGTATGTATTTGTTTATGTCACTTAAACTGCTTCAAAGGGGATAGAAAGGGGAATAGAAATACGTTAGGCTATCTCTCTTAGAAAATAAAGATGATAAACTTTGTTCTGAATAAATTTAGCAAGACCATTAAGTCTTCCTAGGTCTTTATATGTTTTCTAAAAATGGTATTCGCACGGTGGTGGTGCGAATCACGGCGCGCGAGTGCTAGAGGGTTAAGTCAAATTAAAAAGTTAAAATTAGAAAGAAAAGAAAATTAGTAGTTTTAGCATACGTGGAAAGCTCCTGATTCATAATTTCACTGTTTTCAATTATTCATTAACAAGTCCCTAACATTTCATTGTCGTTTCTATTTCCTTTGAATTTATAAGTTCGTCAGTTTTAACACTAATGCGGTCATGGAAAGATTGCTTTTTCAAGCAATTTTAATGATAAAAATCAAACTTATTAAATTATATTCAAATTATTGAAGGGCGTCCTAAATTCGATTTTATTTTTACCAAATAGTTTCTTAAAATAAGGGTACATCTTAAATTCGATGGCGTCTTATATTTGATGTAATACGGTGTATATAATATAAACCATATTATATAAATAAAATATTGTAAAGCTTAGTTAAGCATAAATGCATTAAAAAAAAAAAACCACAAAAGCCATTTTAATCCCCTTTACAGTAATCGTAATCGTTAATCGTCATTCTCAAGTGTTGCTCAAACTACGAGTTACTACTAAACACTCGTAGTTTAAGAGTAATTAGCAAAAATTCAGTTGCTAAACAACAGAGAACTAATTAGCAGTAATTAAATTGTTAAACAACTGAATTGTAATAATAACTTTCATGTAGAATTTAAAATATGAGGGTTGGCGAAATGAAGACTTTTCTTAGGAAGATTATAGATTAAACGAAAATTAATAATAAAAATACGTTTCATGATATAATGATATCTTTATGTAGTTCGTAGTTTCTACCGGAGATTTAGCTGAAATAATTCATAGTGTTCACTGTGAACGTAATTATATTGAACACGACTAAAAGAACCAAATATCAGTTTTTGTCCAAAAACTGCAATAGGTCTTTATCTTTAAAATCTTTAGTTGGTGCCATGATCAGTAACATTATGACAAGCTAAAGCCATCCAAACCAGTCTCCCGTCTCCCATATAGAAATTAGATACAGTGGTATTTTTCAATTACCCTGATTGAGTTTGCTCGTTCAGTTTTACTCTCAATGCTCAATTTTATGATTTAAATAGTATAATGACACCACTAAAAATAACAATAGCAAAACGATTTTTGAATCTAACCTGTTGTAGAGCTTGGACAGATGCAGCCAATAAGACGACCATAAGAGCCCACATAGTAACAAGATATCGATCTGAAACAAATAAAACAATCATCAAATACAACTACTATACACAATTCATTATTTTTTTATATTACTGAATATAAATTCAAACATTTTCCCCTTCATTAACATAAAATTATATAACGTAGGCTTTCATAGAATAAGATAAATTTGAATCTTCCACAGCAAACCTTTTATCAAGTGGTAAAAATTCTGACGTTTTAAATTTATACTTACATATTTAACAAATAACGGCATCGAAGATAGATTAAAAAAATCGGTCCAAGACAACTTAGACAAACTTTCCCACATACGAGTTCATAATTACTTAGCCCAGAGTTTTCCCTTTATCAGTTTTCATGATTTCGTAGGTACATTTAATTATTGAACATTTCGTCAAATTTTTATTAAAAATAACTTCTCCTCGGCGGGGATCGAACCCGGCCTCTCTCCGTCCACGTGTAAAGCTATTTTCTTAGGGAACAAACGGCTTATATCGTTAGATTTGTATTATAATGGACTACATTTTAGAATTTATTTGGAACCATTTTCGAGAAATATTTTTTTTTTTTTCACGTGTTAACAGAGTTCTTGGGGGTAGCGCCCCCAAATTTGGAGCTAATTCATTTCGCACCATCACAATAATTTCTCTTTATATATAAGAAAGTAAAAAAGGGAAACGAAAATATAATGTCAAGAAAATATGGCAGGTTAGAGGTTGAAACCAATAGAGCACGGATATAAAAAGTTTCTGGAGGCGATCTTCTAAAATGTCCAAAGTCTCAAAGGTAAGTTGACACAAGTAATCTTATCTGTAAATGTGCTAAGTGGTTTCCTCTTTTCGTAGTGAATCTAACAAAGTATTTGATGGGACGAGATAAAAATTTTCTGGAGGCAATCTTCTAGAATGACAAAAGTCTCAAAGGTAAAATGACACAAGTAATCATATCTGTAAATGTTCTAAGTGGTATCTATCCTATTTTCCCAATGAATCTAACGGGATGGGACATATAGAAAGAAAGAAGTTACCTAATCATAATTTTATTTTTTACAGAAATGTTTGGATACCTAAATCATTCATATGCGATATCATATTTATTTCATACTTATAATAACTAAATTTATTTAAAGTAGAAAGTAAGAACGTGTTAGCATGCGTTTTATCGTATTTGTTTCCTTATTATTTTAATAAACATCTTTAGACAAAACAAAAGTGAAAGGAGAGTATCCGAACTCTCCTCTACTTATTGTCAGTTCTAAATGGCGATAGAAGACTAAATATAAAAGGAAAAACTTAAAAAGTTTCCCAATTTTAAAACCACTTAAGTTTGATTACAATAGACAGAAGTAGCTATTAAAGCCGATTTAAGACTTGATTGTTAGCCAACACCAAATGATCACAAAAGGACAAAATTGGACAATAGAAGAAAGTTCGTTTCAATTAGGTTAAAATTAGGATTAAATTGAGCATAAACCACAGATTAAAATAATTTTTTAAGTGGTAGAGACAGCAGTAGAAAAGTTTTAGAGTTCGGGTGTTATATTCCTATAAAAAAAATAAAAAGATACTTAAACAACTGGTTTATTATTTAATGTACCGTACTAAATTTTAAATATTTTTTGTTGAAGTGGTAAAAATGAATATAAATGAAAAAGAGAAAAGAAAGAGAAAATGGAAAAGAGAATGGAAAATGAAATAAGAGTAAAATCGAATAAAGGAATGAAATAACTTACTTGTCTGAACCTATATTACATTACCTTCAATGAACAAAGCAGTATTGTTTTTTAAAGTTACCCAGCCTTATTATTAATAATAATATTGTACTTTTGTACTAAAATAGATTTACTAATCTATTTTAGATTTTTTATCTACATTAGGTTACTTAGGTTACTAATGTTATCATTTGCAATAGGAAAGAAAATAAACATAGATGTTTAAAGTAATTAAAAATCCGTAACTTAGGACTGAAATTATTATGTTGCAGTAAAAAGCAAAAAAAAAAATAATAAAAAATAATAATTATTGGATTTATGTCAAACTACTCGTGATAAAATAAAATATATATTACTGGCAGAGCTTGCAACTTGTAACAGAAATAATTTTAAATAAATATGCGATCAAATAAACTTTCTTCTAGAAGAAGAAGCAAAATCAAGATATTATTATATATCGTGAGATAATACCCATTAAAAAAGAAGAAAAAACTATAAGTAAAATGATAAATCCAAAGTGAGTAAACAGAGTCGATATGAGGGACATAGCGTGATGAGACTGAGACAGTGCTCATTAAATTAATAATTACTTAACTTAATTAGTGTCTAAGCGTGCAATCTGTGTACCCGGGGTAATTTACTGATTGTTTGATCTTGAAGCTGTATTATTGTTTTATATTGTCTCTATTATTATCAAGCTAATAGACTGCCTGCTCGATAAAGCACAACTATACACAGCTGTTCCATAAAGCCCAGCTCTCTAGCTAATAATTTATAGATAAGGAAACTAATTAATGTTTAATTTTTTGTAATTGTTAACAATTAAGGTTTCTTAATTATAAATATATGAAATAATATGTAATAAAGTTGTTGAGTTTATTACATTACAGCATTATACTATAAATTACATGGCTGTATGTTTAAGAGTGTCCTGGAACCGAAATACCAAAAAATCTGTTTTAATTCCTAAAGAAGTAGGTATCACAAAGACCTTTAATAAAAATGTAACATATCTATAGCTATAATTGACAATGAAAGTATTTATTTATAAAAATAGTGATATTAAAACTCTATATTATTATTAAGGCTAAAGATAATCTGTCAACAATTTATTCCGTTTAAATAAGAAAACTTACTTTTCTTAATGACCAGTGTCTACAGGGATATATCTACGTGTATATCAATATATGTCTCGTATATCAAAAATCTCAGTGAGTACTTGTATCCAAGTAATTTTTAGGATTTCGTAGATTATAATCTATATGTATAAAGTATAATCTATATGTGTCAAAGTAAAGACATGAAAATGTCAAAACGTATATTATATGCTTAATAATTATTAAGCATATAATATACATTTTGACATTTTCATGTCTTTACTTTGACACATAAATAAACTCAAAAAGCGTTACCAAAAACATCACCATAAAGCGTTACACTGTAACGACACCAAAACACGTTACACTGTCAAAATAAAAAATAAATAAATAAATAAAAAATAAATAATGTAAAGCGAACCTGGCGACATTTCATGTCGGTAGCTTACACGGAGCGAAGACATGAAAATGCCTCAGGTTTGAAGACTCGCATGCAATTTTTTTGTTTTAAGTAGTTTAGGATAGTACATAATTACACATAACGTACAAATTAACTTTTTCAATGAAATACCCCCCCCCCCCCATCCTGCTCTATATTAAAATAAAATAAAAATATAAACAAATTTGGAGGGGTGGGGGAGGGGGGGGGGTTAACTTATAAAACTAATAAGTACTGCAACATTTAAACAAGGTTATATATTATATTCGTAACCTACTCTGTAGAAGCTTTCATTTGAAACCCGGTTCAAAACTTAAAAACAAACGAGTCTACCACATTTTTGCGAATTGCGCATTAGCATATTAAATTTTTAACTTTACTGTATTCTGCCTTTGTGTAGGTCGAAAAATTGCGCCAGTGTTTTAAATTTCAACTTTTCAATGAGAGTCAATGAGAGTCGTTTTGTTAAAAACTTCCTTGATATCTGAATCACAATTTATCTCAAAGATTTGCTCCTTTTCAGCCATAGAAAACAATACTGGGATTACTATATTATTGATGTCAGCAAACGGGTTTTTAATCCCGTGAATACACTCCTAACAACCGCAAATATTTATGCGGCGCGTACCACAGTTTGGGAACCACTGCTTTAGGCGATGTGTGTAAAGTTTTATCAAAATGGGTAAAAACGTTGTTTCATTTATTTTAAACGTTTAGGTCCGCTTTAATAATTTTAACGATCTTTAACGCTCCATAGCGGCTTTACTAAAAAAAAAAATTTAAAAAGTTGTTTTTCTCATTGAATAGATGAAGTTAGATTTTTTCCCCGACATAAAATTCCAATTTTAAATTTGAAGTTCATGTTTACGCGAGCGTAGCGCGCGAACGCTTGGGCAGATAACGTTGTCCTACGAACTCGTCCTGGCCATTGGTGAAATGAACATGTATACCAAATTTCAACTAAACCTGTCAACTTTTACTCAAGTTATCGCCATCGGTGGATTTCGTGACGGTTGGTTTTGTGGCGGTCGTTTTTTTCGGATTCACTCCCGGGCTCCAGACGGAGTAACGTGCCATAAGGAACTTCGCCCAATAATAATTGATAATAGTATTACAAAATTAGTTGTTTCTAAGAGAAGTTGTGGTAATACTTAAATTATAACTCAAACTTTAGACAATAAACCGATGCAATTTTGTTCACAATTTTAATTTCCATGAAAAGTTTCACACGTAACGCAAAACTTTCTAACTTCTGTTTTTTTACTTATCTGATTCTAAGTTTATAAGGTTTAAGAAGCAATAACTAAACAAGACTAAAGTAGGCTTTGTTCGCAATTTTTTCCCCACAAACATCTTAATTTAACAAAAAATATTTTCTTGTTTTTAGTTTTTATTAACTACTTTCAAAAACACACTGGCTACCAAACCCTTAACCTATTATTGAGGAACAAGCAGATCGAAGATCTAGAAATAAGTTAAAATGTACAAAGTATTATAAGACTTAAAAATACTATAGGTAAGTTAGATTGTTATCTCTTTTAGTGGAAAGCAGCTGGATCGCATTGCAGTACGAATTAAAACGAGCCCTAGATTCACTTTCTCGTGATTTCAAAGCAGTAATCGATTTCAAAGTCTTCTTACTTTCGATACAATCAATTTGATCCAGATTCTTTTCTTACGTTTCATCGCTGATTCTCCATTCCAAACCAGTGATTTTATTAAACATAAAGGAAAAGGCAAAGGCATTTTCCTTTATTTACCCTTCAAGGGCGAAGAGTTACTTCTTGCTCACAAATGCCTTGGCCATTATTTTTAATAGTATTCATAGTAGGTAAAACCATCATGAGAAAAAAATTACTTTACAAATATATCTAGGCCTCAAAAATATTTAGTTTAGAGATGCTTTAAATACCACATACACGATTTTTTCAAGTAAACACTATTACTGATTATTTCCTTATCCTAGCTCTTCAATGAAAATTATTTGTTGTAGAATTTTGGTTGAAGCTTTTATCCACACATTCGTTATTTGTGCACAAATATCGAACATTTGTATACGAAAACATGAGTGGAGCCTGGGTTAGTGAGATACCGCTTTCTTTCTTTAATCAAGTTCTTTATTGACATAATGATAAAACTAAGATATATGAAAAAGTAAAAGGATAGAAACCAATGGTAAAATGTGAAAGCGAATTGTCTGCGATCATTGTTTGGAAGTAATATAGGATACTTGTTGATATTATCGGCACGATCTTCTTATAAAATATATCAATCCTGTACTTCAACATCCTGAAACATTATTTTTAGCACTTTGAATTTGTCGCAAAAGGGTAAGAATTCATGGTAACTATACTGTCAACTGAGGAACTCATAAAGAGTTGGCATTCATAGATTATGATACGGATTTCCACTAAAGGAACTAACAAACAAAAAAAGTGTGTTTTTCTTTACGTAAGTAGGACAACATAATGTGAAATGTTGATATGGATGTAAAAGAATTTCGTCCACGGCTGGTCAGTCGCGATGAAAAAAACAGAATTGTGTAATCCCCGTGCGAAATAATCCTGGTATTGTGTGTAAAGAAAACAAAATCATATGGTTGAACTGGATTCTAGAAGCGTCATAGATCCGTAGTCACAATAGAAGAAGGACTCCCACTACTACTTGAATTACAGTCCTTGAAAACTGTTTCATGCAGGTGGTTGAAAAAAAAAAGCTTTCAATTAGTTCACAAACATCCTAAAAAGGAAGTAAAGGCATTTTTTTCCATTCCCGAAGACGAAGAAGCTACATCCTTGGAACACAGGATTCTTCCCATAGATTGGAAAGTGTCTGGTTCTGTTCAGGCCTTCCTCTTTAACTTCTCGAGTGTCTGATGGTTTTCACTCCATTGTCGAAATCTCGAACGAGGAGGTTCCCGTGAAGTGAAGTTTCGAACAAGAGGCGCTAAATGGGATCATCACCAATTAGAAAGAGAAATAAATAAGGCTTTGGCTAAAAAAAGAAGTTAATTTGTGTTAAGGATGAAAAGGTTTGTTCAAGTTGAACCACTTTGACAGGACTGGATACAAAAATATTTACGTTTGAATAATATCTAATTGGACGTGAGACTTATACCTGCTACATAAAAATAATCAACCTATTGAACATTTTGACCATTTATGTTTTGACATTATCAACAAAACAACTTGTCTGAAGATAAACAATGTTTATTTAACACGTACATTGTGTATAAAGTTTTTTTTAACATTAACGATTATATTCTGAACTTAATCAATGAAACAAACAATTGCAATTAATAGATGAAACAACAATAAGATCATTTAAGATGTTGTACAAGATTTACAATAATACCTGATGTAATGAGGGCGTGTACCCGAGGTACACCCGAGAGTTTATTTATGATATCTAATGCTTGCAATCGATGGGAGTGTCTTGTATTGCTACTCTTTGTACAAAAGATCTCCTTTCATTGTAAAAAAAAACCTTTGATGTTTCCTGTTTATTATTATCTCGACCTTGTTTGTCCTTCGGAACAATTTCAACGGCTTACGAAGAAAAATCAAATGCCCTCAATGATCGTTATTATTAAAAGAGTATTACAAAAAAGTAGAGGTGTTACACATGAAAATACAATAGCCAGTAAAATCCTAAAAGTTAAGACAGTTCCCTTGTTTTTTGTTTACTAGAAATACTAAAAAAAACTATTAGTATCATAAGGAAAACCAAAGATGAGTTTTTCAATGCCCACAAATCAATAAAGATTGGAGTTGTGACGGGCAGGTATCAAATATATATAACATAGGAGAATATGCGAGAGCTTTATAAGGATTTTAGGATAGAGAGGCCTAATTAAATGTTTTAGCATGCAACATTACCATAATTTAGGTTAAAATGATGAGAATCAGAAAGATTTAAATATAAAGATTTCTTAAAACCTGACATAAACCAAGTCTCCTCAGGTCGGTCGACCCCTTGGTCGAAATATTGCATCATAGGTGATTAAATTGAATTTCTTAATAGACCCAACTACTCAAGAATTTAAAATTACTAGAAAACATTTATTCATTTTATCAAGATGAAGATTCTTGCGAACCCTCTGAAACTAAGGGAATATAACGTTACGAAAACACTACCACAGTAAATGTTATAATCTAACACTAAAATTGATACAGAAAACAAATGAACACTAAAACAAATACAGCAAAACATGTTTGTTATAACATAAATAAGGTTTTGTTTTATGCAATTATGTTAATATAAAAAACAATTCTCTATTATCTTAGTTTTTACTTCTTATCAAGTAAAATTTAATTCCTGTATAAATTATGTTTTAGCACCCAGGACCCGTAAATTGTAATCTATGTTTACAAAAGAAGAAAATATATTTTTGTAATGTGAACGAACTTCCTAAATAATGCTTTTTATCCCATTGAAACGTCAAACTTCATATTGATAATCCAAGGCACAACCTCCGTTAATAATAATTGTATAATGAGCAATATGACAGTCTCACAGAATGTTTCTTCTTTGAGTACCATTTTTCTTTTATAATAAGATCGGTAAACGATTCGCAAACGATCTACGTTGCTTGGATCCAAACGATCCAAAGTAGGTTGGAACAGTTTGGAGGTACGAAACAGTCTCAAATCGGGTAAGAACGGTATTTATCCATTTCGTATGCCCAGCTTGGTTGGATCAAACCTGATACGTTTTTCTGAAACAATTTCTATCAGAGTTGTAAAACCCGAGTGAACTTAAGACGTTTGATATCACTATAAAACAAGTTATGAACACCGATATAATATTTAAGTTGGACTCAGAGAGGCAAGATATTACTTCTTCATAATTCTATCATAACAAGAAGGTGTTAAAGAAGCCGACCGATCTATCCTTTAATGACCTTAAAACTTTTGAACAGAACAGAAAACAACTATAAATGCCACTGAAAGAATGATTACGTTTGTCATCTTCTATACTGTTACAGTACTTACTTTGATTAGAATTTCTCTCAATTACATTAAATGTCTTCAGAAAAAATGTGGTTGCATGTCAGTGTGGAATTTATTTTGAATGCTGTCACCATCTTTTCAGTAAATGTCAGAGGGATTGCTACAACCCCTTCAATTCTTTCTTAAGGATGCTACCTTCTATCTTCTGCAAGCCTTCAGATACCCTAAAGACCATCTTTACTTAGTTCTTAGTATTAGAGACGTCATATAAAAGCGGTAACGTCAAATATTTTATATATATAATTAACTTATAAATATATTAATAAATATATTTATTTAATTATAATTAAATATAATATATTTATTTATTATTTAATAAATATAATATTTTATAAATATATTAACGTCAAATATTTTTTATATTATTGTAAAAGTATTTTATATTATCATTAAAATATATACACTACAATTGGTATACCCAGTAGAATTAGTTTACAGCCTAAGACCTTATTTTTTTAAGAGACCGCAATAGTAATCCAGGAGATAGAGTCATAAAAGTGACTGACTGAATTTTGAGTTATTATTTTGATATTCTACCAGATTATGCGGTCGGCAAAGTTCATCTGCGGGATATAGCTTAACCATTTTTTCTATAATAATAATAAATATAAAGGTTAACACACAAAAAACATTTTTAATAATCAACCCAATACCAAACAAAATAAATTTTAATTTTGTATTTCTTTAATTCCTAATTAGATTTTTCGATGTTTTTAGGCATGAATAAGCCCCGGAGTGGGGCGAAATATAGCCAAGTTTAAGACTGATTCACCTTAGTTGAATTATTTATTTACTACCCTTGATCGACCCACATAAAAAACGAAAAAAGAAAAAATGCTTTCTCCTAGAGGCGCTGTGGCGCTAATAAGTATTATTGCAATATTACTTCTTTGCGGAGTTGACAAATAAATAAATTAAAGAGAAAACAGTTGCATCAAAATCTCTTTGACATTGAGATTAACCATTAGCTGGTAAATAAACAGACTAGTGGAGAGCGGCCATGTCCCGAACCATGTTGGTTGAAAATGTGATTTTTATGATCCTGGAATAAAAAATTAGTTATTCAACCAAAAAAGGTTCCATAGGTTATGAAACTTTAGAGGAGTTCATCATTAAAGGTTGAAGGAAAAGTCTTCCACGTAAAATTATGATTAATTTTCGGCCTCTATAAAGCCATCATCAGTGCCTAAACAAAAAGTAACCGAATACTAATAAAAATGTCTAAAAGAAACCTAGCACAATAATAGTTAAAAAAAGCCAAAAATAATAAAAGTAACAATATACAAATCAGTAGGTACCATACATATCATTCATATGTATTTTGTATATTAATACTTTTATTATATTATCTTTAATTTTACCTTAAGTGACAAATTAACACCAACTTGATTTGTGGTCTATCAAATAATTGTTTACTCACATTGATTGAAAATCACATTGTCCCCCAACATGTGCAGTATACATAGCCACTCTCCACAGATTTTTTTTTAAAAAACAGCTTAAGACCAAGCTATGCCCCGAAGATGAACTTTGTCACATTCTTGAAGGATATAAAAAAATAATTCTTATACAAAATGTTAGGTTCTTGTTAGTCAGTCACTTTTATGCACTCTATCCCCTGTCATCATCAATTCCTTTGTGAGTGCTCATTGGTCTTCAATACACTTCAAGAATTAGAATAACTGTAATTCTTAATGTCTGCTACTCTGAAATTTGATTAATCCAGAGAGATAATCATTATTATGGATAAGATGTGATACCAAATTAAATTATTCTTCTAAAAGCTCATTCTTTCTTCAGATCTTCACTTGAGATGAGCCAAGGTTGACAATTATATTTCCACGGAAGACTTCGGAACTATGTAAATGTAAATAAAAATATTTCTAGTGCTATCAAGACTAAGGAGGTCAAAAATTAAAATTGTTTACCACACTAATTAAAAATCTTAAGAAAAAAGTTCAAGATATTTATATAGATCTTTATTTTCAGTTAAACCAAACAAGTAATCAAGCCCATTATCCTAATTTGTAAAATAAATAAAACCGTTTCTCTCGCTTTAACACAAAACTGTGTCACATCAACCTACGAGTTTCGAGCTGTCTTCCCACGATCTTTTTTACCTGTACTTAAAATTTATTATGAAATATAAATAATTTAACGTGCATTTAAAAATACTGTAAAAGATTAGCTGTACATTCCCATCCATACACGTATAGTATTGACTATAAGTTCATATTAACTTTCGATACTATCATATGTTTGACCCTGACAGTTAGGTCAAGAGTAAATGATGCTTCAATGTCAGTCTTTTTACAGATAACTCAATATTTAAGGTCAACAGAATAATTGACGCATTCTAAAAATCATTTCAAATATTAACTGATGAAAATCTAGATAAAATAGGAATTTTTTTATCATAAATATGATGCAGTAAATTAAATATTTTATTGATTAAAAATAAAAAATAGCCTTCCAATTAGTGAGGCACATAACTTCCTCGCGTCTTATTTTGTATACTTACGTATGGTCAAGATTAGCGAAATGCCTAGAGGACAACAGTAAAGTTTCAATTATCTACTTTATGATGAAGCTCAACAATACTCGCGATTGAAACAACTATCGCATTCAATTTCGCTTCCGTTACCGAAGGTAACGCAGGCATTATTAAGATAGAAATCTATCTTTTGTTTTAATAAATATGTTATTCTCGCACGCATAACCATATTTTCTATTAATACTGATTTTTACACCAATGTTATGTTAGTTATGTTAATTGGCAGACTTTTCATTAAATGTGCTACAGACTATTAGGTCTCTATAAGGATATTTCATATACCTAATTCGAGGTAATGAAGCATTGATTCATTAGATGATTTTACATAAATCTAAATCTAAAACTTTATAATAAAGCATCGGACCAATCAAGCTGTAAATGGATAGGAACTTAGAAAAAGAAACAAATAAGTTACCTTCTTCTTGTTTTCTTCATACTGTGTCCATGATTTGCTGCAAACTTTTTCACCTGTAAACATAACAAAAAATAAAAATAAATAAAATAAACGTATGGCAATATGCATATGTAATAAAGAAGAAATTGAATAAAAATAATCATCCCATAATGACTTTAATCATAATCCATTAATTATTATTAGATAATATTTGGAAAATTTAGAGTATCAATAATTTTTTCCGCATGGTTATTGTCGCTACCTGTCAATGTAGAAATGATTGTTATTAAATCTAAATTGAAAAAAAGAAAATTCTATAAATTTCCGATCTGTTTTATTCGGAACATCAGACTTCGTTTTCTAAAATAGTCTTCAAGCCCTTTTTTTCACTGATTTATTTTCTAAATTAATCGGCTACGATAAAAAGTGGCAATTTGTCTCCCGGTTCTTGCATTTAAAAACATCTTCAATATATATATATATATATATATATATATATATATATATATATATATATATATATATATATATATATATATATATATATATATATGTATAATATATATAATATATACTTTAACAGTAGAATATAAAGTCTGTCAATTTGTGTGGCACATAGCATCCTCGCGTCCAATATGTGGACGAATGGTCACGTGAGATTTAGTTCTGCTTCGATTCTAAGTCGATACGAATTTATTTTTACCCAACATCAAATTTACGCATACGATTGCAATTAATAACCCTTGATGGGGCTGCTTTTGACAAACCATCCAAATGTATATAAATTGGAAGAGCAAGTTTAAAGATATGTTAAACATAAACAACAGACTGAAACAAGACCAAAAGAGGTCCCTGGTGTCACAAACGGACTTCTATCCGAATTTTTGAATTCGGAGGCACAAAAATATTTTTTTTGAGCTTGCGGCCAATCTAAAGAATGATCACAATGATTACGTTACCTTCGGTAAGCTATAAATAAAAAAAAAAAAATTATAAAAGGAGAAATTTAATAACATGCTCAGGCTCAGTTTACCTTCAATAAATGAAATATATTTTTATTTGTTTTTACTTTGTATGACTAAAAGGCAATAATTTCCACCTCTTGTAATATATACTTAAGGTCAGTGGATTATTAGGAAACAAAAATCTTTAACCTATGAATAACTAACCCACGATCTTTAAGCATCAGTCTGGTTAACAAGAATAAAAAAAAAAAAAAAAAAAAAAAACAGAAGCTTTTAACAACACGCTGAGAAGATTTGGTAAGAAAAAATAGTAGTTAATTCGATCTATGTATGTATTGAAGTAACAAGAGGAAGTTCCTCCTACTTACACTTTTAATTTTAAGCCCTTAAGTGCTAAGGTTTAATGACCCTTAAACGTAGGGTAAGCCCTATTCCACCTTAAACCCTTCATTAATAAACATCTATCATTAAGTAACAAAAACCTAAGCCGTCAAGACTATTAAAATTTTTAATGCATGAATCACGTTTTTATCCTTCAGACTACAGGTATCACAAAAAAATATATCGTTCACGGTTCACTATTACTAAAAGACCAGCTGAAGAATGTCTATTTGTAACCTATGTGGTTCACTCGAGCTAAGAATTTGATATGATTTGACTAAGGTCGAAGACTTAAAAATGATTTTAGCATTTGAAACTGCACACTACATTAAAGAAGTCAAATATACTAGTTTTTTCCGTAAAATCAAATCGAGT
Source organism: Gerris lacustris (assembly GCA_951217055.1). Taxonomy (NCBI): domain Eukaryota; kingdom Metazoa; phylum Arthropoda; class Insecta; order Hemiptera; family Gerridae; genus Gerris; species Gerris lacustris. The sequence goes on from OX578278.1 coordinate 34,558,786, forward strand.
TTTGCGTCCAAGCAATCAGTCAAAATTCATAGGGCATTATACTTTGCATTTTGAGTGGTATTAATTTTACTTTTTAATATTAATCCTATTTCATCGGTGGTTAAGGTGACAGAAGTTTCAGCTGAGTGGGAATGCGTTAACCACTAGTTGAATATTGCCACTGACACTTTAGTTATTCTTAAATTACACGACACCTAATTACACTTGTCATCTAATTTACTCTTACTTGTTAGCACCAACGCAATGGTACTAGAAAATAAAACCGAAACAAATTTACAGCTCTGTCGGACATTTTTTACAACATTTATTTAAAAAGAAAAAGAACAACCTTTAGGCATCGACATTGAAAATAACCTACTGAACCATTTTTAAGATAAATTATAAAGATACATGAAGTTTATTACAGGAAAAGCTATTAATAATAAAAATGATGTCAACATTTAAAATTATAAGATATATTTAATGTTTGATCTAATTGTTAGTTAAATTATATCAGGTTATATTAATTAGGAGAGAAAAAGCGTTGTTGTTATTTTTCCGGCTAATTTCCTTCTCGCTATAATGCATCTATTGTGCCAGTGGGAATAAACTTGCAGTAATAGGAGGAATCTTTGACCTCGCTTTTGACACAGAGACCTTCACAGTTTGTCAGACAGGATACCCCAGGGGATGAATTGAGCTCAACAAATTATATGAATTTTAACAGACGAATTCACTTCCGAATCTGACTGTAAAAATTATTCTTTTTAAACATGATTGAATCGGTTTGTAACATTTACGAGATCGAACAAGATGTAATTAATCACCATTTAAACTTAATGGTGAAAACATCACGCTGAAACAAAAGTAAGGTACACTTTCATTTCGAAGCTGCAGCGAATTAACTTTGTCTACAACCAACTATAAATAATAGTTCGACCCACACTTACTTCTTTAGAATTATTATAAGAATGATTAAAACCAACACTCTATGTTAAAAAACGTATAGCACTTATTATTATAATTTTATTTGCGTTATTCAAACAAAGATTGAATTAGCGAATACATAATTAAAATCATAAGACGAAGACTGTTCAATATTATATTATGAAACAACATAATAATAAAAGAAGAATTAAAAGATACAAAACGGTTTAGTTTTATCTGAAAATTCTAATAAATATATACGATTTAATTAAGCCGTGTGGAAGGTGTAACAGAGCATTATTGGTACTCAAAGCAAGAATAAACTTTAGCATTATATTCATGCCTGTTATTTTATTGATGCGCGAATAATGCGAAATAAATACTTGCAATCAAAAGAAACTGTATCTTTGTAAATTGTACTTTTCACTCATACCATTTCAAGGGGCAGAAGTATAAACAAAGTTTATAAACAAAAATATATAGGTATTAATAATATAATGAAGATAATAATATAAGTTTGGATATAATATATCCAAACTAATCCATTGAACCAAAAATTAACCTTTCGCAAACTCTTGAAAGATTCGGGTCCATTACTTTAAATTAAAAGGGGACTTTTTCGTGACTTTTTATCGTCTGTTATCTAAATCATGCTGATGATCTAATCAATCAAGTTGTACGAAACCTTCCAGGAAGTGTTACAAGTGGTCGAACTTTTCCCTTTCACCTCAACGGTGTATAATCAGCCTCATAAAACTTACTAAATGAAAATTTGATTGGAAAAAGTAAATTGCTATTGATTTTACAACAAAAATTAGGATACACTACCTAATAATAATAAAAAACATTCCTATCCCGAGCAAAAGAGGCATGTTTAAAGAATAATAAAGGAAGAAATATTATAAGAAAAAGAGAGGTCTAATAAAATTATGTTACAGTGGTCAAGCCTACTTCATATCTCTGACTGAAACTGTGAACTGAAAACATAAATTCATTAGGTATTTTAGAATAATTACCATGTAAAACGTTCTACGATAATTGACGATATTATAAGAATTACTTGTGAAGTATTATGAGGTAACTAGAAACTCACAGTTTGTAGTCTTGTCTCCTGTTGCAAAAATTTCTCATTAAAAGACAGCAGTTAAGGATTAGCTGATTTTACCCAATCGGTTAGAACGTATAGAAACCCGATGAACCTATCTTGCAGCACACTTGTTACCTGAAATCCAATTAATCCTAAAGAAATGTTTAACGCTTCCTGAGTTAAATGGTTTCCTTCTCCTTCAGGACGGAGGGTTTCCATCGATTTCCAAGGATATTGGCAAATCCTTCGACGAATACTTTTCTTTAATCGTAGAGGATTTTTATTAGCTAAAATAAACCCCTCAGTTGATCGATAAATTACCGTCGTTGGATTTAATCATGCTCTATCTAACGGAACACGACATCAATCTCTTCTATAAACTTGTTAGGAATAAAACGAGAAGCAGAATTGAACTAATAACCTTCAGGCAGACCTAACATTAATAACATCATTCATCTCTCTTTCATAAAACGGATTAAGACTACTTTTCCTTTCAAAATAAATGCACATTGAAAAAAAGGTGTAATTCGTTGGTTGAAATTACCATCACTGTTCTCAATAATAGTTTCTTTCGAGGTATCTATTTCCTTACTTGTTCCTGAGTTTATTTTGGAAGTTGTTACAGTTAATAACATCATAATAATTCTAGGCTTCCTTAAAACTACACGAAGCGCCATCCTGAATCCTGATTAGAGGAAGAACTTGTACTTACAGTGGAAGAACTGGTTTGATAATATGGAAGTAGGTTCAGAATGTGAGGCTCCGGGGCACCGGGAGGTTATTCCTTGTGGAAGGTTCTATATATAACCTGGAGCTCGTTAAAGCCTGGTTCTTTTCGGTTCCGGCAGAGCGAGACGACCGGTCTTATGGTATAACCACTTTTACTTTCATCGTCGCTTCATCGTTCAACAAGCTTCGGAAGGATTCGCTCCATCAGCTGCGAAGGAGCTTCTTTAAGGCTTCAACGCCTAGAGCCTTCAAACCTTATTAGACTACGACCTTATTATATTTGACTGAATACTTTTACAGTATTACTTATTAGAATAGTTTCACATCATTATAATTCTTCAATAATAATAATTTTGATTCTAAAAGAAATAACCAATTATTTTAATTTATAATTGGTTTAACATCATTGAACCATCGCGATAATAGGTAATATTTAAATCAGGACCTATTCATTTTTTCAAATGGTTGTTGTTTATTGACGACGAGTAAGCCAAAAAAAAAAGAGTTTGAAGTCTATTATTTATGAGGTGGGGATTTTCCAGATAAGCCTTTCAATTAGGTTCTATAGTTTAGGTTTCCGCGGCTAAAGTCTAATAAAAATCTAGAGCTTCCGAAGGAGACCGCGTCAGAGATTTTGCGAATCCCTCGACGTTTCGAATCTATTACAGGGATTATTCTCAAGAAAGTTACTCATGGTGAGAGACATCAACAGGAAAAGATCCCCCTTGAATATTTCAATTCGGTTGTTTAATTTTTAATTGAATTAATATTGGGTTAATTTTTTAAGTTCATTTTAAAAGAAAGCTAGTAACTATATAGCAAGGAGATAGAGCTTAAATCCTAACGCAGTAAAATAATAAGGGAATAATCAAGGGGTTCCTCCTAATCGGGACGTGGAGAGGACCCCTGATGCTTGTCTCGGCATTGCAACACTACAACCAGGACTCTGTCCCAATCTCAATTATCAGGACTCTAAAGGTCTCCAGTCAAACACCACGCGTGTCAAAGCACACCCAACAATCCTTAATATTGTTTTGAAAGAGAAAAGCAGACAAGGCCTTTTTGATTCAAGTGAAATCACAGGGAGCTGAAAAAAACACATCTCAGAAGCTCTATTAACCATCATTACACGGGTGACTTGGAATCCGCTGAGTTAGCACAAAACACGACGGACTTTCTTCACTTCATACGTAGGAAGAAATAGACTTGGTAAATGAGATAGATGCTGAAGCTGTGCGACATCAGCTATAAATTGCCAACTACATACTTCTAGTCCTATCTAATTCCTATGAAAAATCAACAAAGGTATTCCAAAGCATACCGGTGTGCGGGTAAATAGTTCACCTTCATCTAGTATTTTTTTCTTACGAAACGCTTCTATCCATATTTGTAACTGCGAGAAATATTTCTGTTTACTAGAATTAAATGTAAAAGTATAGTTATTTTATGAAATACACATATATAGCAATTTAAAAAAAAAATAAAAACAGTCTAATCATAATCAGTTTATTATTCTATACCAAATGTCGATATTGCAAAGAGTAATCATTGGCTACTAAGCAGTATTCGTACTATTGCAGATTCCTTTTTTTTTTTTAGATTTAAGGGACCCGTAATAATAGCATCAAACCAGAGGCTTAGCGGAAAATTCCGGCAACACACCTCGCAAGTTGAAGAAATGGGACCCCTACACAAATAATGTGTATATATATTATATACTATACACAGATATAAGAGATTCAATATTAAAGACTAATAAGAATTGGAATTAAACTCAAAAAGAAGGTTATTTGGATGCAGGTTATAAACAAAGATAAACATGGTCGAAAAAGCAGTGTCACCAACCTGATTTCAACAACTTCATTACATTAGCCATTCATTTTCTACTATTTATAAAATAATTAAGTTGCAATCTTTTCTTTTTCGCCCTAATTTTACTTTTTCTCCCTACTTTTTGAGCTCAGGGATGAAAAGACTTACTTTAGTCCTTCTAAACTAATTCAAAATAATTACTATTTCTCCCTACTGGAGATAAAATAATTTTTGGTCTATCTTATCTTCTCCAAACGTGGGGCCCAATATATGTATTAAAGAATAAGACAAAAAATTACACCAGATTAGTCTCATGCTACTTGAAACAGAGACCTTCAATGAATTATAATACGAACTCGCAACCATATCCGAAAGGATTTTATTTCATATGGCCAGTTGGGGGCCCCTCTTGGGAAGGGGCCCCTAACTCCGTGCGGGGGCAGCGGGGGTTTCCGCTACGCCCCTGCATCCAACATACACAAAAGAAAATATTCCTTACGTTTCATATTGAGAATTAATTTCTTTAGGTCATGAACAAGCTCAGTTCAAAGAAGATTTTCAATCGTATAAATTCAAGACAAGTGCGGTAAAAATATCCGGTTATTATTTATTATTCACAAATAATTCTTTTTAAAGTGTTATTTAATATACTATACTTATATGTATATATATTCAATACACTCGTATAATTATAACTCACGAGCATAAGCAATCACTTAATTGTCAAATAAAGAAACAAGTTGTTTAATACATACCTGTTCCGAAGTTATCATCATCAGTTCACTTTAACTCAAAATAAGGATATGCATTTTGCTGTTTGAATTTTGACTCTTAAGAGTAAGTTTCACAAAATCTCCGGTTGAAACCTAATCTTAGTTTAGGACGCAGGTGCACTTCAGACTAGGCATGCGCAGAGTCCAATGCTCTACTTGTTGGATTTTCTTTTTCCTGTGGTTAGTCTTTAGGTATGCATTTTTTTTTTTTTTTTTTTTGTTTTAAACTAATATTTACTTATAATTCATAAATCGACTTTATTTCACCCATACTTCAGGCCATAAATTAACTATCCAGATTTACAACATTGCTATTTATATGTTAATATTTTCATTTGAAGTAAAACCGGAATCAATATTGGAGTAACTATCACAGATATAATTCATCTTCTATTGTTAACTAATATATCCATATATGTGTGTGTGTGTGTATTGTAGGTATACTTAAAACAAAACAAGTATACACCTTACTTAAGATGTTTTTTAGTTATAATATTTCACGTTAGTCGAATGAACGACAAACGAAACAAGTTGTAATGCACATCGTCATAAATTACTTGGATTGATTACATTAATGATATGCAAAACCACGCCTCAAACGAATCGAAAATAAAATAAACAAATTAAATCCCACCTCCCTGTCAAATGTTAAACTCCGACAAATAAATTTATACTAATTAATAAACATGTGATTTTAAATACTGTATTAAAATGTATCTACACTAAACTCACAGATAAATAAATGTCAATAGTAGATTTGCAAGCAGCGTGGGAAGGTCACGAGGAGATGTGACGTTACTGAAATCCATATCTATCAGATGTCTTGAAAGTATATATTTTTTTTTTTTGTTTGCTATGGGAATGTGACCAAGGATGTTACTACGGAGACAGGTATACATTTATATAAATTTATTTATTTTATATATTTATTGATAATCTCTTCCTCGTACTTTATTAATAGCTACCTAAGAAAAGCCTGCTGACAGCTAGTTTCACATAGTTTCAACATGTAAACAATTCACCCCTTTAAATTTGACATCTTAAAAAATGTATATTATTTTTTTGTATATGTAAACAGCAAAGTTAATCATTAAAGACAAAAATATTTCCCTTAGGCTAGGCGCACACTGGGGGCAAAACAGTCTGCAGACTGTCTGCGGGCTGTCTGCCCCGGTGCAAAATATTGTCACCGGCGACAAAAATGTTGCCGTCCAACAATCTTTTGCACCGGGAGACAGCCTCCGCAGACTGTTTTGCCCCCAGTGTGCGCCTAGCCTTATAAGTTGTGAAAATTATACAAAATAAGTGTCATTTGGTTGTTTTGAGTTCTTTTATAAAAAAAAAAATATTAACACTCCTACTTGTTCTTATATATCTTAAAAATAATAATATTTGATTGATTTTGTGTAAAGGGTGTTCAGTTTCTTGAAAACTACAAATATCACGAAGACTAAATTACCCTGAATTTTGGATGGTAAAAATATTATAATAGAACTGTCGTTCAGAATAACAAAAAAATCACAGGCAAGTACTTTTTAAGGTTTCGTAGATTAATTCTGCATATACTCTATTATATTAATGCTAAAATAACAATTTAGTATTTCTCCATCCCACCCTATATGAAAATAAAAAAAAAAATATATAAACAAATGTAAATGGATGCCCCTAAAAGAAAAAATAAAGAAGAGTAAGGAGAGTAGAGTAGATGTCCCTGGTTCGATTCCTCGGGGGGTCACTATGTCATTTATCGGTAATAACTAAACGTTACATTAATTGTTTTCTGGAGATTTTCATCACCCTATCATAAGGTATTTGCATAAATTATATTAAAATTATAGGACTAGCCATTATGGCGTGGTTAGGGGGGGGGGGGGGGTTTGGGGTGAAATTTTGGCGCTAAAAATGTAATATTGGCGGTAAAAAGCACAGTAGTCATAAAAAGTCATATATATTTTTGTAATCTACTCTTCAGTAGCTTTCATTTCATACCTATCACGAAAATTAAAAAAAATATAAAATTCGAGCTTTAGACATTTTTGCGCATTACGCATATTAAATGTTTAACTTTACTATATTTTTCCTAGGTGTGGATCAAAAAGTTACGCCAATATTTTAAATTTTACATCTCTAGCGTGAACGGTTCTGGGAATATGAACCACAGTTCGACGGACAGACAGACAAATCACCCTCAGCATAAGGGTTTCGAGGATGATCTACGAAACCCTAACAACGGGTAAATATAACAAATTTGTTTTTTTAATATAAACAATAATCTAACAACAACAAATATTTTACACTGCATTTTAATAATAAATAAAAAATATACAAGTCGAAATTACTCGCCTGGTAGGTAGCGTGGATAAGCTAAAGGAAAGAATTAACCAGGGCATTACCAAATATTTCTCTTGACCACGTTCAAAATGCTTTAGCCGAATTAACAAATACTCGTATAGTCGAAATTTGAGCAGAAGTAGGTGGCAGTACTATTGTGATGAATTCTATTTTATTTATTTATTTTTTTGTTTCAACATTGTTGAGGTTTAGTTCTAATAAGGTGTAAATATTGGAATTATTAAAAACTTAGTAATTTTCTTATATTAGCTTGTTATTTATTTGTAATAATTTTTTTTTTTTTTTTTTATAAAATAAAATAATATTTAAACGTAATATTTAAAAGTTTTTTTGAAATTCTGAACCACTCTTCGAGATAATATTTTCGATGCCATTAAAATTTGGAACTCTAGGTAATTTTTTAAAGTTTTAAAGAAACTCAACACCTGTAAAAAAAAAAAAAGGTTTAAGAACAAGCAGGCATTTTTATAAAGAATTAATGTTACACGAAACCCCCCCCCCCCCCCCCCAAAAAAAAAAAAATGTTTCCTCTTGGATATTTTATCTTGGGACACACTGTGTATATATAAAACTTGTTTTTTATGTGTGAGTATGTCCTTTAAAAGGTGTCAATTTACTTTAAGAAACATTTCCTCTGAAGTTTTTCCTATCATATTTTAATATAAGAGGTTTTAAAGTAGAGGCCTTTCGCTATTAAATGTTTAAGATTACATTGTAAAATGTAAACATAATTTCTATTTAATTTATTTTATTTCTTAGTAATATCTATCTAATTTTATAACGCTTTCTACATTAGTAATTATTTGTCTTAAATAATAAATAAAATTTCTAGTGCTTCCTTTATTAGATTTTTCTATACTCTATAACCCACACATATAGATAATAATCTATATAACACCAGTGGTTCAAAGATCCATATTAAGAGATCTACATCGCCCACATCATCTAAAAAAGTTTCTAGTATCCTCTACACCCAAAAATCACCTTTTATGTAAAAAAAAAAAAAAAAAAAAAAATAGAAAAAGTAAATTCGAGAAATCAAAATTCAGGAGAAAGCCAAAATAACAAAAAAGGGGATCTTAAAATGCTTATTATTTATTAAATGCTTACGAAAGCTTTCTATCAATAAAACATGGCAGCAATTTTCTCTTTCAATAAAAGTAATTAAAGATTGGCGTAAAAACAAATCAACAGAAAAAGATAACAATGAAAAATCAAAACTCCTTTCGTTGGAAAGTTAAAGTTAAAAGAGATACAGTTAAAAAAAAACTTGTATTTAACGTCACCAAGGTTGCGACACAGCTTGACTGTCAAACTGTCAAGTAGACTGAAGACAGATACAAAAAAATCGTCTAAGTCAAGTTCCCTTTTTTCAATTCATATAGTTTTATTCGAATTTGTTTTCTCATTATGACTATAACAAAACAAAATGGGCTTTTGTTGATATGAAAAACCTTTTTGTTATAAAATAAAATCGAGGTAACTCAAAACCTAATAAAGTGTTAACATTATCAAGTTTAAGGTTAACTTTTTGAGAAACAAAAAACAAAACGTAATTATTCTTATTTTTGTATTCATAATGAATTCAGGACGCGCCCTTGCTCAAGCCACAGCCCAGAAAATAATAAAGATTTTTTGTTTTAAATGCAACTTGCTAGATATATTTTATAATCGTGATCTGTTCACGTTGAGGTTTTTTTCTAGAATTGGTTCCAAGGAACTTTGTATGAAGACAGACGTCCGAAGGAACCACACCCTTGTTCTGTTATAATTATAATGCTTATTCAAATCTAGTCTTTTATATTATATACTAAGCACTCCTTTTCTTTTAATTTTATTAAAGGATTAAGTACAGAACCTTGATCGAATTTTATAATATTATAGCAGGTAGATATATGTCACTGAGAATTGAATCACGAAAACTAATGTTATTTAGGCTAACTGAGAATAATCATGTGCATTAGATGCGTTAACAATACCTTTAGTAATCATAAACTTATAATTCCTCCAGAGTCAAAATGCATACTAATTTAAATTACTCACTAATAGATGGATAACCAAACTAAATGAGGTGCCAGTGGTAAAAATTCAATTGGTAGCCCTCTCTATATTTGTTTACTGACCCACTTATAAGGAATTCCTTTATTTAAATAACTTATTAGAGAAAGGGATATGTAGTCCAAAGAAATTTGGGACAAAGCAATATCACTATTCTGTAGGTAAAGGAGGTAATATCCCTTTATCTAATTATATATTAGGACAAGGGAATATTCCCTAATTAATGAATTTTTTAACAACAAGAGTACCTCTTTGGTGTAGTAATTACCTTTGTGGACCCTTCAATGTATAATGTATAAATCAATTTAGGGTGGGTGTGGTTAACTAAGTAAACGAGTGTCTAAAAATGGCCAACCCCGCATAATTCCTAAATAAAATATGACAGAATCTTTTTAATTCAATAAAAAAAATATTTTAGGTTAGAAAATGACCCAAATCAGGGATTAAATAACACCAAAAATGAGGTAGTTTTTATTTTACTTATAAAACTAAACTTAAACATGTTTGTCAAATTTCATTGATGTTACTTTTGACACCACACGACTGCACATATCACAGACAGACTTTAAAAAAATCGGGTACAGGGTACCTCGGAACGTTTCCTCACTTTAGAGGTCACTAAAGTGGCCTCTCCTGCGGCTTCGCAGCAGGAGGAAGCAGCACTGAGTGTGAACAGTACATGGCTGGGTGACCGTTTTGAACTGAGTGATTTTTTTTTTTATTATCATATTTAAAAAAAACATTATTTTTAATAAATTTTATTTAATTATTTGAATTTTGGCGGTATTTTGACAGATGTAAACAAACTTTGACGTCATCAAAATTATCGCACTAATAAATAATTTTATTTGCTTATAACTCTTAAATTAATTAATGGAATTTCATCGGTTTTTTCATATTTGTTCCTTAATTTTTTCCGGTTTCAAGGATATGCTATATGTAAAAATCGTATTTATACTTTCAGTATTAAAAATTTAAAAATTGATAACTTCAAAATGGCGCCCAATTCAAAATGAAATTTGGAGGGGGTTGTTTGTCATACAGAGAGGTACATTCGTGCTAAATTTCAACTCGACCAGGACCATTTTTGATTGTTTTAAATATTTGCTGACTCAGCAAACTGGGTTCAAGATGGCGGAAAAAGTTGATTTTCCGGGCGGCACCACTACAGGTAAGGACTGATTTTTCTGCCAAGTTTCAACTCTCTAGGCTAAATACCTTGGGCGCTACGATGATAACATACACACATACATACAGACGTTATGCTGAAAACCACTCAGGAGGTCTTAAAAACACCCAAAACGGATAATTCCGTTGAAACCACGAAAAAAAAATTTGGGTGAAAACAATACTTTTCCTATATACCTACCTTTGGAGAAGGTGAGGAAAAGTAAAAAGGGGACCTCAAAACAGGTAAATCCATTAAAATCTCAAAATAGAATATTCGCCCCACCACAATACTTTCTCTCAATACATACTAAATAATATATTATGAGGAAGTAAATGTTAAAGAGGGAAATATCATTATTCAATTCGTTCAATTGTGGTAATATGATTTATGTTGCTAAATATCCTTAATGAAAATCAATATAAATAAGAAATAATAAAATAAAACCCTCTAAAAGATGCTTTTATACTTTAAGGGTATTTAGGTTAACAAGAAAAACATAACAACTCCATATTAGCTATTTCTATATTTATATAAATAGCCATAAACAACAATGTTGATCCAATTAAAATGCAACGACTAACAAGCTCTTAGGATGTGTTAAGAATATTTGATGTAGAAATAACACATTTATAGCCTACTTGTATGGTATCTGTAGAAATTCTACTTTTAAAAAGCAAACAATGATCTGACTAAAGTTTTGTTTTGGAAAAACCACTAAGGTAGTAGAGAGAATCAATAAAAATAGTTGACATTTTCAATAAGGTCTATGGTTATGGTTAATTAATTATTTAATAAGATTATTATAAAAAAAAGAGTTTAGTATTACCTATGTCATTTTAAAATAGTAAATAATAAAATTAACTATACTTCCTGAGAAATAAGGCAAACTACAAATCCGTATTTGGCTGTTGGAATTAGTCCAATAAATTCAATATCATTTTGTATCACCATAAACGGGATAATTTCAAATTAAAATAAATTGCATTACAAGGCACCTAGCTTCCGTACAGTCTCGGCAATTCCCATCTCAAATGGATATCTTTAATATAATGAAGGTCTCTATAGAAGTTAAAGAATTCACCAATATCAGAAAAAAGTGTCGTTAACAATTAAGGAAAAAGTTATGAATTAGATTAGTTTAATCTAAGAATTATTAACAGTTAAATTTCTCTCTTATAGGCGTACTTTTTTTTTCATTGAGGTTTAATTGTTTGAATAAAACTTCAAAATATATAAATTCTTTAGATTCCTCTTAAGACTTCTCCAACTTCGACTAGAAAATAAATTAGATTTCTAGCTGCAGTTAAATGCATTTTACAAATCCTGTTACCTAAAGCAAAACGTTCATTAGATCACTAAAGAGTTATACAAAAGTAAATGGTAGTTTTGCGTGACAGAACCATTCTAATAGATTGGATTGGAAAGGTGCATTTGCTCCATTTAAATCTTCGAGTGAATCCTATATAGCATGGGATTTTTTTATTTACGAAGAGAAGATAAGGAATCGTGGTGGGCGCTGAAGATGATCGGGTTGGAGGGCAGTTGTGGTGCTTCCTGTTGCGAAACGGAAGGCCGAGTGATCTTATGGGCCTGAGGTCCGAGCCGCAGGATCAGATGTAATATCGGATGAAAGTGAACGTATCCTTTCCAAGGACGTTGAGTTTAATACTCACTCTCTCCTACTCAAGGTAGGATACCGCTAGCGCTGTATAGCAGCCTCGGTCAGGTCGAGAACTCGCTCCATCCTTGTTAGTTCTTATCCTTGCAGGAGTTCCCTTGTCTACGAGTATTACGGCTTGCTGCACTCTCGCCGTCTGTCCCAGTCCCCCGTGACCTAATGGTCCTCCGGTTTTGCTTTAAACCTCTTACTCTCGTGCGCAGTCGTTTCAAAGTCTTTTTGCCCTTTCACCGCAACAAACCAAGAAGGCCGGCCTCTCTTCCCCCGCACTCTTATACAACAATAATAATTATTATTATAAAAACAAACAAATTCGAAATAACATTATGCTCTATACACTTTAAACAAATAACATTTCTCCTAAAACCTTCAAAGTCACCACTTTCATCAATTCTTTAAACTGCACAAAGTGGGTTAAACAACAAAACAAATGTACATGGACCAACTCAAACTAAAAAATAACGGTATTTGTTATAGAAGATTGACTATAATTCGGTCAAATTTCAGTTCTATTCGTCCAGCTGAGTAATTTTCACAAAATCTCGCTCAAAAATTACCATCTAAATCCTATCTAAAAACAAATTAAAAAGAAATTTAACAATTTCAAAACTTTTTCTTAGAAGAAATGCAATTATTTTCTTTCAAGACTTAAAAGAAAATGTATATGATAAACCCACAGAAATAAAATTGAGTGAATGTTCGTGACCTTATACAAAAGAAACCAGAGCTTCATTAACATCGAAAGATAAAGAATATATTATAAATTTTACACTCCAGCAGATGCTATAAATATTTTTTACATCCTGTTACATTAGTTGCATAGAAGTACAACTATTAAATTAGATAGGTGTAAATAAATATATGTGTGTACGCACGTGGAAAAGAAACAAATAAGCGGAGTAGGTTGAAACTAATATTGAAGCCCATTATTATGGCTAATTATGGCCTATATCCTAATTGTATTAAAATCGGGCGAGTAGTTTTTAAAATATGTTGGTAGGCAAAAATTGAGCAACAGACAGGCACGGAACAAATAATGTTCCCTGATGTTTGAAATGGATATCTGTCTTGAAATTTTTGAAATCGGTGGCAAAAATTTGTTGCTGTTCGGAACAATCACATAGCTTCCGTTACCATCAGTAAGCTCGAAAGCATAATCTACAAATGGATACAATTAGTTACAATATTGTTTATTAGGCGTATTTGTACTAATCATCATTTAAATAATTTTATTTGTAAAATGTGAACATAATTAGTGAGTAAGAGTAAGATAAATCCATGGCTATTTGTAGTTGAATATTTGTGTAGACAAGGAGGCTGAGTGTCGCATTAACAATTATCTTGGCATTGTGTGTACAGATCGCTATAAGACATCACCGTGTCGAGAGAGAACAGAATGCAGGACAAGGTAATTATCTGCTGAGACAGGTATTTAACAGTGGTGCTGTTCTTACACTGGAGACTAGAATACCGTCTAACTGTCTTTTGAAGAATAGAAAACAACTTTAAACCATCACGGTCATTAACAGCGTACAAAGAAACCCCAGCCTTAGCTTCTTTAACAATGAACTAACCTAACTGAAATACTATAAGATAAAACAAAAATACTATGAGACAAAATTAAAATTCGATACCATAAAACTAAAAATACTATGAGCCAAAACTAAAATAATATAAGCCAAAACTAAAATACTATGAGCCAAAACTGAAATACTATGAGCCAAAAACCTATATAAGATAAAACAAAAAGACTGTTAAAAAAAACTAAGATACAATTAGACAAAATTAAAATCCCATGAGATAAAATACAATAAATACGAATCAAAATTATAATATAAAGAGGAAAAACTAATATACGAGTCTATTACAAAGGTTTTAGCAGTTCATGTATAATGACATAAAACTGTATCATAGGGTTGTAGTGGGAGACCTGGTGTACATAAAAATATCCAATCTCCTTGTAATATTCTGGTAAGAAGTAATCGCATAAAAAAAAATTGTTTTCTGCAAGTAAATATAAGCACGTGTAATACTTCTAATGAAATTAAAAAACAGATTGTTAATTTCAAAGAAACTCATTATGCCACATTAACAAGATAAACTTCTGAATAAAATTTGCAAAAAGTAAAAAGAGTAAAGCTAATAATAATATATTTTCTACGCAGCAACGAAAAAAGATAATATAAAACATTTAGCTAGTAATTTCTATTTATGCATTCTGCCATTTTAAAGAAACTTATGTAAATGTATTATATTCTAATGATTGTAATTTTACTTAATATATTAACACAATTAAATTGTATTTTCTTAATGTTCTTGAACAAGATTTCCATTTAAAATAATATATTTATATAATTTCTTATTTGTTAACATCCTGATTGACAAAAATATAAGTTATATAGGACTGAGTTTGTATTTTCAATGCAGTTACTAAAATGAAAAAAAAAAAAAAGATACATTTAAATATCATATAAAACTAATAATATGTTTTTGGATCATTAAAAGGTGGGTAAAATTAGTTAAATTGAAAATAAGGTGCTAACTAGAAAGAATAATCTTCATCTATCACATAAAACAGTATAGTTACATAAAAACAGGTAGGCCTTAAATTATAGGTTTACAAACTTATTTACATTATCACTCCCGTCCCAAAATAAATTGCAAAAAGCCCCCCTAAAACGTAAAGCCTTGTCCAAACTACTAGACATGTTACGCGATTTTGGTCTCAGAGACATGTCTAGCGATTTGTCTATAGACATCGGCTGAGACAAACGACGTCTACGGTCTCGTTAGTTGACCAAAATCGCATGTCTATGGTTTTCCATTCTAAATGGTAGACATGGTGCAACGTTAGGCATGTTGCGCAACGTGTCTACAAGAGTGGACGCTAGACCTAGACCAGGGGTGCCCAACCTACGGCCCGCGGGCCGAGTCCGGCCCGCGAGCCGATTTTACGTGGCCCGCCGTGTTGCCATAAAAACGAAGAATTTACAAGCATTCAGAGAATCTAAAATATATTAATTTCCTAATGCCGAACAGCCTAGCTGATTTTTCCCAGCAATATTGGAGAATGGGGAAAAGGAGATCTGTTGCCATTCTACAGCGCCTTGCCCAATGAAGATTTCAAAAACTTAAAAATGTTTGCTCGTACCATGTTAAATAATGAACAAAATTTAATATTTATAAATTATGATAACATATTTTTAATAGTAATTATATTTTTTAAAAAACATATTGAAGAGCTTTTTAACACATTAAAGCCTGCAACACAACTTAATACCACAATCAAAATAAGAACAAAAAACAAATGGAAATTACAATAAGGATATCTAGCGCCCCAAGTTACAACTCATCGCCACCAAAATTCTGTCTATTCTTTATAGCCCACTTTGGGAACCTATGCCTTAAATTATACCCTACGCATAATTTAACTTTTTCATGAATGACCTATACCTATACAAATGTTTAATCAGGTTTAGGCTTTAGGGACCAACATGATGTTATAATTAATGAAAAAATTGAACCCAGATTATATTTAGACCTTATAATTAAAAAACATTTTTGTTTATAAAGAATACATATTTATTATATAAACTAATATATATATATATATATATATATATATATATATATATATATATATATATATATATATATATATATTATTTTTAATCATCAGTATATAAAGACCTCGACAAAGAAGAAGAAAAAAGTAAAAATTAATCAACAAAATGTTAAATCTTTAAACACATTAAAATAGATTATTTAATTTCTAAAAGAGAAGATTATTTTCCTGTATAATTTACCTGCTCAGAAGAAACCGTACAATATTTAAACCAATTTAAGAAAAAAACAAATAACTCTTATTTATTTTATCTTCTTGAAAAAACAATAATTAACTACCAACGATAAAATGAAGCCAAGAATGTCGATATTTAATCTTTAATACAGTATAATATAGGTATATATACATATATATATATATATATATATATATATATATATATATATATATACATATATATATATATATATATATATATATATATATATATATATATATATATATATATATATATATATATATACATATATATATATATATATATATATATATATATATATATATATATATATATACATATATATATAATATGAACGATGAGTTTGTATAAATAATAATCATTCTGAAGTTCATCTATAAATAAATTATGTATAATTCTCTTTTAAGTCACTTCCTTATATATTTTTATTAATATATTAGTATAATTATTTTGTTTTACATGCAAACGATTTCCCTCCACAAATATTTCAATGAAATATTAACTTTATTTTTTTAAATTAATTAATCTAATATTTTGAGTTTAGTAGTCTATTATAACAGAGAGGATTATAGGCAACTTATTTAAGCCCTGTTTACTAACCCCGTGTGAAGTTCAGCCACTTCAAACGTTAATCTACCGCCGAATTAAATAAAGTGTGATCAATAGAGGGCCATATAAATCAAATTATTTATTGATAGATTTGTAAAGAGGAAGCCTCAGCCTAGTAATAATAAATTATTTGGACGTCAAGGTAAAATAAATAATCGAACATTAACTATTTTAACCTTGTACGTAGAGAAAACCCAAAAGCCAACTAACTCGAGCAAGACTTTATATATTCATAGAAAGATGAATTTAAATCCTAAACATTCTTTTGGATCCAGTGGGCCTAAAAATGTGTAAATCTATTAAAAATTAAAATCAAAATTTTCCCTTCTTCACAATATTTTCTTTCTATAGATACTACGAATATAAGAAAGTAAAAACTCATTAAGAATAGATTATTATCATTGTAAAAAGGATTTCGTATAAAATAATTTATTTGTAACAAATAAAAGGTACAATAAAAAAAATATTACTTAAAAATTTCGCGGAAGTTCACTCTTGAATAAATTCATAACAACAACAAAAAAGAAAATAAATATTTAAATTCAGGAAGAAGAACAAAAAAATTACAGGAAATATATTGACAGGAATAAAAAATGAATATGGATTTGTCAAGAAAAATTAAATAAATTGTCTCTTCGCAACACCCCCTTTTTCTTATTTCCAGTGAATGAATCGCCTGAATAAAAAGATACACCGAATGTACGTTGCATAAAATGTGGCACAAAGTTGTCGGGAGATCTGGTTTAGTTGAAGGATACTGGGTAATCCAGTTAGAGAGATGTATCAGCGTTACACTGCTCCAGGCTCGAGGTAAGCTATTCTGTCTTAGTGGGACATGTCTCTTCGAAGAAGAATAACAGGATCTGGTTTTCGGTTTAAATGTTCCTTCCTGTTTCCCACAATCACAAGTCAATATTTATTATTTATTTTTGTTGCTTTCTCTGCATAACGTAACAGCACTTCCGACCATTTCTGGTCACAACTTGTTTTTTTGTGTATGCGTATTAAAATTACTTAAAACAATTTCGGCGAGGATATAGCATAGCCACAACAAATTTTTTGAACGATCACTTATTCTTTTTCACCACACATTAAGCAATTGAAGAACACTTTTCACGTCTATATTTGATCTGATTATCAGATATGATTAATCTATTGAACAGGGTTAGTGTTATTGCCTCCGAGCTTACCGAAGGAAACGGAATTATTGAGATCATTCTGAAGAACAACAAATTTTGATGTCTCCGAATTTAAAAATTCCAAAACTTCATGTATAATCCGTTTTAGAAAACAGGAAACATTTTTGGTCTCGTGTCTGTTTGCCTGCCTGTTCAACATTTTCGCAAACCTTAAAGCCCTATATCATAAAATCCTATTCTGATTTTCAAGAAATTTGGATGGCAGGTCATAATTACCCCACTGTTGGTTCCAAGTTAATTGCAACCTTCTGCGCCGCGACTTGGTTTCTCATTCACGAGCGCATAAACTTATAATTAGTAACACCTACAAACATAAAATGATTAAGAAATTTGTATGATTGGTCGAAAGAAGCCAACAGAGGGTCCAAATTAATTTCAACCTTACTAGCACATTAAATATAGTCAAATTTATAATAGAATAATTAAACAAATTAGAAAATAATGGTTTGTAAAAGCATAACATCATAAAAGTACGCGATAGGACTCGAGGAAGCTATAAGTCACACTAATTGGCAGATTATTTTATCTAGTAAATCAATTTCTAACAAATTTAAAAATTGATTAAACTAAAAAAAAAGATTATTGAGTTAATTAACTTTCAATTTAGAAGAATCGAGGATATTAATAGTTAAATAAACATAAAAAACTAAATCATTGTCGCGGTTGTGTAACAAGTAACTTATGTTACTTTCTAATACCTTTCTAACGTTACGAAACTTTATAGTAACAGCACATACTGTTTTAATATCATACTTAGGATAAACTCTATTATGTAGAGGAGATTAATAATGAAGTAAAAGGGGTTTTGAGGGATATTTGTATATTGTTTTACTCTGATTATATCACAACAAGAAAGGTGGTTTTCAACAAGGTGCAAACAGCTATCAATTTTTAAATTATAGAAAATAATTAGGTGAAAAGTGACAGTTGATTTTTCTAAGTAATAAGTTCCTGATTAGTTTACTTTTTGCATGTAATTTAGAGCGATTTTTATAATTTTACACACTTTTTATTACCTTACAAGGTATGTTAGGGCAAATCTTGTAATCTATATTTAACCTACTTCCCGACTACCTAGAAAGTCAAAACATACACAGATTATTTATATCCGACCACAATACAATAATGTAATTTGTTCATTTGCATTGATTGATAAATCAATAAATTTCCGAGAAATTTTGGTGGTAATTTTTTTTTTTTGCAAAATCGTAAAAACGTTGACCAATGTACTACATCTAAGTGATAATTTACGTTTAAATAATTTAATTTTCAACGGCACAGATATTTAATTTAACTTCAGGAATTCAAAAACGACGACCATTAGTGGCGTTCGAATAGATTTTCATTTGATGAAAATTAAAAATTAGAAAATAACATTTAAAAAAAAAAATAAATAAAAACAAGCGTTTATAGTCCAGGAGCCAGGTAGATTTACCTGGAAAGTATTTTGAACTTAATGGAATTTTTACAGGTCACTCAGAGGTCCTCTGGGATGCCAATGCTGAGTTTTCGACCTCGTGGCCCTTGTGCTAACTTGGGGAGGGGGGAAAAACCCCAATATTTCCTCCAATTTTTCGGTTTTTCGCCTCTAGCTGGAAAACTACGCGTCAAACAAAAACACTTTACCAGTACAAAGTTAAAGAGCATCAAATTTCCTATAAAAATCACTGGTCATACGACTATTTTCACCCATTAGGTACTGTGATACAGCATTGTGAAAAAATGCCAAATTTTAAAAAATGTGGATTTTAGCGCAAAAAGCGTGTTTTTGGGCTTATAAAATAGATTTATCATCATAAATTGAGTATTCAACATTTCTATGTATACCATAATAATATGTAACCGCCTGTAAACCCCTCACTGCCCTCTCCCCCCCCCCCCCCAGAAACAAATTTGATGACGAATAATGTGCGTGACTTATTGATTACGCAGGAAAAGAAGTTCTGTCCTTTCCTTAATTTTTGACTTTTTATCTTTTAATAAAATAAAAATATCAATAGTCCAGGAAATTAAGCGCTTTGGCCCGCAATTCTTTCGTCATGCATCGATTTACTTAAAAATTTGACAGTAGGTAGAGAATAGTCCAACCATCGAAATCTATATCATCTATATCATCATTGCTATTACCCTGGGGGTGGTTGCTACCCCATCTCGGGGGTTGAAATTGATTATTTTATTTTAACCACAGGAATCGATGGAAAAGCTAATTCTAAGTCAAAAATGATCTATACCTTTTTTTTAAAAAATTAATATTTTTCGAGTTATTCGCGATTGAAAGAAAACGTTGTTCGACCTTTTTGATCGGTTTTTCGCGAATTACTCGAAAAATATGCATTTTATCAAACAAACAGTAAGAACAAAATTATAGCCTTTAAAAAAAGAAAGAAAATCCTTATTTTATAAATCATGTACGACCAATACGGACCGACCTACGGCTTGTTAATTGTTGGCTTTTGTTCGTCAAATGCTAAATTTGAGAGATTCAGAGTCAAATAGCGATAAAACTGTGCATTTTACGAGGAAAACGTATAGAAGTTTTTTTAAAGTAGACAAAAAGGGCTTTCATTTTTTAAAAATTAGAAGTCGATAGCATCAAAATTAAGCGAGTTACGATGAAAATAAAGTTAGTCCCTACATTTTTCTACGAAAAAATCAGTGAAAACAACCCCCTAATTACCACCCCCAATTCAAATTGATCGTCGCCCTTCTACGGTTTTGCGTGGATCACATAGGACACATGAGAACAGCTTAACTCTAACTTTTCGGGAATATCCAGACGGCGGATGTATGGGGTACGGGTTACAAAAGTCAAAATAGTATAAATCCTTTATGATGAATGTCGTTAGATAGCTCTTTAAGAGAGCAGTAATTGTTGTTATAATCACTTGTCATATTTTCATTTAAGAGGGGGATAAAATGGAAAAACAGGAATAAATGGTTTTAGCTAAAAATTAGAAATATTATTATTTTTGATCCGATATGAATGAAAATTGGTATCCGTGCTTTATTTGATGTCAGAAAAAAGAATATGAAATAATTTGTGTGTATTTAGTACTTTGGGTACAAATCGTTGTAAGGGGTGGTTTTTAAGGGTTGAAAAATTGCAAAATAATGAAATTGGTAATATTTTAGGCAACAACATTCTTAAATTAAGTCGATATGATAAATTAATAATTTATTTAAGGATAAATATTTTTTTGTACATTAAGGTCTAACAAGGGTTGATTTATAAGGTTTGAAATTTTTTGAAATTGTGTTCGAAAGTATAAAACAATCATTATTCAACTAATCCAAACGAAATTTCATCCACCTTAAGCTTTAAAATGTTACTTTATAAGTTTTGATAATTGAGGGTAGTTTTCACCCCTAAAAAATAAACAGCGCCCATCGGCATAATATAGATTTTGAAGTACTGTGTGGGCACCGGGTGCGAAAATTCCGCCGAGCACAACGTCAACGAGGATGATACTGATGACGCCGGTACCGACGACCTGCTCGACAACCTATGCCAGAAAGGCATGGACGTAGAAGGGGCTGACGAGTCGCTTATCGAAGAGAGACTCACGAAGATTTAATTCAATGTTCATTTTTTGTTAATTATTTTTATTATTTTGTTTATTATTATAAATGCATAATTATAGATAACTTGTTTACCTACGTAATCAATAAGTTACGCACATTATTATCGCTTCTTAACATTGCTTTGGTTTTTCAATTTAAAAATAAAATTAAGTCCTCCGTTTGAACGGGGCCTGAGGTGGACCGCCCTCAGCCCCTCTGCCTTCGGCACGCTACTGATCAGAGGATCCTTTCCCCCTCCCCTCCACCCTAAAGTAAGATTGATGATAACACCATGTTAAATGTTTCAGGGAAGAAGAGGTTTTATTTAACTTATTTTTCAAATTTGGTTCTGGGGGGGAGAGGGCAGTGAGGGGGGAGGGGGTTACATATTATTATGGTATACATAGAAATGTTGAATACTCAATTTATGATGATAAATCTATTTTATAAACCCAAAAACACGCTTTTTTCACTAAAATCCACATTTTTTAAAAATTTGGTATTTTTTCACAATGCTGTATCACAGTACCTAATGGGTAAAAATAGTCGTATGCCCAGTGATTTTTATAGGAAATTTGATGCTCTTTAACTTTGTACTGGTATAGTTTTTTTGATTGACTCGTAGTTTTCGAGCTAGAGGCGAAAAACCAAAAAATTGGCGGAAAAATTGGGGTTTTTCTCCCCTCCCCAAGTTAGCACAAGGGCCACGAGGTCGAAAACTCAGCATTTGCATCCCAGAGGACCTCTGAGTTACCTGTAAAAATTCCATTAAGTTCAAAATACTTTCCAGCTCGACCTGTTTTTTTCGACCTGGCTCCTGGACTATTATGAAACATTACTAAAAAGAAGAAATTAAGTTTTTTGACAGTTCTACGAGTATATGCGTATGTCACTAAGAAATAAAAGCGTGGGACACTATATAAACACTTCTTGTCTTTGATCGTAAGCGTCCCACGCATTTATCTATTTATTTAAATTTTACTGTTACCTAATAAAATTATCGTCGAGAGGGAAATTATTATTATAAAACTATAAATAAAAATAAAACAAATCCGATTAACCAGATGGATGAATATTTAATTAGATGTTATAATGACAGATATAAAAAATAATAATATTAAAGTTCAAAGGGTAATAATAAAA